>CM062807.1:753409508-754009508 GCA_031772625.1 Pinus tabuliformis | reverse complement strand
GTCCCATCATAGTGGTATCAGAGCAGGATTCAGAATTGGCTTGAGAAATGGAGGTAGGAAGATGAGGTCGTGGAAGAGGTGCTTGGAGGATAGCAGAGGAAGGATTGAGAGAGGAGATCAGGATTCTTACTACCCGTTTGGAGGCAGTTGAAGCAGGGAGAAGAAGGGATCCAGAGGTAGGTGATGACAGCGAAGAGGAAGCTATAGTGACAACAGATGGATCGGATGAAGAAGGGCCGGAAATGAGACTGTTGAGGTCGGTCCTATTGGCGAGCAGCAAGCCTAAACCAGAAATCCCAAATTATGATGGCAGCTTGTCCATAGAAGTTCTGTTGGACTGGATCAGTGAACTGGACAAGTATTTTGAGTGTGAAGAGGTCAGTGAAGACCGGAGGGTCAAGTTCGCTGTGACAAAGTTGAAGGGACACGCAGCCCTGTGGTGG
Organism: Pinus tabuliformis; assembly: GCA_031772625.1. NCBI lineage: Eukaryota > Viridiplantae > Streptophyta > Pinopsida > Pinales > Pinaceae > Pinus > Pinus tabuliformis. The sequence continues at coordinate 754,009,065 of CM062807.1, read as the reverse complement.
GATAGTGTCCAAACAAAGAGAAGGAGGTTGAACAAGTTGCCAATCAAGAAATGGTTAGGGACGGTGGCCAAGTTGAAGGGCAGATTTTTTCCTAAGGATTACCAAATTGCACTACATCGGCTAGTGCAGAATCTGAAGTAGAAAGGGATGATAGTAAGGGAGTACACTGAAGAATTTTACCGAGTGAATTTGAGGGCTGGTTATACAGAGGATACCCCAGAGAAAACAACCAGGTATGTAGATGGCTTAAGGTTAGAAATATTAGATGAGACCAGCATTCTTTCCCCAAAAAACATTGAAGAAGCATATCAGAGTGCTATGAAAGCAGAGGAGAAGATTGCCAGAAAACGAAATGCCAGGAGAGGACGAGGAATCGGCAAAGGAAGAGGACAATCTTATGGTAGAGGGAAAACTACTAGCAGTAATGAAGAAGGCAGCAGTTCCAAAGCTTCCGGAATAGTAGAAAAAGGTGACAGCGATTCCAAAGCTTCCAGAATAGTAGAAAAAGGTGACAACACGAGAGGTGGTATGCCATATCAGCGAGGCAAGGGAAATGGCCAAGGCAGAGGGGCTGGTTATCAATGTTATAGGTGTCACAAGTGGGGACACAAATATTTTGAGTGTCCTGAGGTGGAACGAGCTGGACAGAGGGGTGCGTATGTCACACAACCAGAAGAAGCAGAGGCACTTCCCCAAGAAGCAGAAAATGTGCCAGAAACAGGGGAAGCCCTAGTTTTAAACAAGGTGTTGCTGAAACCAGCCAAGGAAACAGCTAAACAAACTCAGCGGAAAGCTTTGTTTCGGAGAGTTTGTAAGTCACACGGTAAGTGTTGTAAGCTGATTATTGATAGTGGGAGTACAAATAATTTGGTTGCCACGGAGATGGTGGAAAAGTTGGGGTTGAAGCATTTGAAACACCCCACTCCTTACAAGGTATCATGGCTGCAAAAAGGTCATCAGTTGCTGGTAGATGAGCAATGCGAAGTGGAGTTTCATATCAGTAGATATAAGGATAAAGTCATTTGTGACATAATGCTAATGGATGTATGTCACATACTACTAGGCAGGCCATGGCAGTATGACAGGAAGGTGGTTCATGATAGGAAGACAAATTGTTACAAGTTTGTCAAAGATGGGATCAAGCACACGCTTGTGCCCATCAAGGAGGAAGAGACAGTGGGAACAAGTGAGACAAGAGTGTTGTTAATGGGCAGAAAGTAGTTTTTGAAACAAGTTGAAGATAGTGAAGTGAGCTATGCTGTTGTTAGAAGAGCAAAGATGGTGCTGCTACACACAAAGATGTTAGATTTTCCCACAGAAATCCAGCAGATGTTGCAGGAGTTTAGTGATATAGTGGTGGATGACTTGCCAGATAAAATGCCCCCTAAAAGAAGTATAAGTCATCATATTGACTTTATACCAGGAGCAAGTTTTCCGAATAAGGCAGCATATCGGATGAGCCCCAAAGACAATGAGGAGATTAGAAAACAGGTGCAGGAATTGCTAGATAAAGGGCTGATAAGGGAGAGTTTGAGCCCTTGAACAGTTTCAACAGTTCTTGCTCCCAATAAAGGAGGAGAATGGCGGATGTGCACAGACTCGAGGGCCATCAACAAGATCACCATCCGGTATAGATTTCCACTCCCACAGATGGATGACATGATGGATTGCCTGAGCAAGGCAACATATTTTTCGAAGATTGATTTAAAGAGTGGATATCATCAAATTCGAATTGGAGAGGGGGATGAGTGGAAGACAACCTTCAAGACTAACGAGGGACTATATGAGTGGCTCGTAATGCGATTCAGATTGAGCAATTCACCCAGTACCTTTATGCAGTTAATGAATGAAATGTTGAAAGAATATATTGGGAAGTTCGTAATATTGTACCTAAACAACATATTAATTTTCAGCAAGAAGAGGGAGGAACACTTTTGACATGTTCGAAAAGTGCTGGAAAAATTGCAGCAGAATAAGCTGCTGATAAATCTGAAAAAGTGTACTTTTCTGCAAAAAGAATTAGTTTATTTGGGCTTCGTAATAGCAGAAAACGAGCTGAAGATGGATCTAGAGAAGATTGCAGTGATAGTCAATTGGCCATCCCCGAAAAGCTTATTTGAGGTACGTAGTTTTCATGGGCTAGTGAGTTTTTACTGAAAATTTATAAGAAATTTCAGTGAAATCTGCGCACCTATGTTGGACACTATCAAAAAGGCAAGTCAACCTTTTCGTTGGATCGAGGCAGCAGAGAGGAGTTTTCAGCTACTAAAGAAAAAGATCACAGAGAGACCGATCCTGAGAATGCCGAAAATTTTAAAAAGCTTTTTCAAGTTCACTGTGATGCAAGCGGTACGGCTATTGGAGATGTACTTAGCCAGGAGGATAAACCTGTTGCATTTTTCAGCGAGAAGTTGAATGAAAGCAGGTAGAAGTATTCATCCTATGATAAGGAATTCTATGCTATCATCTAAGCGCTAAAGCATTGGAGACACTATTTGCTGGGGAATGAATTTGTTTTATTCTCGAATAATTCTGCACTGTAGTATGTGATGCAACAACACAAACTGAATCACAAACATGCTCAATGGGTTGAATATTTGCAGAGCTTCACCTTTGTGTTGAAACACATTATCGGGCAGGCCAACAAGGTGGCGGATGCGTTGAATAGGAGGGCCTTACTCTTGCAGGAGAGTACTATACAAGTGTTGGGCTTTAAACACTTTAAAGATTTGTATCAGACTGACATAGATTTTAAGGAGGCTTACGAAGCATGTCAGAATCCTTTGGTGAGGGACAATAGTCCATGGTTGGACTATAATTTGTAGGAGAAGTTGTTGTTTAGGGGAGGATAGTTATGCATTCCTGAATGCTCGATGAGAGAGAATATCATTTGGGAGAAGCACAGTGGAGGTCTAGCCAGACATTTCTGCATAGACAAGACATTAGAGCAGCTCAGTCATTTTTACTTGTGGCAAAAAATGCGAAGGGATGTATAGAGATTTGTGACCAGATGTAAAGTGTGTTAGTTGTTAAAAGGACACAGTCAAAACACATGACTTTACACACCATTGCCATTCTAGGTAGACTGTGGAACTCAATCAGCTTGGAATTCGTCTTGGGTCTACCAAGGACACAGCGGGGTTATGATGGTGATGGTAGTAGTGGACCGATTTTCGAAGATGGCACATTTCATCCCTTACAGAAAAACCAGTGATGCCACTCATGTGGCCCACTTGTTCTTTACAGAGATTGTCAGGCTACATGGTTTGCCTAAGTCTATTCTTTCTGACAGGGACGTGAAGTTTACAGGGAACTTTTGGCGCACCCTATGGAAGAAGATGAACATGCAGTTGAGTTACAGCTCTACTTATCACCCGCAGACTGACGGGCAAATAGAGGTGGTAAACAGGAGTCTGGGGAACCTGCTACGAAGCGTGATTGGTGAAAATTCACGGAAGTGGGATTGAGTACTTGCCCAGGCAGAGTTCGCTTCTAACGACTCGCCCAATCGCAACACGGGTTGCAGTTCTTTTCAGATCTTGTATGGCATGCATCCTCGTGGAGTGCATGAGTTAAGGGATATAGGACAGCAGGAAAGGTGAAGTGCTGATGGGGAAGATTTCACTAACGCGATGAAAGATTTGCATGAGCAGGTGAAGATTAAATTGCAGAACAGCTGTAAAAAATATAGGAAGCAAGCAGATTTGAAACGGAGAGAAGTTCAGTTTAATGTAGGGGATGAAGTCCTCATGCATCTGCACAAGGAACATTTCCCTAGAGGTGGATACAAAAAGCTAAAGTAGAAGAAGATAGGTCCCTGCAAAATTCTCTGGAAATTTTCAGCATATGCCTACAAAATACAGCTGCCACCAGGAATATGCATTTCACCCATCTTTAATGTGGCAGACCTGTTTCCCTACACTGCTGATCCAGGAGAATAAGACAGAACCACACGGCCTACACGAGACACCCAAGATGGAAGTGAAACTTGGATGAGACAAATGCCTTACGTTCAGCCTCCCGAGATCGAGAGAATCCTCGACACTTAGGTAGCCAAACGAACTTGGCGGAAGGAGTATCTGCAATATCTGGTCAAGTTGAAAAACCGTCCTATCGAGGACAGTTCGTGGCTTGATGCCAGGCAAATAGAGCAGGCGGGTTCTTCAGTCGAGAAGCTCATGGACCAGAGTCATGATTTCCTTTTACCCCGGGAGCCTAATGCAGGAGCATCCAGCAAAGGGCACCATGACCGGATGTTGGTCTCCGCCAAGGTGGAAAGTTTTATCAATGATTGGTTTCTTTATGTTTAAATAGTCAAAGTAGAATGTATGAATTTGTTTCTTTTTTTAATTTTAGTATCAGTTAGGGAACAATCTAGTTAGTTAGGGTCACTGTCTTGTTTGTCTTTAATAAACAATAGTTTTATAACTGTTTCGTTCATTTTAGAAAAAAAAGACAAACATGTCAAATGTAAAATCTTGCAATGAAAGTAGAACCGAATGCATAAACAGTGGTATAACTAATAGAATAGAAACTGAAAAGTAACTATGCACATTTCAAATAACTATGAACAAAAAGTACAAATGGAAGATTATAAATCATTTTGAAGGTTCAGCGTATGAGCATAAGTAATAAAAAGAAAAACAGACAATTTTTATTCATTCGAATCCATCTCTCACAGCCATTATAATATTTCTTTGTTGTTTTTCCTAATCATTGAACAACCAGAATAGCAGACATGGTGCATGCAGACTATTTCATTTATTTTCTTTTCTAAAAGAACAACATGCAAACAACAAGGATTGCATGTGAGTTTCCAGAACGAAGCTTGGTAGTCCACAAAGAGAGACCATGACCGAAACAGACGAGTGAAATTCTAAACAGTTTGAGCAAAGGCGAGCAAGTGAACACTGGTAATAAAACCCTGGGATAGAGGTAACAGACATAAACCAAAACATTGTGATTTCTTTTCATTCTAGAACAAAATATATATCTATATATATATATATCTATATATATATATATATATATATTCGCATACATATGACAGAAGGTCCGGAGATAGCCAACGAATAGCTAAAGAGCCAAGTTAGCCATTAGAACCCTAGACGAGGGTTTCGGTTCCATAAAGACATACATAAACATATATAATTGTATACAACGAATAGCTATCAGCAGAGCCTACCAGAACAAGGCCATGGCATTCATACCAAGCATGCCTGAGGACCAAACCCCAACCTACACAACCGAAACAGGGCTAGACTGTTAGCAAATTGTCAACTGGAAGAAATAAATAAAGGGTAGAGAATTGTTAGTACATTGTGGAAAGAAATTACCTGGAGTTTTGGCCGCGCAAGAAGAAAGCAAAACCAGAAGTCACAAGCCACAGTGACAACCTGAGATGGAGGAGCCAAGATCGTTAGAACCAACGTAAGACGAGGAGAAAAAAAAATCATGGAGAGTTAAGTTACCTGAGTGAAATCGTGAACAGGAGGAGGCCACTGTAGACGTGACCTGTAGCATGCACAACATGAATCAACTCTAATCAGTCGGATAACCATTAAAGAACAATAACAGTGAAGTGAGAACAAGCCAAGCAACTGAATAGGACATACTGTGACTATTTCTCTACGCAAATGAGCAAAGTCATCACCCTGTGCTCAAGGAGTCGAGCCCACAAGTCACCCAGATAAATGCAGGTGCCACACTCATAGGCAGAGTAGTCCATGACCAGCGCGCACAGAGTCGCAACTTAATATCATACATTTGCAGCATAAAAGAAACTTCCAAACCAAACCCTCAGCATAGTAGAAATGCAGAACAAAAATGACGGATGAACAATAGGAGGAAGGGTTTTGGCATAGACCGAGGAGTGGGAAACGCAAACCAAGGTAAGTATCGCCAGCACAGTGATATTAAAGACTGTCATAAATGCCACCTTAACAAAGTCCAGAATCATCCAAAGATTAAACGTTAACCACAATTGTTAAGTCCACAAGAAAATCATTATTTAATCATTTAATCAGTGATTAATGTAATATTGTATTATTTAAAATATTTGTTGTGTGGAACTGTGCGGAACTTTGGGCTGGGCCATCATTTTTTATTATAATATTTTATAACAGAAATTCATAAAAAAGAGCATAAACCACAATATATATGAATATCAATAAAAGTCTTTGTAACCCACGATAAGACGGATGTGCCGAGTCATATAAAATATAGCATATGAACTATTGGGTCCAGAACCTATTCGCTCATCGCAATCGGCACTTTCATAGATATATATATATATATCTATATATATATATATATATATATATATATATATATGTGTGTGTGTGTGTGTGTGTGTGTTGTCATATGGACCCGCCGCAATTTTAAAACAATAATACATATAGTTTTGGGTCCGTCATCGCAAATCATGATCGGCATAACCCATATGCATGCATATAAAGGGCTTTCAATACAACGGACCTGAAGAACTTTTAAACAAGTTGTATATATTATTTCAGGTCTGGTCCACCCATATTGCAATCGGCAGAGTTGTATACATGTAATATAAGCAGTTTACATTGTTTCAGACCCATCGTCATTATAAAATATGGCATATATATTATCAGGTCTAGTGTTAATGTTTTAAGACTTGTTCCTTTCTTTTCCTTTGTAAAATCCGATATATTTCTCCATTTCTTTTATATTTTCATTTCCGATATACTTGCCTTATCTTTTTTTCAAAATATTTTTCGAATGATTTTGAATGAAACAATGAATATATTATTATTATAATAATAATTATATTTGTATATTATTATAATAATATCATAATAATATAATATTATTATAATATTATAATCAAATATTAGTATTATTATTATTATTATATATTTTTATTATAATAATATTACAATATAATTGTTATTATTTTTTTTTATAATTTTATATTATTAGGTTTCTTAAATAATATAATGATAATCTAATATTATTATGAGCTATTCTTATTATTAATTAATATATATTAGGAGTTTATATAATTATTATAATATTAATATAATATTTATACAGTAATATATATAAATAATCTGGTTGTTAATATTTAAATAGTTATTAATAATCCTAAATACTAATAATAATTAACCTTATGTATACAAATCTTAAGATAAATATGAAAAATACTAAAGCTTAATAATAATAATAGTAATAATAATAATAATAATAAATAATACTAATATTATTATGAGTTTGTATTAGTATAATAATATTAATATAATAATCATAAATATATAAGAATATAGTTGCTATTATTTGTATAGTTATTAATTATCATAAATAATAAATAATTGGCCTTTATTGTTCTTATTATAATAATATAATATTATTATAATATTATAATCGAATATTATTAATAACTATATAAATATTAACAACAAGATTATTTCTATATATTATTATATAAATATTATATTAATATTATAATAATAATATAAACTCCTAATAATATTATAATAATATTAATTATATTATTACGATAATATGGTCATTATATTTGTATATTATTATAACTATATAATAATAATATAATATTATAATCAAATATTAATATTATTATTATGTTTTATTATTATAATAATAATATAATATAATTGTTATTATTTTTTTTTATAATTTTATATTATTAGATTATTTAAATAATATAATGATAATATAATATTTTATGAACTATTTTTATTATTAATTAATATATATGAGGAGTTTATATAATTATTATAATATTAATATAATATCTATACAATAATATATACAAATAATGTGGTTGTTAATATATTGGAGCAGTTATTAATAATTCTATATAGTTATTAATAATCCTAAATACCTATAATAAATATTAATGTGGTTGATATAAGCCTATCGGAATATATCAACCACATTGGAATATGTGGTTGTGTATATGCTTCATATAAGCCTATCCTATATCAACCATATTTACTTTGGTAGATATGGTTGTGCTAGTTATGAAGATACTAGAAGAGTAATTTTCGACTTGTGAGCGACAGTAGCAAGAGGAGCCCGAGATCATGGCAGCGGCAGAAGAAGAATCGCCTATGGAATTGAAAAATTCATCGTCAACTTATCCCATTGCGTCTTGTGGGGTGAGGACCCAGAAGTGTGCGGGGATTTGGATAAGTGCCCACACAATCCCAGCAGTGAAGGTCATGCAAAGGGAATTCCAACTGCTCCATGACAACATTTTCTTAGCTTCATTACCAAAATCGAGTACAACATGGTGTAAAGCATTGCTTCACACCATCTTCCAATTTAGCAAAGAAGACACAAATTTCGGGGCTTCTTTGGATGACCAAAATCCCCATTCTTTAGTACCCACCAGGGAAGCTCACTTGTTCGATTCTACTGTTGAGCATCAATAGTACGATCTTTCCATATTTTCTAAGTTTCCTTCTCCACGACTGCTACACAGCCATTTTCCATTCCATTTTTTGCCTCCTCTTGTGAGGACTTCTGCTTGCAATATTGTTTACATTGCTTGCAACCCTGGAGATGTCTTCATTTCGTATTGGAAATTCTTCAATAAACTTCACGAAGGCAGGTACTGTTATTCAAATGGAGATTTGAGCAAGGAAACTTTTTTTGATGGGTATTGCTCTGGGTTTTCAATGGCAGCCCGTTTGCGGAAATTGTTATGAGTTATTGGCATGAAAGCAGACGGGATCCCAATAAGGTGATGTTTGTTACTTACGAGGACTTGCAAGCTGATTGCGTGGGTTGTGTTAAAAAGCTTGGCCTTTTCTTGGGCTGCTCCCCTCAACTTGTGGAGGAGAACACTGCAATAATTGAGGAGAAGTGTAGTTTCCAGAGCCTGTCAACAGTGGAGGTGAAAAAAACGGGAAGAGTGTTGGAAAATAAATTTCGAGTGCCCAACCACAGTTTCTTCAGAGAGCGAAAAGTGGGCAAATGGAAGAAGCATTTCATTCCACAGTTGGAGGAGCGTATTTATTTAGCGATTGAATAGAAATTGAACAACGAAGGCCTCTATTTGAAATACAGTTTATAGAAAGCTATTACATTATTGATGCATTCCATTAGGATATAAGTGGTTTAGAAAGTTATTATATTGCTGTCATTAGAAAGTTTATGAGATAGGTATGCATTATATTACTGTCATTCATTTCTGTTTATTAGATAGGTAGTGGTGCTATGTATATTGTTGCGAGCAGTCGTGCTTGCAGTGTTGAAGTTATTTGCTATTAATAAATATAATTGAGATGGGAAGTTTAGAAAAAAATTTCAGAGTTTTGTTTTCTATGTTGTTTCCTTGAAACCCCTACAAAGTTTCTGTCTCTATTTTTAGATGGTTAGGGGTTTTTGATTGTGTTTTTAGACATGGTTTCCACTTAAAGACTTTGTTTAAAACATTGTATATACTTGCTCTGATTCAGGCTTTGCGCCTACCTTGAGTTTTATTTATTTTAATTTCTTGTTTGTCTCTCCCAATGAGAATAAGTTTTTTATGTAATGTAACTAGACTATATACTTTTCATGGGGATTTCCAGTTCCATTGGTTACTTGCATAGGTTATATATCTCACACTGGTTTTTATGAGTATTCTGCACTTAATTGACATTCTATACCATAAAAATTTACCGTCTAAATTGACATTTACTATTGGGTTCTCTTAAGGATTATAATTGTGTCTCTATATAGTAGTGTTATGTTCATTCTTGAACTATTACACTACTGTAGTGTTATGTTCATTCTTGAACTATTACACTATTGTATTTGATAGATTTGACTTAATCACTCTTGTTTAAAATATACATAGAGGATTTGTCCTAGATTTTCTTCTATACCTTCCTTAATTGGTATTTGGAATAGAAATGGGATTTCGAACGAATAACCACAATACTGGTCTTTTGATTGGACTTATTCAATACCTCTACTAATCATATGTAAGATTGGAATATTTCAAATTTTGCAAAAGAATTGAAATAATAACATTATTTGAACGAGAGTGTAAGTATATAATCCTTCTCCTAGCCAAATTATCCATTCTGCTAGTACTCACAAACTTAGTCACCAGGTTCGGCGAATTTCAACGAACAAGTTTGAAATTCGCCAAATTTAAAATGAAAACGAATTTATTCGTTCGAGTTTGCCGAATTTTATGGCAAACTTGAACTTCATCACGAACTTGAATTTTTTGATGAACAAATTCGTTTATGTTCGTTTAGGGTTCAAAAAAAATCGTTTAGGTTCGTTTTTTACACCTGTTTTACCAAATCAACTGTAGTCTGCGGGTTTCATTGTTCGCCGGGTTAAACAATAGTTCCATTGTTTGCAACTTTGCGCGGGTTTCATTGTTCGGAGGGTTTCATTGTTCGCAACTTCGCCGGAGGGTCCAGTCTACACTGTACAGAGTCTGCAGTCCAGTCTACAGCTGCCGGAGGGTTTCATTTCATAAGACGTCTCTTGATTGATAAATCATACACCGAGCGGCCGGCGGCGACACGTCTCTTGACTGAGGTCCGAGGACTCTTGCTGCGTCAGCCGTCAGGCTCTCACTCTCACTGCTCAGGCTTCAGCGTTCAAGTAGGAGCATTTTTCAGCGTTCATTACATCGCTGAAACTCATTTTTCAGCGTTCATTCCTCTATAAGTTATACTGATACAACATTGCTGAAACTTACACTGCTCTGACTGTTTTATTATTTATACAAGAGAGTCACAACTCACAACTTAAAAATTAGATTGAAAATTTTCAACCTCTTACACAGTCATGAAAATCCGATTCCCCACATCTAAATTACAGCCATGAGAGTAGACATTAACCAGTAAGAATAGCTTCTACAAATCTGGTTACAATCCTGGGTTGTCTGCTTATGATGCATACAGATTCAAACAAAGCTTTCTATTAACACACTGACTCTGATATCTAATTTCTGTACACAGGTTGCATTCTGTGCATGTTATTCAAGTGTTTTCCAAACTGAGTCTTACTGGAACAGTCAAACTGGCATCGAAATCTGAACTATCATTATTGTCTCTGTGTTTTCAATATTATATCTCTATTGCTAAGAAAATTTCCTGTAGGAAGGCAGTCCAAAGGAATTGAAACACACTTTCATTAAGCTTCAATTGAACTTCCAGGTTTCTGTGCAAGAAGGTAGAAAGTTCACTGACACAGAAATGTGATATCCTGATCTGATTGATTGTCTGAGTGTCAGTATTTGCAAACATATTATATTATACCTCTGCCCTAAGTTCTAAAAACTCACAAGGAAGTTCACACCTTCAGATTCTCTTGTGCATTTCAACTCCAACACTCTGCGTTCTTTCAATAACTACTCTACTCCAAGTTCATTGATCTTAGGCCCAACAAATCAACCCTCTAACTATGAATTTGCCTCATCAAATCACTGAACATAGGGCACCAAAATTCTGCCCTCTCACACTGTCTATGCTGCTCCTTAGATCACTGTTCAAACTTCATGGTGTACAAAAGTACATTGGTTCCCAACGCTCTGTCCATACACCACTTAGATGAACAAACTTTCATTTCCTTCTTGCAAGTTGCAATCATCAACATAGAAAACACAACCCAAACATCAGCTCAATACTTCCTTAACTGACCTCTGCCCAATTTATAAATTATGGCCATTGAAAAAAACTAAATACTTCCACCCTCAAGTTTATAACTTACCTATGCATTTTTCATCATTCCCATTATGATTGTGCACTCTTCTCTTGCTGTCAGCTGAAGCCTGATTCCCATTCTCGTCTTCCTGCTCAGCTCTGTATCCAGATTCCAGACATACTGTTGAATTCAACTCCACATTGATACATGCTAAAAACAGTTAGATCTGAAGTGTATGGCCTGTTATGAAAATTCTGAACTGTTTTTAGTTAATTGACTGAATTTTTTTGAACTGTTTTTAGTTAATTGACTGAATTTTAACTAAAAACAGTTAGGGTCATTAAATCTTTTAGATCTGAAGTGTATGGCCTGTGTAAGAAAAGAAAAAGCTACAGCAGTACAACCTGCTCTTTTCTGCCTATTTTGAATCACTCTTCCTTCCTCTAACTAATGAAAATGTAATTCAAAAAAAAATTGCAGACATTTCAGACTTCAAACCTTCACCAGTTTTCAACAATTAGAGGTTCAGAACCTTCAAATTTCAATGGCACCCCCAAAATCAACCGTTGAACTTTGTCCAAAAAGATGGTTATAATCTTTAATGTTAGCTGTGTGGACATAATTTCACTGGCACTTTAACTAAAGCAGTGGATCACCTTCTCGGTATTAGCAATGGAAGTGGAGGTGGTGTTGAAGCTTACACTAAGATCACTGATGAACAAAAAGCCACATTGCAGAAAGACGATTCCAATTCATAGATGCAAAAGGAGAAAAGGGTAAATAAGAAGCAGCGAATTGAGAGGGAGATTTCCATGTCTTCCTCCAACACCATTAATTCAATTTCAAACATTGGTGGATCAAGTTCTACTCAAGCAAAAACAGGTGGAACCAAAACATTAAATCAATTTTGGAAACCTGTTGAGAAACAGGAAGTTGATGATGTTGTTGCATAATATTTTTATGCATGTGCAATTCCCTTTAACGTGGCGAGGAGTCCATATTTTAAAAATGTAATTAAAAAGGCCATTGATTTTGGGAAGGGCTATGTTCCTCCCCGATCTGAAGCTTTAAGGACAACTTTGCTAAAGAAAGCAAAAGATAGAGTGACAAGAAAGTTGGATGCTATTAAAGAGTCTTGGAAGCTTATAGGATGCACAATTTTGAGTGATGGTTGGTCAGATTTGTGTCATCGCCCATTGACCAATGTGCTTGTTTATTGTCCTCAAGGGATACTTTTCTTGAAAGCAATAAATGCAATGGATCAAGTGAAGACATCAGAATTTATTTTTGGAATTTTGGATGAAGCGATTCAAGAGGTCGGGGTGGAAAATGTTGTCCATGTTGTTACAGATAATGCATCAAATTGTGTTGGTGCAAGGAAGTTGATTATGGGTTTAATGTTACATGACTTAGCCAAATTTCCTTGGGTCAATGAGACAATTCGAAGAGCCAAAACAATTTCAAACTTCATCATCAACCATTGTCTCACTTTGAGCATATACAGGAAGAATGCATCAAAAGAGTTGTTGAGGCCTTGTGATACAAGGTTTGCCACTTTTTATATTACTTTGAAAAGAGTTGTTGAGGAAAAAGCGAGCCTAAGAGCTGTTTTTTGCAACACTGAGTGGGAGAGATCTACCCTCTCAAAAGAAACTAAGGGGGAAAATGTTGAACAAATAGTGCTCAATAATGGCTTTGGGGAAAATTCAAACAAGGTTTTAAAAATTTGTGGCCCAATTGTTAATGTGCTCCACATGGTTGATGGTGAAAAACCTTGTATGGGTTTTGTTTATGAAAGCATTGATCGTTACAAAGAGACCATTGCAACTGCTTTTAATAATGTGGAAGCTGATTACAAGGAGATATGGGATTTAATTGATCATCAATGGAAGATGATGCATAGTCCATTACATGCAGCAACATGCTATTTGGACCCTAGATTGTTTGGGTTAACAAGACATAGGGATGAAGAAATCATGAATGGACTTATCCAGTCTATTGAGAAGCTAAATCCAGATCCGGAAATTGCAAGTTTGATCAGAAGTTAGTTGAGGGCATATAGGTTAGAAGAAGGGTTATTTGGAACACAATCACCGAAGTATGATAGGAGTAGAAGTGATCCAGCAGTATGGTGGGAATTTTATGGTTCAGGGGCACCAGAACTGCAAAATTTTGCAATTCATATCTTAAGCCAGGGAACAAGTGCATCAACATGTGAAAGGAATTAGAGTTCCTTTCACCACATTCATTCCAAAAATAGAAATAGATTGTTATCTGGAAGATTAGAAGATCTTGTTTATGTTTGTAGTAACTTACAGTTGGCATTGAAGAATGTGGCTAAAGAGTCATCCAATTCTTTTACTCTGTGGATCGATCTTGTTCCAAATGCAACAATGGATGATGTTGATTTGTACATTGATAGTGACATAAACATTGACAGGGAATTCATTGATGAAATTGATGCTGAAGCATCTAGCGGATTCAAAAATCATACTGCTCTTGATGACATAGAACTTTTTGATATAACAAGTGGGCAACAGGAACATCAAGAATAAAACTTGTGTCCCTGTTTTAGATTTCTAGTTTACTTTTTGCATGAACAATTTTCTAAAACTGCCAAGCTACTTTAAAGTTTAAACTTTCGAGTTTATATATAATTATATTTTGATATATTAAGGAACGAATTGCTCTCATTATTGGCTCACTTCATGGTTTACTACTCACTGTCATAAACGAAAAGAGGTCTGAAAACATATCAGAGGCTTAAGTTTATTTCCACTGTTTGCTTGCTTCAATCTAACCTGAAAAGGAGTGGTGATTTTAGGACTGTTTTCAGCACTTGGTATTAAAGTTCACTGCTGTCATAAAGGCTCTTGGCATTGGTTAATGTTCAATTTAGTTGTTTTATGATTTCATAAGAAGAATACTATTATACTACATTACTGTCATATGAAAATTCTGAACTGTTTTTAGTTAATTCACTGAATTTTTCTGAACTGTTTTTAGTTAATTGACTGAATTTGAGCCACTGTATTTGCAGAGATTCTTTATTCATTTTCTGAGTTTGAACTTCAGAGTTTTGTAGTGATCTTTTGTCTCCTAGGCCATGGGCATTTTTAACTGTACTCTTTCTTTTTGAAGGCTGAAAATCATTGGAAATCTGAAGCATATAATTTGGAGGATAATTACAATAAAGATTAACATTAAAAGGCTTGAAAATGACCAAAATTGATCACACATAATTTATAAAATTTAATAAATTTTCTAGCCTCTGTTCTCTTTCTAAGCCAAAAATTTATTTGAATTTGACTTTAAATTGATTTTATAATATATATATATATATATATATATATATATATATATATATATATATATATATATATATACATTTTTTTTTCGAATTTCTATATATCGAATTTTATGTCAAACTTTATCGACAAAATTTTAGTTCTGGAACTTTATTCGAATTTCATGGTTGCTAAACTCGAACTCAAACACAAACCTGGTAACTTAGCTCACAAACGATACGAGTAATTCAATAATTCCTACAAAACATTTACATCTACCGTATATTTTCCTTATACATGTATTCAAGAATCTAACCCACTAGTTATCTGAGTTATGTATAGTTCACAAGAATAGTTTAAAGGAACAAAATATTCTACTTCATTTATTTATATAAGAACAAAATCTTCTACTTCATATATATACAGAAAGTGATTTGTCCACATACACCGTTCAAAATTGACATTCAACGAAGGTTCAGAGGAGGATTTTGCAGGCTTCACATACATGGAATAAAATATAACAAAATGCTAATGCAGGATGTTAATGTTTGGAAGCAAACACAAAAACTGAAATTAATAGACATTTAACAGGAAAATAATGTTCTCCCTTTTGACATACAACAAGGTGACCCCATGACAGACCGCCTCACCGCCTTCGCCTCCGCAATGCTTTTGATGACAGACCCTCTAACCGCCTCCGCCTCTACAATGGACCTCGAATTGTTCAATGTGCAGAAGAGTAACAGTCCTCGAATGGTTATCACTATTAATTTAGCATAGAGTACCCCAAAACATACCATCTTTTGCCTCTATTCCCTTTACAGTTGGAAGAATAGTGGATTTCATCACCAGTAACTCAAGTTCCTTTGTCAATATTGAAGCTGGTGAATATGCCCATGATTCTTCATGTATTTCGACTTGTATCTACCTCACTCACACATTTACGAATCTGTGCCAAAGTTAGAGGAAGAGCATTTTCACCATTAACAAGAGAAAAAAACGAATGAGCTTCTTCTCCTTCAAAGAACTCCTCCACAATAATATGATGACTAGTTGACCCAAAACTTCCTTTTACAAGCATACTATCAACTCCATTATATGTTTTTCGGAGGGTTTCTGCAACAACAATTCCTTTTCTATAAGCCAAGTCATTTGATTTTACAACAATAGGTGCCCCTTATTTTTCTACACAGTTTTGTTTCATCAAAGGCATAGTTAAAAGTTTGGTAAGACATATATTAAATGAAAATTTAGAAATAGATTTCAACAGAGATTGTTTTAACTAATAAGTCTATTTATACTTGAAATTTTTTGCATGTCATAACTCTAAAATCACTTAGCAAGAGCTATGATGTCACATTCATAGAATTTGATTATCCCAAAATGTAAGTAAATAAGAAAATAACTAAATGGAAACCCATTTAGGTAGAGAGATTGGTTGTAGGGATGCCATACTTGTGACACAAGTGCATAAGAAAATCCTTTGAGCCTTCCAAAGCCTTTACTTCTAATGAAGGGCCAAAAGTAGGAATTACCACTTCAAAAAGATCACTTAAGATGTAGGATGTAGGAGCATTGACAATACCGTGATGGGTAAATCAACAATTTGAGAGAACGAGGATGACAAAGGTGATGCAAGGAGTAATAGGCATAAATACGGTGTTGTGATAGAAGAATGTTACTATTGTTACTGGTTAACTATGTATTTTATTGGTTGGTTATTTTTTATAAACATTTCATTAATGTTTATGTTTTGCAGTTACAAATAAAGATTAATTAATAATTAAGAAAATCATGGAAAGATTATTCTAGATAATTAAAGAAACAATTAAACAAATTTTCTAATTATAAGACATTTATCATCAATGGAGTCCTACAATGGAGCTCGAATTGTTCAATGTGCAGAAGAGTAACAGTGATTGATAGAAATCACCTCGTAAATGAAGTGTTAGCACTGGCTCCTCTTTCAGGCAAGAACCAAAACAATCTTCCTGCTAGTCCCAACCGTGTTGTTGTTGTTATGTGTAAATTTATTTATTTATTTTTCCGATTGGGACCACGGCGATAATGGGGTAGCTGATTCCCAACGGTACATATTTTCATCTTCTGTTTTTCACCCCTGTTAAAAACTTAATAGATACTTTCCTGCGTCACAGACTTACCCTTCCCGTCATCAGGGCCATGTATCTGTTTTTTAATGAAGTAATACGGGAGCAACGTCATTGTGGGCATGAATTAAACGTACTTGGAGACCATTACACTTTAGTTTGGGAACCAATACTTTACAAACAGATTGGAGCCATGAACAAATTAGATTTCTTTAACAGTTGGAACCACGTAAGATGCATACAAAAAGCAGCTTCACCCTCTCCTACTGTCATGAAATAATCCGTACTTCCAAGACAATGAATATTATAATGTCCTTTATATAGAGTCAAGCAAAGACATTATTCAAAATACAAAGGCCATACCTCTATTTCCTATAGGAATTTCTCTTCTGCTAACACGCTGAATCTATAGAGTAGTCTCCGACACAAACTCTATCAACTAAGCCTTACACAAACAGAAAAGAAAACAAGGCACACTTAGCTGACATTCGAGATCTCCAAATCTAACATTGCACCTAAGAAGGTTTGGTAAACCAGATTTGGAATCTACGATTAATTTAGGTTTGAAATTTTTTACATGTCATAACTTTAAAATCACAAATCACTTAACAAGAGCTGTGATGTCCCATTCATAGAGTTTGATTATCCAAAAATGTTAGCAAATAAGAAAATAACTAAATGGGTTACTAAATGGAAACCCATTTAGGTAGAGAAATTGGTTGTAGGGATGCCATACTTGTGACAAAACCGTATAAGGAAATCCTTTGAGCCTTCGAAAGCCTTTACTTCTACTGAAGGGCAAAAAGTAGGAATTACCACTTCAAAAAGATCACTTAAGATGTAGGATGTAGGAATATTGACAATACTGTGATGGGTAAATAAACAATTTGAGAGAACGAGGATGACAAAGGTGATGCAAGGAATAATAGGCATAAATATGGTGTTGTGATAGAAGAATGTTGATGAAACATGAACTATGTGTTACTATGTGTTGCTGGTTAACGATGTATTTAGTGGTTGATTATTTTTTTATAAACATTTCATCAATGTTTATGTTTTGGAGTTACAAATAAAAACTAACTAATAACTAAGAAAATCATGGAAATATTATTCTAGATAATTAGAGAAACAATTAAACAAATTTTCTACTTATAAGACATTTATGATCACTTATTTTTATAAAATGATGATTTATATCAGAGTGTAAGATAGAAGATAGATTAATAATATGATATCTAGTTTGGGAGATTTTGGAGCATATTTTCCTGTTATCTTACTTTGTAAATGAGTGAAATTTTGTTCCATTATAGCTCTGATTACATCAATTAACATCAGAGCTCAGCAAAGATTTTGAGTAGAATGATTCTGAGCGGAGAGTAGATTGGCTCTGATTACATGAATTGAATTGGTATCCGAGCTCAACCAAGATTATGATTAGACAGATTCTGAGTGGAGAGTAGATTGTTGTTGTGATATTAAAGTGTAGTTTATTACAACGCAAGGACCAAGTGGCATTGGGCTCCAAACATGTTGCATGTTTATGAGAAGTTGCTTGTTTGGTTCACGTGTAATAAATAATTGTTTATATGTTGAGGGCGACAACGGTCCGAAAGCAGATGTCAGTGGAAGAAGCGGGCCAGAGCATCAGATGTTGGCTCCTTGGAAGACGCGTTACCATATGCAGAATTAGGAGCAGACCCAACCAATGAATAGAACAAAGGTTGATATTTGACGACTCTTCCTTGTCAAGAGGTAAGGACATGGATAATTTGGAGCATCCCGAATATGGAAAGGCATGCCAAAAAACACTATAAAAAGGCACGAACATGTTTTTTATTTGTTTTTGTGTGAAAATAGCTACCAAATGTTTGGTGGAGAGTTGTTTTTTAACCGAGAATAAAAAAGTTATTATTATTATTATTCAGTAAGGATTTGACTTTTTATTTTAAATCGACAAAGGTATACATATTTTATCTCTTTAGACATGTTTTTAACTATTAGAGCCACTTAAGTTGTATAGAAAGATCGAGCCTTGAAAATAATGTTTGAGAAATCATATAAAGTCACTTTGTAGCCTTATTATTATTATTTTTTGAAATCATAAAAATACTTGAAAATAATGTTTGAAAAATCATATAAGGTCACTTTGTAGTCTTTTATAACTATATTTTGAAATCATAAAAAGTTAATTGGAAGGTGGGAGTGGGTGAACATGTGTTTAATATATAAAGGATCTCAGTCACCCATTAAAGTGATGAATATTTTGGGATATGTACAAATAAAGGTTGGATGACATAAAGTGTTATTATTTGGAAAATGTTCAATTGAGACATAGTTTGGAATATGTACAAATAAATGCAAATAAAGGTATAGTCTTTTTATTATTATTTTTTGAAATCATAAAAAGTTAATTGGAAGGTGAGAGTGGGTGAACATGTGTTTGATAAGTAAAGGATCTTAGTTACCCATTAAAGTGATGAATATTTTGGGATATGCACCAATAAAGGTTGGATGACATAAAGTGTTATTATTTGGAAAATGTTCAAATGAGAAATAGTTTGGAACATGTACAAATAAATACAAATAAAGAGGGTTATTATTTGTGAAATTTTTTATTAATGATAAAAAAAAATTTAAGTGATTTTATAAATTTTGGGTTTTAGAATAAAATGATTTATTTTAAGACAGAAAAGGAAATGGAATGAGAAGAAAAATGTTTCTTAATAATTTTGGGTGATAGTTAAAGTATTTTGAAGAAATCATTTCATTGAAAGTGGTAAGATAGGTAGTGATGAAGTTTGAAAAGGATAAGTAATTAATTTAATATAAGTGGTCATGAGAATGACAAAATTGCATGGTGGAGACAAATTAAATAGGACTTACTGTATTTTGAAAGAATATTTTTTCTAAAAGAAAAATGGAGATATATTATTCAAATAATTTAGTTATTGTTGGTATTCTCTAGAGTGATTTCCAAAAACATATTTGTAATTTGATAACAATTTATCAAATTCCAATCATAATCAATTCAATATTCAATATTAAATATTGTGTCATGTTGACCATTTACATTTTAATTGAAAGAAAATAAATTAAAAAAATGGTATGTTGCACTACTTTACTTGTAAAAAGTTTTAGTTAAAAGAGACAGTTAAAAGAAAAAAGAAGTTGTGATTATGAAATTTTTTTAAAGATATTAACACAATCACCATTTCCCAAAGTCAATAAAACAAACAAAATATTGTATGACATTGTGGTGGGTGCAAATAAGTAATAATTTTCTTATATGAGCTTAAAAGAATTATGCAATTATATTCCATGAAATAATTTACCCCAAAAAGATACAAGTAAATGATAAATAATTATAGAAAAACTATGTCCATGAGGTTTTGAATAGATGGTGATCAGGTGAGTTGTTAAGGCACTCCTAGTTGTTATGTTGCTAGTTTGATTCCCCACCCTATTTGGGTGTTATTCTTGGACATCACCATGATGTAGCCTCATTGATGCCAAACTTACAAAAAAAAAAATAGAAAAATTATGTGGAAGAATAAAGAAGATATTTATTGAAGTAATAAGAGATAAAAGAATAGATAAAGTGGAAAATGACAATTATTTTACATTGATAATAAGGAAGTAGATCATGGACTGAATCTATTTTAGTATATGAGTAATATTTTGAACACTTATTGCATTGGTTTATTTAAGGCATAATACAAAATAATAACAATATTATTTTGAGTAATGATACAATGAAAAATGATTTAGGCTCTAGAGCATTTAAGGGTGTAGTCTAACTTATAGATGAAATGGCCATTTTCACTCGAATCTAGCGATACAAGTTCAAGAAAGAATGTAAAATTTTTTGTTGTTCAAAATACATTTTCGAATGCATGAATTGATTCAATGTCCTGGAAACCTCATGGGGCACTTGAATTCTACAAATTAAACAACTTAAACTCAAATTCTTAAAATTCTCTACTAGATTTTGGCACGATTTTGGCTAAAGTTAACCACAAAAATGCCCTAGAAAATACCATTTTATCTATTAATTAGACTATGAGACATTCAAGCAAGTTCGTTGATTTTAACAATATAATAACACAACATAAGGTGCATTAATTCAAAGGTATTATTACACTGACAAAATGATTTTGGTATTAATTAAAGAAACAAGAAAACTAATTGAGCGAAATAGGTTGAAAAATAACATAATGAAAACCAATTTCAAAATTCATATTATGTTGTTGCGCTAAATATTCTCAATGATATTTTAAATTCCATTGCTCACTCATATTTTAAATTCCATTGCTTTATTTGACTCGGTGTGATTCTTTAACTATTATTTTCATATTATAGCGATTATAATATTATGATATGTAGAATGTTAAGCTACATAGAATGTGTTAAAACCAAAGGCATGAAAAATAATAAGACAAAGTTAAGATAAGCATAAGTGGGCGAAGAAAGAAACTACCAACATTACAAAGCAAGAGAGGCAAGATATGAATATATAAATGTGTGAATGGTTTTCAAAATTAAATCCATGTTATAATATTGAAAATATGCATAAACATACCCGGATGCGGGTGTTAATACGATGCATTTATGAGGGATCTCGCATTGCAGGCAGCTGGCCCTGCACCTGGCTTGCGGACGAAGATCGTAGATCTCAATGACATGCGAATTTATTTGGATGCAGGATGGAATGATGGTCGCACAGACCGTCTTTAATGTGCACCTGGCTCGAGAGTTCACGCTCAAGGTTTTATTCATGGACTGGTGTTTGGTTCACGCCATTGCTCTTGGTTCTTTTCACCTCCGCCCGTTTTTCTTCCCGCACCCCTGTCTCGCTCAGGTAGTCTGGAAGCACGCCTGGGTTTTTTGTATCACCGGGTTCCTCTGTGCTCAGTCCCTCCCCCGTCAGCTCTGCCATTTCCCTTTCTTGGTTGTTCAGACAATTCGAGGATGCCTCGCCGTCGAGGGATCTCTCGCCAAGGAGGCAATATTGGAAATAGAGGTAGAGCCTCTCATTCTACTCCTCAGAACGTAGTCCCCATTGCTTCGGCCTCCCCATCCTCTCAGCCCTCTGGCCACGCTGGGCCTCTCCCGCACAATTCCTTTCAAACAACCCGCTTCACCTTCCATAGCAGGCTCAGCAGGCCAGTATTGTCTGCAAGTATCACTGTTATTCTTGCTGAGGAAGAGGACAATCCCAGTAGCTCAGCACACACCACCACCTCTCAATCTCAGGATGATAGTGTCCTTCAGGGGGAGATGGCTGGGGTTGTGTTTAATGAAGATAACATGCAGGAAGATAGCACTGTTCCTGAGGAGCCTCCGCATCTGGCAGATTCGACTCAGCGCCAGGTCCTTGCTTGTGGACCGGTTCATCATGCAGGCAGCATCCTCAACCTAGTAACTCCTCCAGAAGGCGGTATCGAAGGGAATGAAGACAATGGATTCGTCACTTGGATTACCTCGTCCAGCCAGGTGGACAAGGATGCGCTCGACTCTCCGCAACATGCCGAATGATGTTGGTTCATTACCGACGGGTGGCACTCTTTCCTTTGCTCTGTTTGATTTTATGCTATGTGTCTATGTTTTGGGTCTCTGGTTATGGGTCTGGTCTCATTTTTCGTTTGGTATCGGTGCGAGCCAACCTGTTCTTGATCTGCAGCAACAATTCTTGGTTTGGCAAGTTTTGTTTTACCTATTTTTGTCCAGGGCGGGTATGACAAAATGCTTCTCAGTAAAGCCACTACAGGCGATAGTAAAACTGTGTTAAACTCAGAACAGAATTATTTTTTTGTGCGTCTGTGTCTACCAAATCATGTTATGAAGTCTTTTAATCCTGAAAGGACAGATAGCAGCATATGTATGTCTCAGAATCTCTGGCTGAGGGCTGGCCTCTGCCCCCTCTGAGGTTTCGACCTCCATGTACATATTTTTCTCTTTTTTAATAGAATTAGTATTTACGCAGAAAAAAAAATATATATATATATATATTCATAAACATAAAAAAAATATAAATAAATTAGACTTTTATTAATCTAAACTTCTATAATCATAATAATAACATTTAATCAAAATAAACAAGATGAAAAAGGAGGAGAACCACCATAAATGTTTCGACACTTTTTTGATGATAAGACTATGATATGATTTCTTGTATCTTTTATGAGACTCCCTAATTTGTATTATATACTAAGAGGTATTGAGAAATTACATTCCCATACTATTGTGGGATAATATAAATTCACTTCTTTCTATAATAAATTACTAGAACAATATTTTATTACCTCATGAATGTT
Source organism: Pinus tabuliformis (assembly GCA_031772625.1). Taxonomy (NCBI): domain Eukaryota; kingdom Viridiplantae; phylum Streptophyta; class Pinopsida; order Pinales; family Pinaceae; genus Pinus; species Pinus tabuliformis. The sequence goes on along the minus strand of CM062807.1, from coordinate 753,985,707 downwards.
GGATATATCCTTTTTACATAAAATTAGAGTTCCTTTCAACATAACCTAGACATGATTACCTTCCAAAGTGACATATTTCAACACTCTTCCTTTATAATGACTAGGGAGATGGAACAATCATGGAGGATGATGTCATTACATCAACACTCTCTTTGATGAAAACTGCTTGAATTCCTAACAATTGTTGAAGCCATATTAAATTCACCTTTGTCATGGATTTTGTGAAGATGGCAATTGCTTGTTGTTCAGTGGGACAATACTTCAAAGGAAAAACATTGTTTGCAAGAAGATTTTAAATATGGATGATAGCATCGATATGGGTACACTTTTTGGCGAAACAAGTGCGTGTTTTGGGGAAAACAAGATGCTTGACTGAGAAATTTTAAGCGCTCGATCAAGAAAATTTTAAGCACTCTATCAAGATGTTGATGTGCTTAAAAATATCTTGATCGATCATTTAAACAAACCCTTGATTGAGCTCCTATGTTACCCCAGGTTAGGAACTCGATCGACCCTTAAAGCTTGAAATTTTAAAATTTATGTAAATATCAATAATGATACGTAAACTTTAAAATTGTAAGTATTTGATAGTTAAAAAGAAAAACGAATTTAATTACTAATCACATTTGAATTTGTAATTAACAATGATGTGGATTATTTTCTCATTACATTTCTAGCATTTTAATGTATAGATTTGAAAAAGGATTCTATCCCACTTGCAATTGAAATTTTAATATTGTTATATTTATAATTTAGTAATCTAAAATTTAGTTTTTAATATGATTTAAATTTTCAATGTTATAATTTAAATAATAAATTTATTATAAATATAATTTAAATAATAAATTGATTAAACATAAGAAAATTTATGAATTTGATTTAAATAATTATTATAATTTTTTATATGAATAGGTGTAACCCAAAAATGTGAATTTGGCACTGCTAGAAATGTATATTTTATAAAATTCACTGAAGAGTTGACAAGCAAGATTCCCTCAGTCATAATCATCTCTCTCACTCTCTCTCTTTATATATATATATATAATGCAATAATATCTAATTGTTCAAGAAAATTGATGATAATTAACGTAGTTGTAATATTTGTACGTTATAATTAATATAGTTGTAATACATGCAATGACATCTGCAATTATAAATCTCTCTCAACCTGTAAAATGTGATTGCAATCAATACTATCCTCGGTTTTCACAAGTGTGAAGTGTATATAGAATTTTTTACTCATAACTTAGGTTTGCAATATATATTTTTAAAATAGTAAAAACATAAGGAAATCATAAATTCTAAAACATTAATTGACTAATTTTAATTTGAGTAATCTAGATTTAAATGTGTGTATGCAATTATTTTTAAAATAGTAATATTATAAAATTTAATTTAATTTAGTTTTATTTATTTATTTATTATAATTTGGCTTATTGCTACTGAAAATTTCTACATAAAAAAATTATAAGATAATTAAGTATAAAAACCTGTTATATTCAAAATCAAAACATTAAACAAATTATCATTTTCAAGAATTTCAAAATTGAAAAAGCTAAGTTAAAACCTTTTATACAAAGTTATCTATATGGTATTATAATTATTTTCTAGGTAAAATAAAATTAAATTTGGAAAATTAAATTTTGGAATATATTTGAATATTTATAAAAAATTATTTGTGGAATAAATTGAGTGACCTCATTTTTTATTTTATTTTTAGATAATTATGATAGCTCGATGGAGCTACAGGCTTGATAGAGACTCTTTTCAACCATGTTAAGGGCTCGATCAAGGGTTTCTTAAACCCTCAATTAAGCTATTAGAAATTTGAATTTTAAACACTAGATGAGTGTTTTAAGCACTCGTTGGTGCTATTGAGGGCCTAAAAAATAGATTTTTAGCTCATCTTTTACATATTTCTCTGCAACAACATTTTGAACACTAAAGGACTTAAGGAAAAATTTGTCCTTAGGTGGAAAAGTTGATCATGTTGGATTAGATGGCAGAGTTTATCATGTTGGATTCATGAAGGAATCCTCTATCCAATGGCATATGAGTTTGACACTTTCGAATTCATATGATATTTTTCATCTAATTTCTTTTAAACATAATGTTTGAAATATTTTTGAACAATTTTAAAAATTTTGAATAAAAAATCAATATCATAACATATACACAACCAAAAAATTTCAAAAAATACCACTATCCACGTTTACGAGTTCTCTTCAAAAGTTTACTCTTGTTATTCAATTTATTTAAATAGTTGAAAAAAAGCTTACGTGGTGTCTACAAAATGCAATTAAAATATTACTTCACCAACTTCCAAAAATAATAAAAAATATAATTTTTCATAAAAAAATAAATTTTTAATATTAAAAACTTATCTCTCTCGGTGTATATCATGCTTATATATATATATAGACATAGACATAGACATAGACATATATATATATATATATATATATATATATATATATATATATATATATATATATATATATATATATATATATATATAGACATATATATATATATATATATATTACACATTTTAGACTAAGTTATCCTACATGAACACACACATGCCTCTTAATATGTGTGAAAAGCATTTCATTTAATGGAGAATTTACATATTATACGACACTAAATATTTTTGTAAAAAATATCATTAGGACAACAACATAATTCTCCACAATTTATCTTTTTACTCCGAATCAAAATTCATAGTGCTTATATGAATTTTGAGGGCTTCAATTCGATAAAATAGGAAAAACTTGAAATTTCATTATCACCTTTGGCCTAGAAGTGTAACTCATCTTCATGATTTCACCCATATAGGTAGTATCTAGGTCAATGTGTTTGGTTTTGGAGTGATACATTGGATTATATGCAAGTTTAATGAAACTTTAATTTTCATGCCTTGACTTGATAACTATTTTTTGAAACAAGCCAAGCTCAGTAAGAACATGCTGCAACCAAATTGATTATAGTTACTTACTTAGCCTCCTTGTACTTTTCTTCACAAGAAGAAAGAGGAAGGGTTCTCAACTCCTTACTATGAAGTCAAACCTAAACCAAGCTGAAAGATGTACCTTATAGTAGGACATCTATCAAAATTGTCACCTGCCCAATAAAAAATAATTATAACTATAACCAAGAAGTGAAATTGTAGCTCTATTTGAGCAGAAAGCATGATAAGTCATTGTCCCTTGTAAATATTTGAGAATTCTCTTGACTTCCTTCTAATAAATTTCATGAGGATTATGCATAAACGTCGAGTTCATACTGACAACAAAAGAGATATTAGGCCCACTGTGTGTCAAATAAATCAAACTTCCCACTAGAATAAAATAGAGAGTAACATCAACATGAAGAGAAGTGCAATCAATAGTTATTTTTACACCAGACTGAAATGGTGTTACTGAAGACTTACAATCACTAATACAAAACCAAGCAAGTAAATATGTCACATATTAAGGCTATAAAAGAAATATACTATCAAACATGTGCCAAATTTGAAGACATGCAAAATAGTGAAAGATGCCTAAATCTATCATTTCAAATTCATTTTGAAGTTTATTCTTTAGTTCCTATATAGATTCTAGCTAGTTTCCAATAATAATAAGACCATACACATATAATACAATAATGATGATCTCATTAAAAAAGTGTTTTACATACACATTCAGATTAAATCTACACCACTTGAAACCATTGTTGAAGAAATAAGTATCAATTTTTTTCATGCCAAGCCCTAAGTGCCTGTTTAAGACCATATAAAGACATTTAATTTTCATACTAAACTTAAAGTGTAAACAATGATAAAAAATAGTTGGCTATTACATATAAATATCTTCATGAAGATCAACATTCAAAAATGCATTCTTGACATCCATTTGATGTAGTTCCCATTGATAAGATTCCATAAGAGAACTAATATTTCTTATAGTGTTCATTTAGCAATAAGAGAAAAAGTTTCATTATAATTAATACCTTAATGTTGATTAAAACCTTTTGCTAATAATTGGACTTTATGTTTTTCAATTTATCTTTTTAGAGTGAAATTTGTGTTATATATACATTCATAGTCAATTAAATTTTGTCGAGGAGGAAGAGGAACAAGAGTCCAAGTCTTGTCCTTCATTAAGGAGTCATACTTTGCAGTCATTTATTTTTCCCATTTAGGTTTGTCCTTAGCCCAAGCATAAGTGGAAGGATAATTTGTAGCCAAAAATCTACTCATAATATAGAACTCAAATCTACTTCTATGAGTATTGGAAGGAATACTAATCTCAAAACCGACAGTTTCAAGAATTTTTAGGGCCCAAATATGAAGAGGGTGAGTGGTAGGAATCATTATACTATTTTTGGAACATTTAGGAGGATCATTTTAAGGGGTAGGTGATCTAGAATGAATATTACGCACAAAGATGGAAGAGGAGGTAACCAAGACTGATATGGGAATAACAAGAGTAAAAGGTAAAGTCAAGGGAATGTGAGGTTTTTAAGATTCAGGGAAAGGAGAAATTTAATTAAGATAAACATCTTGTTGACTGATATAACACATTAGGTAGATGTACCAATCAACCTATAAGTTTTATAATCCTCGCCATAACCAACAAAAATACATTGCGAGACTTTTGCTTTAACTTTTTCCATTTTTCATCAGGAATTAGAGCCTAACACCCACCACCAAATATCCTTATGTTACTTTTGTTAGGTTTTACTCCATTGCACTTTTTTTTAGGAGTAATTTTCAAAGCTAACTTACTAGTAACATGCTTTGAGATGTATTTATCACAACAAATGGATTTAGCCCAAGACTTTTTCTGCAATAATTTATTATACAAATTACAACTAGCCAATTCAACCAAAGTCATACTTTTCCTTTCATCCACCCCATTTTGTTGAGGTGTATAAATAAAAGTTTTTCGATGTCGAGTACCATGCCTAGTTAAGTATGTAGTAAATTCCTTTTAAGAAAATTCCCTCCCATTATCGATTCTCAACGCCTTAATACTTCTACTGGATTCATTTTCAACCATGGGTTTAAGTTCTTTAAATTTAACAAAATTTTCACTTTTACGTTTCAAATATAAACCAAAGTTTTCCTATTTATAATCATCAACAAATGTAAGGAAATAGACAACATGAGAGAGAGGATGAGTTCCATGTGGAACACAAGTGTCACTATGTATTAATTGAATTTTTTTTGTAGCATGTCAAGATTTACAGTTATCAAGTATTTCCATATGATGTTTAATAAGTGCACAACCCTCACAAAAACCTTTAGTGGAAGAGACAAGGGGTAAGCCAAGTACCATTTTAGATAACAATTGAAATTTACCATAATGTATGTGACCCAACATTTCATGCCATAATCTACTTTGATAATCAGCATGAGCAACATATGAATATAAGGGTTGATTCTTAGTTTAATGAAGATTGTAAACTTATATACACCAAAATCATGATCAACAGGACCTAAAGAAACTATTTTTAAGTAATGTTTGATATCTTTAAGAACATACTTATATGGCCATGATTCAAACATATAATGTTTTTGATATGCACGATAAATAGAAGGAAAATTAATGGACATTCCTTGAACATGAAAAACCTCTTCCAATATACCATTAGGAACTTCAACATCATCAGAGCCTTCTACTAAAAATTCTTTGCCATCACTAATAGAATTTTTTTGTCATGTGTGCTCATTGGTTTCATAAGAGGAAAACAAAGAAGAAGTACTAGACATATGGTTAGAGGCACCAAAATCCATAATCCATTATATGAAAGAAGATAATTTTTTTTGTTGAATATAATAGGCACAAATAGAAACTTGTTGTTCAAAGGACAATTTCTTCTTGGATTTAGCAAGATCATGTTTCCATTTAAAGCACATCTTTTCATGATGGTTGGTTTTTCCACAATAATTACAAGGATCAAACACTTTTTTTACTAGCTTCATTAGAAGCATCATTAGAAGAGTGTTCAGGAGATCCTTTATTATGTGAGTGAGAACATTTATTGAAAAACTTCTTTGAACTCTTTTTATTATGTTCCATGTGACTTTATTAGGATTTATTTGTGTCGAAGCAATTAACCTTTTTTTCTCATTAATCAAAACTTTATAGAAATATTGGTAAAGTTAGCTGACATAGAACCTTTAGACATTTCAATTGCTTTATTCCTAGTTTGGATGAACATATAAAAAAAGGACGACAATTTATGTTTTACAAGCATTATTAGAGTTGTATCACTTTTCTTGTAATATTTGCCACATTAATTAAATTTGTCATTAGTATTTTTTAGTTCAACAAGAAAGAGTTCTATCCTATCAAAATATTTAAGATTTAACTGGTGGATTTTATTTGCTAGGTAGTACACAAATACATCATTAGATTTATCAAACAAATATATTAAAGCCTTCCATACCTCAATCGGGTTATATTCAACCTTAATGTGTACCTAAAGACTATGTAAGATTATTTGACCAAGTATTCCTCTTGTTTGATCATATATTTCTAGGCTAATATTCGCAAGTGGGCTAATTTTCCATGGTTTTTCCAAAACGAAGATTCGCCAATTTACATTTTTATCTAAAAATGATTTTCTCAAATTTTACAACATAAAGTTATTTAACTTTAAAATTGGAAAAATTATATAGATAATATATATAAAATCATTAGAAATTTATATATTTTTTACAAATATATCAACAAACATTACATAGTTTGCATATTGCACACTAGTGAAATTTGCCAATGTTTATAAACATTAAGATAAATTTCCATCCTTAAAATTTTCCCTACTTTCTTCCCATACAGGCAAGTCTTTAGCATCTGTAGGTTTCTTATGCCCACCATTAACCAACTGCCACAAATTATTACTCCTTAGAACATCAACCATGTTTCTCTTCCATGGAAGATAGTTAGAGCATATTAACTCAAGAACAAAAAGTACTCCCGACATAATGTAACACCCCTCCCAGGTCTACCCAAAGTAACCATGCCAACCGGGGTAAATGTGAGAAGAGATGCTACTACAATGATATTCGACCTCCAATGTCATCTTAAGGAAGTGGAATCGACGGAAAATCACATACAATCATCCAACATCATCAACAGACCCCTTAAGAGACAAGTTAGCCATGTAGACAACCTGTCCCTAGATTCCACAACTATTTTGCAGCTTTTAGGCCATAGTTGCTCTCACTCTATGGGAAAAGGGAGTGAGCAACGACCTAAATTTTCTCTCACAGGCTTGTCTACTAGGGGCTATGGTTTGGAATTGCCAATTTTGTGCCAGCGGCCTTCAGATTTGAGCCACTTTTCTAGCCCAGAATCCTAGCCTCTGCCCAAAACTTATTGTAAATTTTAGAAATCATTGAAAACATGATAACCATGTTGATCAATCAAAATCACCCTCAGGGCTAGGCTCTAGCATCCCCAACTAGGGCTGACATTTTTTCAAATAGTTGGCATCAATGCAGCCTATAGGTCTAGGATACAAGATAGAGCATAAATGAATGAAACAAATTATGAAACATAACCAGGAGGATCACCTCCTTCTCCATTGAAACACTACACCATCAATTAGGTCTTGGATCCATCCATTTAACAATTACAAGTAAACATATGAAATAAACATGACATGAACTCGTCATTCAACCATGCTTATAACCAATATAAAACCATATAAATATCAAAAATATGAAAACCATTAAATCCACATATAAATTAGTGCAAAAGTAAGAGAACTTAGCTTTTATTAATCATAGGCAAATCCGTCCAGGTTTGGGACTTCCACGTACCACCCGAACATAGACATGGCTGAACCAAATTTCTCTTTCAGTGAGTCATCCCTATTCCATATTCCAAGCATGAATGTGGGATGTCATAATACAAAAAATCCAAGAACAACCAAGGGAATCCAAAGGTTAAACCACCTCGGCTCTCATCCAACCATGATCACACCAAAACCGGTGCTCCGATCACAACCGAACAAAACTTGGAATTCCATCTAGAATCCATTGCTATCCTTGAGGAATTTTTCATATCCTTGTCTCTCAAGCTTTACCGCAATCCAAACCTAGATCACTAGGCCCTACACTAGGACATCTACCTCAAGCTTTACCACATATCCCTCCAAAATTGGTCAAGGGATTCCTAGACATTTTGGAATGAACCTTGAGACCACCTCCGCCCTAGATTCTCAAATATATCTAACAATTCCAAAGTTCTGAAACCGAAATAAACATACCAACATACGATGGCATCTAGAAAAAGGCTAGGCTACGTTGAAAACCACTATTATAACCCGGAAAAACCATGCCACCGATAGCCAGAGAACCATACACCAACATGCAAAGCCATGCATGTCCAAACCAGCTAGGAAATCACACATGCAAAAGGTTTCCTCCAAGTATTCCTATTGAAGCTACTTCATCCTAGTTTCCTTTAATTTTTCCTTGTTTGCTTTTCCTTTCCTTTCCTTTTGCTCCAAACTAGTGTTTTCCAAGAAAACTCTAAGTGACCAAGAGAGTGAGAGAGAGAGAGAGAGAGAGAATAATGAGAGAGCTCCAAACTTGAACTTGACCAAAAGCCATGAACTAATCCTCAAAATCCTTTTTATGCGTGAGGCCTCTAATGTCTTCATTTTACATTATTTCCCTTAAATTTCCTCCTCACATGCAACATGTGACCTTTTACCTTCTTTTCCTCCTAATTTATTTTATTTTCATAATTAAATTTGCCAAAAATGCCTTTTTTTCTTTTAATGCCTTTACCTTAGCCTTTGTGAATTTTCCTTAGCCAAAACACATATCCATTGATGCCCACTAGAATATATTTCCCATCATTCAGCTTGGACAAGTGTCCCTCAACCATGGTCTTATTTTAACTTTATTAATTTCTATTACATGAACTTTTCACCGGGGCTGTTACAAAACCCTCCCCCTTAGGGAACGTTGTCCTCAGTGTTAAATCACACCAAGGCCTCAACAAAACTACTGAAAAGAAAACATACTACCTATGCAGCTTTATAACTTAACTTGTTGCAGTATTTACAATGAAGATCCTGCTCAAAAGAAAAACATCATCACATTATAACAACCATAATAACATGACACCCATACCACTTATTGGAGTTTTATCTCTTAGCTCATGGCGGTATATATATATATATATATATAGATATATATCAAAACATCAGCAAAACATATGCCAACATAAACCAACATCAAACCAAAACTGCTTTGCCTCAACTGACAAACAATGAAGGATATAGGGCCCACATTTGATCCACCATCTCCCATGTAGATTTTTCAGGCCCAAACTACTTCCACTGCACTTTAAATTGCTCTATGGATCTGTTCTTGAGCATGAGATGTTTCTGCTACAATATGCACTAAGGCTCTGGTTGGAACTCTCCTTCTTGCTCCGCCTGTAATATAGACTAGTCAATAGCATCATTAACATCCTTTATGTACTTCTTAAGAAATGAAATATGGAAAACATCATGTAATTTCACTGTTGGAGGCAGTGCAAGTCAATAGGCCACTGGTCCAATCCTCTCAAAGATCTCAAAAGGCCTGCAATACAGTGGTGCCATCTTGGCACATGAACCAATCCTCAAAGAGATTTTCTTGGGCTTGATGCACAAATTGATCCGGATTTAAATAGGAACGCAAGAAAGTACATAAATAACCATAAATATGGAGATGAAGTGGAAATAATACTTCATTTCATTACTGTAAAATACTGTAATATGCTTACAAACAAAAATGGAAATAAACCAACTAGGATGATGGTAGCTTATATCTGAGAAGAGATGTGGCAGCTACATGCCTCTAAATTGTGTTACAATGCGGCTCGAAGGGCTATTTATTGTTGAGAAACAATGGCAAACCCTAAACATCCAAAAACCTAACCCTAGGAGATTAAACACCAAACCGTGGGCCCTGTTTGGGTAAGTTGGTGCATCAACTTCCTGGGGTCGTAATTTTGGCATACGATCTCCATTTGACCCACACAACAGCTCGTTAGAAATATCTATCCAAGGAATATAACTCTTGGAAGAGAAACATTGGAATACGACCCATGTTTCTCTTAGTTTTCCCATATAACGTCGTTTAGGGCCTCAAAACATCTCTAGAAGTTTAGGACCCGAAAAACTACTAAAAATAGTAAATTGTGCTACAATTAGGGGAACTGAAAAACTAAAAGAGATAGTTGTGGGGGTCAAATTGGGATAGGTGGGTGGCCACCAACATCCACCTGGATCATTTCTCCCCGCTTAGGAAGCAATGGTCCCCATTGCGTTGAGTTCCTCCATCTGCTGAACTTGGTCCCTGGTGAGCTTTTCTGTAATCTCTGATGTGTCTAGTACTGGTTGGAAGCATGGTAGAGGGCGGTCCACATTGAACACTTAGTGCGAGCGAAGGAATGAGGGAATGTTGTTCTCCAAATCATTGTTCTCCACAGCCTTGGTACTAGTGTAAGGTCCATGTCGTTTCTTGTACTTGTCATTTTTCAGAATGGAGCGGTGATATAACGGGTCGTTGGGTAGAGATGTTCTAGGAGTCAGATCGAATGAATGCTTGACCTAAGAGTGCAATAGTACCCCTGTGGTTGGGGGGAAGATTTTCTTGTGTTATTTCATGATTTTATCCATCTACTGCTACTGCTGCATGGAGGAATGCTTCGTAGGGGTCATGGAGGTGGCTACGATCTTCCCCTTACTTTGGGAGTGAACTAGACATAAAATGAATTTCCTAGTCTGGGAGATGAGCTTGCTTCCTTTCTTAGCAGCAATCAAAGAGGTGGTGGTAGGTGGGCCTACCTCCGGTATCCTATATAATGAATTACCCAAAGAAATAATGATAGCATGAGGCCTTGAATCATACACAACATGTCATCTCGACAAGTATGGTTTGCCTAATAATACATCACAAATATCAAGAGGTGTAACATCACACAATACCTCATCTGTGAAGGGCTTGATCCTATAGGGAAGGCGGCACTTCTGGTGGACTTGGAGATCTCGTCCTTGGTGAAGCCACCCGATAATGTACGGTTACAGGTGTGGTGTAGTCGGTAGGCCCAACTGCTTCATGACCACTACTAAAATAAGGTTCTTCTGGCTCCCACTGTCAACAATGAATTGCAGTGGTGAACCCTTCACCCACATTTGTGAGTGGAAAAGACACTCCCCCTACTCTGGATCTTCGGGCTCATTCTTCTTGATCTTGGCAGTTGAAATAGTGGCCCTGGGCTCCACATCAATGATCTGCTTCCCTTTGCCATTCCCCTTGTCGGGTTCTAACTCAGGGTCAGAACATGTATTTGATTCTAAAGCCTTCAACTCGACCACCAGCGACTACTTGGTCTAAAACTCACTTGTGTTGTGAATGGGGCTCTTATGGAACTCACACCACTTTCCTGTGTCCTTCTTCAAATTCGTGGTGTTGTTCTTTCCTTGTGGCTCCGACGGGTTTTCTTGGGTTGCCATGTATTGGCTTTTTCCTTGGTTCTGTGGTTTGGGGAAGCCTTTCCCTTGCTTCGGATTCATAGATCCAAAGTCTCACTTCTTCTATTTCAACTTTTTCTCGATCTTAACAGCGTATCGATATGTCGTGCTGAGCGAAGAGATGTTCAGGACCTCATCTCTTCTTGGATGTCCCTGTGTAGGAAGCTGCGATATTTGAGTACCAAATGAAACTCAGAATCCTTGATACCCAACTGCGTGCAAAGGGCATGAAAAATGTTTGTGAACTCCAGCACATCTTCGTCCCGTCCCTGCCGCAGCATGGTCCACTTTATGTATTTGTCCTCATAGCTTTTGACAGAGTAGTACTGCTCCTTGATGGCATCCCGGAATGAATTCCAAGTGGTTGTGGCTAAAAATAGTGAGCCCATACTTTCATCCTTCTGCTCGCAGTAGGTTTCCAACCTATCCTTGATGTGGGGGACTTCTTTGAGAAGAGCAAAAATAATCTTTTCCTAACTGGAAAAGTTATGAACATAAAAATACCCTTCTAACATATTTAACCATTTATCTACAGCATCCGCATCTATTTGACCCTTGAATATGGGAATTTCAAAGTTAACTTGTACCTTAAAGGGTGTGGCATTTCCAGAGTAGCTGTTGGAAGCTGATGTGTTCCCTCTGGGTAGTCGTTGAAGGATCTGGGCAAAGTTGTCCATCATCGCGTTCCTTTGTCGCTCGAGGGCTTCTTCGAGCAAGATTTTGATAGGATCTCCTGCCCCCTCGTCTTTCTTTTCATCTGCCATGGGAGGCCGTCGGGATTTGCGAGGCTGGTCTTGCAAAAGTTTGACTAGTTCAAGCCCTAACTCCTTATATCCCGACCTCGTTGGGGACATGCAATGAAAAACAGAGAAAAAAACAAACCGCTCCGATACCATTGATCTAGATTTGAATAGGAACGCAAGAAAGTACAGAAATAACCATAAATACAAAGATGTAGTGGAAATAATACTTCATTTCAGTACTGTAAAATACTGAAATATGCTTACAAATAGAAATGGAAATAAACCAACTAGGGCGATGGTAGCCTATCTCTGAGAAGAGATGTGGCGGCTACATGCCTCTAAGTTGTGTTACAATGAGGCTCGAAGGCCTATTTATTGTTGAGAAACAATGGAAAATGACAAACATCCAAAAACCTAACCCTAGGAGATGAAATGCCAAACTGTGGGCCCCGTTTGGGTAAATTGGTACATCAACTTCTCGTGGTCATAACTTTGGCATACGATCTTCATTTGACACGCACAATAGCTTGTTAGAAATATCTATCCAAGGAATACAACTTTGTGAAGAGAAACATTGGTCAACGACCGATGTTGCTCTCGATTTTCCCAAAAAAAGGTCATTTAGGGCCTCGAAACGGCTCCAGAAGTTCAAGACTCGAAAAACTGCTAAAAATATTAAATTGTGCTACAATTAAGGAAACTAAAAAACTCAAAGAGACAATTGTGGGGGTCCAAGTGGGATAGTTGGGTGGCCACAAACATCCACTTGGATCACAAATACACATGATCCCTAACCTGAAATTCTTTGAACGTTGTGTTTTGATCTGCATAGATCTTCTGTCTATCCTGTGCTACCTTTAGATTCTTATTTATAACTTGCATTTCCTACTCCATGTCCATGAACATGTCCGGTCCAATAAGTACCCTATTCACTGGATCACTCCAACTAATGGGTGTGTTAAAACTCTATCCATACAATGCCTCGAAATGACTCATTTTCAATGACTACTGATAACCATTTTTGTATGCAAACTCCATGAATGGAAGACACTCTTGTCATTTCCTCTGCTGGTGCATCACATACATCCTCAACATATCTTCCAAGATCTTATTGACCCTCTTTGTCTGACCATTTTTCTACGGATGATAAGTTGTGTTGAAGGACAACTCTATACCCAAGCCTACAAATAGCTCCTTCCAAAACTTGGAAGTGAACTTCGCATCCTTTTCCGACAAAATCTTCTTTGGAACACCATGTAGCCTCACTATTTATTTGATGAAAACTTGTGCTACATCACTAGTTGAATATGTAGTATTTACCGAAATGAAGTGACCTACCTTGCTCAACCTGTTGACCATGACCATAATAGAATCATGATGCTTCACTGTCCTCCAAAGACCTATGATTAAATCCATAGAAATGACTTCTCGTTTCCATTCTGAAATCATTGTAGGTTATAGTAAACCACCTAGATGCTTGCACTCTTCCTTTACCTGCTGACAATCTAAGTATCTAGCCACAAACTCAACCACTTTTTTCTTCAAATTCAACCAATAATAGAAATTATTTACCATCGTCCATGTCTTTTGATATCCTCGATGACCTGAATACACTTTCACATGAAACTCCCTCAAGATAAGGTTCTTGAGCTCACTACAATTCGACACATAGATCATGTCTCAAAACCTCACTAAGCCATCTATCGTGAGACAACATTCTGCATCCTGATCACATATACCTCCACCTGTACTCTATTGTAACCTATCCATAATCTCCATGTATTTTTCATCCCGCTGAGCTACCTACAAAATCCTATCCTGTAACTCTGTCCCATAAGAGCTTATAGCTGTTATATGATTTACTTATACCTTCCTTCTAAGAGCATCTGCAATCCTATTCTCCTTTCCTTTGATGTATATGATATTGAAGTCAAACTCACTAGGGGTGGCCAACCATCTAGCTTGCCTTGCATTTAGATTTGGCTAGTCAAACAAACACCTAAACCCACTGTGATTGCTCATCAATCTAGACCTCTTGCTTATAAGATCATTTCTCCACATCTTCAATGCATTTATAATCATTGCTAGCTCAAGATCATGCATCAGATAGTTCTTCTCATGCTCATTCAATTTCCATCACTCATAGCACACTACCTATCCTTCTTGCATGAGAACTCCACCAATTCCCCTTTTGCAAGCATCTGTACACACAACAAACTAATGGTCTGGATCCACAATCTTTAGCATTGGTGCGTGTGTCAACAACTTCTTAAGTTTCTCAAAACTGTATTCACATTCCATTGTCCATTCAAACTTCTTACCTTTCCACTACAGTGATGTGATAAGATATCCAATGCATGAGGAGTTCCTGATGAACCTCCCATAGTAACCTGCCAGTCCCATAAATGATCCCACCTCATCGACATTCTTTGGAGCTGACATTCGGGGAATTTTGAGCTCTAAAATGGGTCTCCTAAGAAAATTATAAAATAATAGTGGAAATAATAAAATAATATTAGCTTACATCATCAAATTTTAGAGGGAAAAAAGAAAAAATATTTTTTCAAATTGTATTTTAAACTTATCTCCCTATGGGTTTACTCAAATTTCAAGAAGAAACACTCGTTGGATGTAGAATTTGATTCCTCATCCAAGGAGTACCTGTGCTGCATACTTTTGATGGACCTTGCTACACAAGAAATGAGGAATAAAAAACGTTATTGCAATCACGTTTTTTCATGTATTTCTCATTTTTTGTGTAGTAGGGTCCATTGAAAGTACGCAACATGGGTAATCTTTAGATGAGGAATTAAATTTTGCATCCAATGAGTACTCTCGCTTGAAATTTGAGTAAAACCTTAAGGAGATAAGTTGAAAATACGAGTTGAAAAAGTAGTTTTATTATTTTATTATTTTTTAATCTTTTTACTTTTCTACTACAAAAATGGTGAATCATCCCCCATGGTGGACAACAACACCTTGAATCCTATTGGTTCTTATAAAGTTTATTTTGGTTGTACATTTTTCTTAGGAGGTCCATTTTAGACCTCAAAATTCCCCTAATTCCATTCCATGATGGCCCTTATTTTTTCCAAATATACTCCTATGCATTCCTTGGAGACAACATGTCCCAAGTAATGTATTTCAATATGAAAGAAGCAACACTTTCTAAGTTTAGAATACATCAGATTCTCTCTTAGCAATATCAACACAGCTACTAAATGTTCGACATGTTCCTCCTCATTCTTAGAATATACCAGTATGTCATCAATGAATACAATAACAAACTTGTCCAGATAAGGACAAAACATGCTATTCATCAAACAGATGAATGTAGATAGAGCATTAGTTAAGCCAAATGGAATAACAACAAACTCATAGTGCCCATACCTCGTCCTGAACGTAGTATTGAAGATATCCTCTTCCTTGATGCGTACTTGATGGTATCCTGATCTAAAGTCTATCTTAGAGAACACCGCTGCTCCCTTTAGATGATCAAACAAATCATCAATCCTTGACAAAGGGTATCTATTCTTTATCATTACCTTGTTCAACTGCCTATAATCAATGCAAATCTAAGAGTACCATCTTTCTTCTTTACAAACAAATCTGATGCACCCCAAGGTGATACACTGGGTTTGATGTATCCTTTGTCCAACATTTCCTTTAACTGCAACTTCAACTCAACCAACTCATGTGTTCTCATCCTATAAGGCACTTTCAATGTTGGAGCTACCCCTCGCACTAACTCAATAGAAAATTCTACCTCCCCATGGGGTAGCAACTCTAAAATTTCCTCACGAAATACATCCTGAAATTGTTACAATACTGGGTACCAGCTCAACACATCAACATCCTCAACCTCCTTACCCTTGTCACTATAAATGTGTATTGCAAACATCACACAACCTTTTCTGAAACTACGCTTATCCTGCATAGTGGTAACCATCCTCACTGATGTAGGCTTCTTCTTTCTCTGCAAGGTCCTCTTTTCCCCACTATCATCCCCACACTCAATGGCCTTATCAAAGAAATCCACTTTGGTTCTATGAAGTTATAGCTAATCCATACCCAAAATCATACTATACAATCCCAATGGCAATACATTCAAATGCCCCGCTATAGGCATACCATTTAACTCAAATGCACAAGCTCTTACCCAATGGTGGACTCGCTTATTTGTACGAGTAGCCAACTATACCAACTAAGATTGTGCATACAGTTCTTTTCTCAAACCATAGTTATCCACCAGGTTAGGATTAATATAACTATAGTTAGATCTAGGATCAATCAAAATGGAAACAACTTGATCACAAAGATTACCATCCATCTCAATGATCCATGCTTGGAGATCCACCTGCATGTTGTTCACAACTACATAAATCTGAGGAATGTTATTACCAACATCATCAACTATATGTACCTCCGGAGCACTATAGATCTGGGATCTACGACCACTCTGATATTACGAAAAATCACTCGTACGATGATCCTTACCACATATCCAACAATATAATGGTTCCTTACCACCGCCTCTAGCCTACTGCTCTCCATGTCCCTTCTCAGCTGCATTGAATCTCTTGTAAGGAACTGCATTATCTTTCTCACTTGCATCTTGAGGTCTTCCTCTCTTTGATGGCCATTTTCCTTTAGCTTTGTCATTTCTTTTCAAGTCATGTTTAGGCTCAACTTTGCGCTTCGACTGCTCAGAACAATACTTAAAATTTTGGATGGCCTCCTCCAATGATCTAGGCTGATCAAACTCATTCCAGTCTCTATATGCAACTGGAAATCTACTGATGAATCTCTGAACCTTGGCCTTATCCTCTCTGAGGCAAGGCACATATCTCAAGAGCTCAAAAACTCTACCAATATACTCCTCATTTGTCATAGAACCCATCCGCAACTCATAAAACTCCTTGGCTCTGTCATCATAATACCTATCAGACAAGTACTTATTCTTGAAGAGCCTTTCGAACACATGCCAAGTCAATTCATACTCATGAATGTCCTTGACATTATTCATGTCTTCCCACCAAATATCTGCTTTACCTTTGAGACTGAAAAGGGCTATCCTTGCTTTCATGTTTTCTGAGTAATCATGCAATCTAAAGAATTTTTGCATGTTAAGCAACCAAGCCTCTGCATAATGTGATTTGTTCATCTCTCCATCTAATGTAGGTGTATTTACCTTCTTGAACTCATCTGAGAAATAACCCCTATCATTCCTCTTGTACGGATGACAATGATGACGGTCATGATGTCTACTAGAACTAGGACTAGAGTAATACCTTTTTCCAGTACCTATCCTATCCGAAGTGTCCAACAACCTGCCACCTCTGATAGTATCAGATCTATCTGACCTATGTCTACTATGAGACTTGCTTCCATACACCCCATTAGTTTTTTCCTCATGTCCATGGCTGATACGAAGAGGTCCATGTCGCTGCAAATCTGAAAAACTTTGAAGTCATACTACATTCACCTCTACCTATTTCTCTTGGGCCTGCATGATTTTTTCATTGTCTGCTTTGCAACTCCTTGTTTCTTCCTTCAGGCTGCTCAATGTTTCTACTAAGTAAGAAGAGTTCCCCACACCATGTTGCCCATTTGATTCATAGGGAGATTTTACATAGTCTACCACCTTGCTGGCCACCTAATCTCTTTCCTGCAAGTCATACTATGTCAGCGAAACTATGTCACCATAAATCCATGTACCTTAGCATACGTGGGGAGAATACCTTGTCTACAATATCATCAAATCAGTGTGATGCATGTACAACATAACCATAATAACATATAGACATATATCAATAAGTGCATCAACCTATAACCATCATACTAGATAGGGTCTAGTCATCAATCCAAGGCCATATCAACAACATATGCTATGACCTCATGTATTAAAAAAACCAATATTCTAGTATACACATTTCCTCATGCAACTATCCACCTGCATAAGAAATGCCTAATCAACTACACATACGCATAACCGCATGTAGTCGAGCATAAGCAATCAATTCTTGTAATCAACCTACAAGATTGATGCATGTAATCAAATAACCAAGAATGAAACCCAACATACAAGAATGTAATCAAGCTGCATATAATTGCATAACCAGTTATATACTCATGATAATGCATTCCATAAAATCAACATCAAGTTACTCATGTTAACTTTACATCTACCATGATCAATATGATGTAGTGCAATAAGCACATGGAACGTCAGTGTAAGAGCCACACACGCAACTGACATGCATGCATGACCAACACATTCACCCATATCCGTAGCACCAAATATGACCCAAATAAAGTGTAACTGGCTTTGATACCAATATGTAACACCCACTCCCAGGTCTACCCAAAGTAACCATGCCAACTGGGGTAAACATGAGGAGATATGCTACTAAAATCAGATTCAACCTCATATGTCACCTTAAGGAAGTAGAATCGATGAAACATCACATACAATCATCCAACATCATCAAAAAACCCCTCATGAGACAAGTCAGCCACTCAGAAAGTTTGTCCCTAGGTCCCACTGATATTTTTAAGCTTTTAGGCCATATTCGCTCTCATGTTATGGGCAAGGGAGCTACCAACAACCTAAATTTACTTTCACAGGTTTTTTCGCCAGCGACTGTGGTCCATAATTGCCAGTTTTGTGCCAATGACCCCGAGATTTGAGCCACTTTTCTAGCTCAAAATCCTAGCCTCTGCCTAGAACTTGTTGTAACTTTCATAAATCATTAAAAACATGAGAACCGTGCTTATCAATGAAAATCACCCTCAAGACTAGGCCTAAACATCCCAAACTAGGACTAACATTTTGTTAAACACTTGGAATCAATGCAACCTACAGGTCTACGTTACAAGCTAGAGCATAAATGACTAAAACAACTTATGAAACATAACTAGAAGGATAAACTCTTTCTCCGTTGAACCACTACACTATCAATTAGGTCTTGGATCCATCCATTTAATAATTACAAGTAAATATATGAAATAACCATGACATGAACCAGTCATTCAATCATGCTTATAACCATCATAAAACTATATAAATATTAGAGATATGATAGCCATTAAATCCACATGTAAATCAGTGCAAAAGTAATAGAACTTAGCTTTTATTAATCATAGGCAAATTAAACCAGGTTCGGAACTTCCACATAACACTTGACCATAGACATGGCTAAACCAAATATCTCTTTCAACCAGTCACCCCCTTGCCATATTCCAAGCATGAATGTGGGATCTCATAGAAAAATCAATCCAAGAAGAACCAAGGGAATCCAGAGGTTAAACCACCTCCACCCTCATCTAACCATGATCACACCAAAACCAGTGCTTCGATGGCAACCGAACAGAAGTTGGAATTCCATCCGGAATCCATCACTGTCCTTGAGGAATTTTCCATTTCCTTGTCTATTAGACTTTACCACAATCCAAACCCAGATCACTAGGCCCTAAACCGTGGCCGCTCCCTCAGGCTTTACCGTGTATCCTGCCAAAACTGGTCAAGGGATTCGTAGGACTTTGGGAATGAACCTTCATACCACCTCTGCCCTAGATTCCGAAATCCATCTGACAATTCCAAACTTTCAAAACCGAAATGAACATCCCAACATACCATGGCATCCGAAAAAAGGCTAGGCTACGCTGAAAACCACTGTCATAACCTGAACAAACCATGCCACCAACAGTTAGAGAACCATACACAAACATGCAAAGCCATGCATGTCCAAACCAACTAGGAAATCACACATGAAAAAGGTTACCTGCAAGTATTCCTACTGAATTTGCTTGATCTTGCTTTACTTTCCTTGTTCCTTACTTTCTTTTCCTTTCCTTTCCTTGCCTTCCTTTTCATTTTGCTACAAACTAGAGTTCTCCAAGAAATCTCTGAGTTACCGAGAGAGTGTGTGAGATAGAGAATAATGAGAGAGTTCCAAACTTGAACTTGACCAAAATCCATGATCTGATCGTTAGAAGCCTTTTTATGCATGAGGCCTCTAATTTCTTCATTTTCCATTATTTTACTTCAATTTCCTCCTCAAATTCAACTTGTGACCTTTTACCTTCCTTTTCTCCTAATTTCCTTTATTTTCATAAATAAATGTGCCAAAAATTCCTTTTTCTGTTTAATCCCTTTGCCTTAGCCTTTATCAATTTTCCTTACCCAAAATGAACATCTAGCGATGTCCACTAGGATATCTTTCCCAACATTTAACTTGGAATAAGTGTCCCTTAACTGTCGTCTTATTTTTCCTTTATTAACTGTTATTACATGAACGTTTTACAAGGTCTCTTACACATAACGACGAGTAAAAAAGAAAGTAAGTCTTTGCAAAAAAATAAAAAGAGATTAATGACTCAAAAAAATATGAAAAAAAATCTATAATATTTCTATAAGAAACTTGCCAAGGACTGTTCACTACGCCAAGACTAAAATAAAACCTTCAATAACTATATCTATTAAAGTAATTATTTGTTTTTGAAACATGTTTGCAATTGGGAAACTTTGAATAATATTATTATCATAATATTAAATACGTGTTAAAATCTATTATAGATAAAATTGTTATTTACAACAAATAACACTTTAATCAAAACACAAGCCAAAAAACAGACTATAAATATTGAAACCAAATCAAATTTTATATATATATATATATATATATATATATATATATATATATATATATATATATATATATATATATATATATATATATAGTGTGAATCCCTATCATAACTCAGTTGTCAAACAAGTAGTTCGGACAACCATAACCAGTTTCTATTTGATAATGTAAGTGGGCTTATCATTGTTGTTCAAGAAAAATCATGCCACTTGTAATTACACGCTAGTTGTTTGTAATGAGGTAAGTTTTCACTCCTACCAGATGCCTCTAGGCCTTGGGCCATTAATCTACTTTCTTAAATCCAAGGAAAATGAGCTCTTAGACAAGCATAAATAATTTTAGACATACTTATAATAAAATATTTATTTATTATAATAAATAAATTATTTTATAAAAATTAAAATGAATTTTTTTCAACCAAAAAATTGTAATATGATAAATAATTATTTATTATTAAATAAGTTAACATGAAAAATTTTAATAAAAAAGTTGGAATCATTTACAACTATATGCAGGAAAAACACACACTTAAACTCAAGTAGGAACAAAGTTAAAAAAAAAAAAAAAAAAAACCAAACAAACAAACAAAACAAAACTTTACAATAAACCCCTTACCATACACTAAATATTTTTTTCATTCAAGTAGAACTAAAGTTGGAATTTGAATTTGTATAATGTATTGCTTTTGGTCCATTTGTAAGATATGCCCATGTTGGTGGGAAACCCCACCCAATGATTGAGGGGCACCAATGATTACATCCATCCACCTGCATAAGAAATGCCTAATCAACTACACATACGCATAACCGCATGTAGTCGAGCATAAGCAATCAATTCTTGTAATCAACCTACAAGATTGATGGATGTAATCTAATAACCAAGAATGAAACCCAACATACAAGAATGTAATCAAGCTGCATATAATTGCATAACCAGTTATATACTCATGATAATGCATTCCATAAAATCAACATCAAGTTACTCATGTTAACTTTACATCTACCATGATCAATATCATGTAGTGCAATAAGCACATGGAACGTCAGTGTAAGAGCCACACACGCAACTGACATGCATGCATGACCAACACATTCACCCATATCCGTAGCACCAAATATGACCCAAATAAAGTGTAACTGGCTTTGATACCAATTTGTAACACCCACTCCCAGGTCTACCCAAAGTAACCATGCCAACTGGGGTAAACATGAGGAGATATGCTACTAAAATCAGATTCAACCTCATATGTCACCTTAAGGAAGTAGAATCGATGAAACATCACATACAATCATCCAACATCATCAAAAAACCCCTCATGAGACAAGTCAGCCACTCAGAAAGTTTGTCCCTAGGTCCCACTGATATTTTTAAGCTTTTAGGCCATATTCGCTCTCATGTTATGGGCAAGGGAGCTACCAACAACCTAAATTTACTTTCACAGGTTTTTTCGCCAGCGACTGTGGTCCATAATT
Organism: Pinus tabuliformis; assembly: GCA_031772625.1. NCBI lineage: Eukaryota > Viridiplantae > Streptophyta > Pinopsida > Pinales > Pinaceae > Pinus > Pinus tabuliformis. The sequence continues at coordinate 753,963,312 of CM062807.1, read as the reverse complement.
GCCAGTTTTGTGCCAATGACCCCGAGATTTGAGCCACTTTTCTAGCTCAAAATCCTAGCCTCTGCCTAGAACTTGTTGTAACTTTCATAAATCATTAAAAACATGAGAACCGTGCTTATCAATGAAAATCACCCTCAAGACTAGGCCTAAACATCCCAAACTAGGACTAACATTTTGTTAAACACTTGGAATCAATGCAACCTACAGGTCTACGTTACAAGCTAGAGCATAAATGACTAAAACAACTTATGAAACATAACTAGAAGGATAAACTCTTTCTCCGTTGAACCACTACACTATCAATTAGGTCTTGGATCCATCCATTTAATAATTACAAGTAAATATATGAAATAACCATGACATGAACCAGTCATTCAATCATGCTTATAACCATCATAAAACTATATAAATATTAGAGATATGATAGCCATTAAATCCACATGTAAATCAGTGCAAAAGTAATAGAACTTAGCTTTTATTAATCATAGGAAAATTAAACCAGGTTCGGAACTTCCACATAACACTTGACCATAGACATGGCTAAACCAAATATCTCTTTCAACCAGTCACCCCCTTGCCATATTCCAAGCATGAATGTGGGATCTCATAGAAAAATCAATCCAAGAAGAACCAAGGGAATCCAGAGGTTAAACCACCTCCACCCTCATCTAACCATGATCACACCAAAACCAGTGCTTCGATGGCAACCGAACAGAAGTTGGAATTCCATCCGGAATCCATCACTGTCCTTGAGGAATTTTCCATTTCCTTGTCTATTAGACTTTACCACAATCCAAACCCAGATCACTAGGCCCTAAACCGTGGCCGCTCCCTCAGGCTTTACCGTGTATCCTGCCAAAACTGGTCAAGGGATTCGTAGGACTTTGGGAATGAACCTTCATACCACCTCTGCCCTAGATTCCGAAATCCATCTGACAATTCCAAACTTTCAAAACCGAAATGAACATCCCAACATACCATGGCATCCGAAAAAAGGCTAGGCTACGCTGAAAACCACTGTCATAACCTGAACAAACCATGCCACCAACAGTTAGAGAACCATACACAAACATGCAAAGCCATGCATGTCCAAACCAACTAGGAAATCACACATGAAAAAGGTTACCTGCAAGTATTCCTACTGAATTTGCTTGATCTTGCTTTACTTTCCTTGTTCCTTACTTTCTTTTCCTTTCCTTTCCTTGCCTTCCTTTTCATTTTGCTACAAACTAGAGTTCTCCAAGAAATCTCTGAGTTACCGAGAGAGTGTGTGAGATAGAGAATAATGAGAGAGTTCCAAACTTGAACTTGACCAAAATCCATGATCTGATCGTTAGAAGCCTTTTTATGCATGAGGCCTCTAATTTCTTCATTTTCCATTATTTTACTTCAATTTCCTCCTCAAATTCAACTTGTGACCTTTTACCTTCCTTTTCTCCTAATTTCCTTTATTTTCATAAATAAATGTGCCAAAAATTCCTTTTTCTGTTTAATCCCTTTGCCTTAGCCTTTATCAATTTTCCTTACCCAAAATGAACATCTAGCAATGTCCACTAGGATATCTTTCCCAACATTTAACTTGGAATAAGTGTCCCTTAACTGTCGTCTTATTTTTCCTTTATTAACTGTTATTACATGAACGTTTTACAAGGTCTCTTACACATAACGACGAGTAAAAAAGAAAGTAAGTCTTTGCAAAAAAATAAAAAGAGATTAATGACTCAAAAAAATATGAAAAAAAATCTATAATATTTCTATAAGAAACTTGCCAAGGACTGTTCACTACGCCAAGACTAAAATAAAACCTTCAATAACTATATCTATTAAAGTAATTATTTGTTTTTGAAACATGTTTGCAATTGGGAAACTTTGAATAATATTATTATCATAATATTAAATACGTGTTAAAATCTATTATAGATAAAATTGTTATTTACAACAAATAACACTTTAATCAAAACACAAGCCAAAAAACAGACTATAAATATTGAAACCAAATCAAATTTTATATATATATATATATATATATATATATATATATAGTGTGAATCCCTATCATAACTCAGTTGTCAAACAAGTAGTTCGGACAACCATAACCAGTTTCTATTTGATAATGTAAGTGGGCTTATCATTGTTGTTCAAGAAAAATCATGCCACTTGTAATTACACGCTAGTTGTTTGTAATGAGGTAAGTTTTCACTCCTACCAGATGCCTCTAGGCCTTGGGCCATTAATCTACTTTCTTAAATCCAAGGAAAATGAGCTCTTAGACAAGCATAAATAATTTTAGACATACTTATAATAAAATATTTATTTATTATAATAAATAAATTATTTTATAAAAATTAAAATGAATTTTTTTCAACCAAAAAATTGTAATATGATAAATAATTATTTATTATTAAATAAGTTAACATGAAAAATTTTAATAAAAAAGTTGGAATCATTTACAACTATATGCAGGAAAAACACACACTTAAACTCAAGTAGGAACAAAGTTAAAAAAAAAAAAAAAAAAAACCAAACAAACAAACAAAACAAAACTTTACAATAAACCCCTTACCATACACTAAATATTTTTTTCATTCAAGTAGAACTAAAGTTGGAATTTGAATTTGTATAATGTATTGCTTTTGGTCCATTTGTAAGATATGCCCATGTTGGTGGGAAACCCCACCCAATGATTGAGGGGCACCAATGATTACATCCATCCACCTGCATAAGAAATGCCTAATCAACTACACATACGCATAACCGCATGTAGTCGAGCATAAGCAATCAATTCTTGTAATCAACCTACAAGATTGATGGATGTAATCTAATAACCAAGAATGAAACCCAACATACAAGAATGTAATCAAGCTGCATATAATTGCATAACCAGTTATATACTCATGATAATGCATTCCATAAAATCAACATCAAGTTACTCATGTTAACTTTACATCTACCATGATCAATATCATGTAGTGCAATAAGCACATGGAACGTCAGTGTAAGAGCCACACACGCAACTGACATGCATGCATGACCAACACATTCACCCATATCCGTAGCACCAAATATGACCCAAATAAAGTGTAACTGGCTTTGATACCAATTTGTAACACCCACTCCCAGGTCTACCCAAAGTAACCATGCCAACTGGGGTAAACATGAGGAGATATGCTACTAAAATCAGATTCAACCTCATATGTCACCTTAAGGAAGTAGAATCGATGAAACATCACATACAATCATCCAACATCATCAAAAAACCCCTCATGAGACAAGTCAGCCACTCAGAAAGTTTGTCCCTAGGTCCCACTGATATTTTTAAGCTTTTAGGCCATATTCGCTCTCATGTTATGGGCAAGGGAGCTACCAACAACCTAAATTTACTTTCACAGGTTTTTTCGCCAGCGACTGTGGTCCATAATTGCCAGTTTTGTGCCAATGGCCCCGAGATTTGAGCCACTTTTCTAGCTCAAAATCCTAGCCTCTGCCTAGAACTTGTTGTAACTTTCATAAATCATTAAAAACATGAGAACCGTGCTTATCAATGAAAATCACCCTCAAGACTAGGCCTAAACATCCCAAACTAGGACTAACATTTTGTTAAACACTTGGAATCAATGCAACCTACAGGTCTACGTTACAAGCTAGAGCATAAATGACTAAAACAACTTATGAAACATAACTAGAAGGATAAACTCTTTCTCCGTTGAACCACTACACTATCAATTAGGTCTTGGATCCATCCATTTAATAATTACAAGTAAATATATGAAATAACCATGACATGAACCAGTCATTCAATCATGCTTATAACCATCATAAAACTATATAAATATTAGAGATATGATAGCCATTAAATCCACATGTAAATCAGTGCAAAAGTAATAGAACTTAGCTTTTATTAATCATAGGCAAATTAAACCAGGTTCGGAACTTCCACATAACACTTGACCATAGACATGGCTAAACCAAATATCTCTTTCAACCAGTCACCCCCTTGCCATATTCCAAGCATGAATGTGGGATCTCATAGAAAAATCAATCCAAGAAGAACCAAGGGAATCCAGAGGTTAAACCACCTCCACCCTCATCTAACCATGATCACACCAAAACCAGTGCTTCGATGGCAACCGAACAGAAGTTGGAATTCCATCCGGAATCCATCACTGTCCTTGAGGAATTTTCCATTTCCTTGTCTATTAGACTTTACCACAATCCAAACCCAGATCACTAGGCCCTAAACCGTGGCCGCTCCCTCAGGCTTTACCGTGTATCCTGCCAAAACTGGTCAAGGGATTCGTAGGACTTTGGGAATGAACCTTCATACCACCTCTGCCCTAGATTCCGAAATCCATCTGACAATTCCAAACTTTCAAAACCGAAATGAACATCCCAACATACCATGGCATCCGAAAAAAGGCTAGGCTACGCTGAAAACCATTGTCATAACCTGAACAAACCATGCCACCAACAGTTAGAGAACCATACACAAACATGCAAAGCCATGCATTTCCAAACCAACTAGGAAATCACACATGAAAAAGGTTACCTGCAAGTATTCCTACTGAATTTGCTTGATCTTGCTTTACTTTCCTTGTTCCTTACTTTCTTTTCCTTTCCTTTCCTTGCCTTCCTTTTCATTTTGCTACAAACTAGAGTTCTCCAAGAAATCTCTGAGTTACCGAGAGAGTGTGTGAGATAGAGAATAATGAGAGAGTTCCAAACTTGAACTTGACCAAAATCCATGATCTGATCGTTAGAAGCCTTTTTATGCATGAGGCCTCTAATTTCTTCATTTTCCATTATTTTACTTCAATTTCCTCCTCAAATTCAACTTGTGACCTTTTACCTTCCTTTTCTCCTAATTTCCTTTATTTTCATAAATAAATGTGCCAAAAATTCCTTTTTCTGTTTAATCCCTTTGCCTTAGCCTTTATCAATTTTCCTTACCCAAAATGAACATCTAGCGATGTCCACTAGGATATCTTTCCCAACATTTAACTTGGAATAAGTGTCCCTTAACTGTCGTCTTATTTTTCCTTTATTAACTGTTATTACATGAACGTTTTACAAGGTCTCTTACACATAACGACGAGTAAAAAAGAAAGTAAGTCTTTGCAAAAAAATAAAAAGAGATTAATGACTCAAAAAAATATGAAAAAAAATCTATAATATTTCTATAAGAAACTTGCCAAGGACTGTTCACTACGCCAAGACTAAAATAAAACCTTCAATAACTATATCTATTAAAGTAATTATTTGTTTTTGAAACATGTTTGCAATTGGGAAACTTTGAATAATATTATTATCATAATATTAAATACGTGTTAAAATCTATTATAGATAAAATTGTTATTTACAACAAATAACACTTTAATCAAAACACAAGCCAAAAAACAGACTATAAATATTGAAACCAAATCAAATTATATATATATATATATATATATATATATATATATATATAGTGTGAATCCCTATCATAACTCAGTTGTCAAACAAGTAGTTCGGACAACCATAACCAGTTTCTATTTGATAATGTAAGTGGGCTTATCATTGTTGTTCAAGAAAAATCATGCCACTTGTAATTACACGCTAGTTGTTTGTAATGAGGTAAGTTTTCACTCCTACCAGATGCCTCTAGGCCTTGGGCCATTAATCTACTTTCTTAAATCCAAGGAAAATGAGCTCTTAGACAAGCATAAATAATTTTAGACATACTTATAATAAAATATTTATTTATTATAATAAATAAATTATTTTATAAAAATTAAAATGAATTTTTTTCAACCAAAAAATTGTAATATGATAAATAATTATTTATTATTAAATAAGTTAACATGAAAAATTTTAATAAAAAAGTTGGAATCATTTACAACTATATGCAGGAAAAACACACACTTAAACTCAAGTAGGAACAAAGTTTAAAAAAAAAAAAAAAAAAAACCAAACAAACAAACAAAACAAAACTTTACAATAAACCCCTTACCATACACTAAATATTTTTTTCATTCAAGTAGAACTAAAGTTGGAATTTGAATTTGTATACTGTATTGCTTTTGGTCCATTTGTAAGATATGCCCATGTTGGTGGGAAACCCCACCCAATGATTGAGGGGCACCAAAGGATACAGTCACTGAAAATTTTGATAACAAGAGGATGTGGTAGAGGAATAAAATGTTACAACAGACTATTAAAAAATGAGATTTGGAATAAAAAATATATGTCAAAGGGAATCCAAGTAAACCTTTGTATTGGATTTATACATGTCTATACTATGTGCACATAGATCTAAGAAAGGGCCCAACATGTAGATCAAGAAAAAATGAACCCACAAAAAAATTCCTGACAAATGAACTATTGTAACAAAAGTCATCAGTTTCCAAAGAAATTGTTAGCCTTGGTAAAACAAATTGTTGGGTAAATACCAAACTGAAAAAGTGCCTTATGTTAGGTTAAATAAAAATAAAGTAAATCTTAATAAGTTAGGTTAAATAAATAAAATAAATCTTGGTAGCTTAGACAAATCAGAGTATTTCAAGAATACAAAAATCAATTTTAACAAAACAAAGATAGTTGATTTTTCAACTCTGAATCCAATAATGAGGTTAGAATTTTAAAAAAAAATACAATTTTGTAGTGAAAATGTCCAAATATAAAGAGAAGCATTCATGGATACTAGACCTAATGACAAATCTACAAAAATAAGTTCTTAAATAGAAAAAAAAAGTAGTTTTGTAGTGAAAATGTCTGCATCTAAAGAGAAGCATTAATGAATACTAAATTTGATTATAGAACTACAAAAAATAAGTGCTCAAATTATAAAAAAAATGTTGTTAGATAAAAAAAAAAAAAAAAATACTAAAAATGTAGAAAACAATAATCTATCTGATACTTAGTTAGAATATTGAAAATATATAGAAACTTATAACAAAATAAACAAATCATTTAGTTACTAATCTAACCTCCTATAAGTACAATAACAACATTTAATCAAATGAAATGAGATGAAAAAAGAGAGGATACACCAAATTTTACATGGTAAAAACACAATTGAGGAAACATCCGTGGGAATGTAATAGTGTCTTTACTATCTTCAAGAATCTCCAATCTTACAAGAACACCACCATGAATGCTTTACCACTTTACAATGATAAGGCTATGCTATGACTTGTATTTTTTTATGAGACTCCCTAACCTATATTAGATACCAAGAGGTATTGAGAAATTACATTCCAACAATATATATGCTATAATTTAATTCCACTTCTTCATGTAATAAAGTATTACAAGGGTATTTTACTACATGATGAATGTGATGTATAGCTCTTTTACATAAAATTTGAGTTTATTCCGACATAACTTAGACATTATTACCTTCGAAAGTGACATATTCCAACACTTCCTTTCTCATGTGATTAATATGAAAATATTGAAAACATAAAATCTATGGGTAAATTAGAAATCTACCATGTGTGAATTAAAAAAAAATATGATCCTTTAAAGTTTTGACACATATTTTTGAAGTGACCATTTTGATATTACTCTCTATACTATGGCTGATATTTAATAAATTTCAAATGATTAGATACACGTTAAACATATGTGTAATGACAATAATCTATAATTTTTACCTGACCTCCTATGATTAGAAGCAATTTAGGTCCATCTTAACTTTGTATTTACCAAGCAAAAAAAAAATCAAATCTCTTCATGCGGAAATATTATTTCAAAATTTTCATTCTATTTATTTATTATTATTATTTTCACACTCAAGATTTTAATCCTTGGACATTTATATATATATAGAGAGAGAGAGTTAAAATAAAATTAAATGTATAAATATAAATGTGAAATAATTTTATGAGAATCCATATTAGATTCTTAGCTATTAGATTAACCATGCTTAATCTTAATGGTGTAAAATTATTTGCATAGTATATTTGGTACTTATTTAGCAAAAACTAGATATCTTTTTCATGCAAGACTTTGACGGAGATTTCTTGGAACTCGTGTAAGTATTTGCTATAAAGCTTTTGGAATCTCATTTGCTTAAATTATTTTATGAAGAAAACTTTAGTTTCATTGCTTCGAGGAGAAACAAATTGTTCATAATGATGAATATTGGAAGTTAAAGAGATTTTAAGCCACTCATATATAAAATATTTTTAACAAACCAAATTAGCAATTAACCAATCAACTTGTATGTTAACATGATACATTGACCCATAAATAAAACAACAATATTCATAATTAGCACTAGTAATTTCTATATGCCTTGTGAAGTTATCAACACATTGTGTGATAAGAGAATTTAATATCTTTAGCATGCATTCATTATGTAGTATAACAAACTCATTTGTTGGAAGTAGGTGAATTTTGAATCAAATTGTCTCCTTTGTGCAGAATGAAAAGAGATGTTAGCTTGTGATATGAGATGATTTCAATCATTAAAAATGGATTTAATAATTTTTTAAATGTTAGATAACAATGATAAAAAATCATATTGTTTTGAGTTCTTGAAAATCCATTCTTGGGTTAAAATGAAGGATTTTAAGGTGGTTTTTAGGAAAGGAACTAAAAAAAGGTGCAACAGCAATAAGAAGGAAGAGGGTGAACAATTAGTCAACTAGAAAATTATATTTAGATTAGAGGCATTTCTCCCTTTAAAATTTAGAATTTTCAAAGAATTTTCTATATCGTCATGATTATGGTAGTGAAAATTTTATTATCTATTATTGATACCCAACATGCAAGTTTCAAGAATCTTCTAGATTTCTGTTCCCTTTCAAGGTTAAAACAATAGTTATATCTTTTTATTCTTTTCATTAAATAAAAAAAATATCATATAAATATGAGTAAGAGTTTTTTAAGCATTGTACTATAAATTATAATATTGTAGATTTTATTACATATTTTTTAAAATAAATATATTTAATTTAAATATCATTACTTTTTTCAATTAATAATATTATTAATAATTTTAAATAAAGAGAAGTTAAATAAGTTTTATAGTTTTATAATATAATATTTATGATGGTTATTTTTTAATAAAGCTTCTTAAATTTTAATTTAATTATCAATAATTATTAGATTGATTTAGGGATTTAATCTCCACGGAATATTCTAAAATATACATAGTAATATACACATATTAAAAGTTGAGATTTATCTACAATGTAGTTATGTCATTTTTTTCTCTTTCAATTAAATTATATAGTTAAAAAAATACCATGTGAAGCAATGTCCTATGAAATGAGATATGCTTTTGGAGCATGTGGTATTGATAATCCATGATATTGTAACAAAGTTTATTTATAGAATCGCCATATTAAGTGGTTCTAAATATCCATGGATAAGAATTTGTTCCATACATTTTCATATATATATATATATATATATATATATATATATATATATATGTATGTAAAAGATGTTTTTATTGGAGGGAGAGCTACTCTCCCGCTGAATATGGTAGAGATGTTGTAATGTAATGTCCTCTTACAAGTTTTGACTCAATGAAATTACATAAACATTAAAATTAAAATCAAATTAAATAAAAATAAAAATAAAAATAATAATAAATATGAAATTGAATTATCAATAAAACATTTTGACGTAGTAAAATTACATAAAATAAAAATAATAATCATAATTATAGTTATAATTAATAATTAAACCAACATGGATCCATCTTAATTCCCGATCTACCAAGTGAATAGAGGGATAAAATCTATTTTCACTCTACAAGAGTCATCTCAAGAAATTGAGAGTTAAGGTGAATCTAGTCTGGTATTAATTTAAAATAAAGTTATAAAATTAGTTATTTTTATGGTTTTTTTAATATTAACAAGGTGAAATGTATTATGAAATAAGGCTTTGATGCTTGTTATGAACTACCATTCTAGATATTTACCAACCATTTAATTTATATTTTATATCTACTCATATCTACTCACTTTCTATTACCTTCAACATCTGATCTAAAAGTATCTAACAAGAAGACAGTTTTCAAGGCTGGTGTGGATGACCAAAATCCCCATTCTTCGGTAACCATGATGCAAACCTATTTTTTAAATTCTACTATCATCAATAGTACAGTGTTTCCATCTTTTCTAGGTTTCCTTCTTCGCGTCTACTGCACACTAATTTTCCATTCCATACTTTGCCTCCTCATGTGAGGTCTTCTGGGTGGAATATTGTTTACATTTCCCACAACCCTAGAGATGTATTTGTTTCCCTTTGGAAATTCTTCAATAAACTTCATGAAGATGGGTTCTCTTATTTAAATGGATATTTAAGTGATGAAACTATGTATGATAGGTTTTACACTAGATTTTTCCATGGCAGCCAATTCACGAACAACGTTCTGAATTATTGGCATGAAAGCAGAAACAATCTGAATAAGGTGTTATTTCTTACTTATGAGGACGTGAAAGACACTTGTTTGGGTTGCATTAAAGACACAGGTGTTATTCTTGTATTTCTCTTCTTAACTCATGGAGGAGAACACCACAATAATTGTGGACAATGAAATTTCGAGAGCCTTTCAAAATTGGAGGTGAAAAAGATAGGAAAAATGATAGAAAATAAAATTTGAGTGCCCAACCATGGTTTCTTCATAGAGTAAAAATGGGGTGAGTGGAAAATCTTTTCACGCCACGTATGGAGTGTATTTATTTAGAGACCAAGTGGAAATTGAACAATGAAGGCCTCCATTTCAAATATAGTTTATAGAACATCATTACATTACTGATCGAGTTCCATTATGAGATAAAAGGTGTAGAATGTTGTTATGTTAATATCATTCATTTTTATTTATAGGATAGGTGTTATTGAGTGAAGGATTTTAGTTCTAGTGGTTTGGTGAATCATTTATTTTTTTATTTATGTGGGTTCAAGTTTCTAGAGACATATTTTAACTATATCATTAGTGACATTTATGAAAAGCTATATCTAGTATAATAGTGAAAGAATATTTTGAAGTTAAAGTTTTTCCAAATATTCTGAATTGTTAAAAAAAAGGTGTTGACATTTGGTGCTATGTACCACTAAACTTGTTTGATATTAAAGCACATAATATGATGGAAGAATTTGTGCCTTAATATCTCTTTTAAATATTTAAATGGATAACAATTATTGGACACCAAATCCATAAGGTTTGGTGTGGAGGAATTCTAACAATTATTGGTAGTACAAGTGACCTCTTGGAATATGAAAGCAAGGATCAAAAAAATGTATTAATATGTACATGATGTGAATAATATGCAGCTACACTTCTCGGATGTGGGTGAATGCCAGGACTGGCAGAGGAACAGGAATACAAGTGGCATAGCCACATGGCCACCCGTAAGCCCGCACACAAAGCAATAAAACCATTTCGTAGCAGCAGTAAATGCCATTCAATTCGGCACTCGAATCAACTCACCAGCACCATCACGCCTCGGCTCTGCATCATGGAGCCCTCAGGTAATATTCGACCCACCTCCTCTGTTTCAACTCCTCTGCCTCTGAGTTGCAAGTGCCCCCTGGCTGCAGTGGAGCCAAGTACATGCACTGCAACAGGCAGGCGATGCAACATTCTCTGCTGCATAGAGTTTGGACAGGGCAACCATTACTCTCAGAGCTTGATCTGCAACCTGACTTTCGATTCTAAGCCTTCTGAGCCTTCCACCTCAGAGCTCCACTCAGTGCCGACCTCTCACAGGCAGTCTCTTCATCCCCATGCCATCATGCCTAGACTGCGCCATCGAATGCGAAGCAGGAGGGGTAGTAGCAGAGGCAGACTGCCCCATTCTTCGCCCTCAATAGTCTCTGACTCCTCTTCCCCCTCGGCAAATTACGCCTCCACCCATTATCCTGATACTCGCAGTGATAGAGGCCGCATACGCGCTGTCCACTCCCAGCCTTTGCAAACAGCCATTCTAGCTACTGATATCCCTTCAAGCTCTCAGCAATCCAACCATTCGGCCCAATTCATCTACCATTGCTCTCTGAATCGACCACTCATCAAAGCTACCATCACAGTCACCTTCCAAGAGGAGCCATCCAGTGACGAAGGACAGCCCACCAGCGCAATGGAGAAGAGGGATAATGCTCAGGGCAAGCCTTCTGCAGTGGAGCAAAATCGAGAAGAACCTCTGACGAAGGATGACACAGGTGCGCTGCAAAAAGACGAGGACGACCTCGACGCCTACAAATGTTTCATTATTGAAGAACACTCATCAGCACTGATTTACACATAATTTACCATGCGTCTTCAGATTTCAGGTGCCTCGCAACCAAGTTTATGGGTTTACTTTTGAATTTTTGAGCAAAATAGTTAGTCTTGAAACTAAAGTCAATAGAATATTGCTCCATGTTCATATGCTGGTTTCCCTTGCGCAGGCAGCAAACTTATTTTGGACTGGACTGGTTTCCCACCTCTGGGCAGTCTTAATTTTGTTTTTGATGCATTATGCCATGAACCTTGGCTCAGACTATAGAGGCCACAACCTCCTTGTATCATTTTGTTACAGCAATAGATCTTAGACTTATTTAGAAAAAAAAATATGCAGCTACACTAGTTATCATATCTTACCTATCAATTTTTTGTGTGTTTTAACTTGGTATTAGAGTAGACATATTCTTTCCCTACTCAAGTTTGAGCCATGGTTATGATGCGGTTATGTGGCTTCCATAGACCTATGCACTCCTTCTTATGTAGGTTATGTTCTCTTCATTAATATTGTTCATTTCTATGGGTATGTAAGATCAAAGGCCCATTACCTCTTCATAGTTTATAGTCTAGCGAACCTTGATAACTCTTCTTCTACATGCCTATCTATGTCTTATAAAAAAACATTTTGGACATTTTTTGAGTATCTATCATTATAAATCCTACATACAAAAGCGTTGTGAGATCCCTCCACTTGGTCCTCCTTGTTGTGCATATCATTCACTAGTCTAACATTACACAATGATTTTTTATGTACTTAGCTTTGACTCTAGTTCACAGTGACTACAACAACCACATGAGGAAACACAATGTAATTCCTAGCTTCTATTTTTACCCATTGTTTTTTCAGTTCTCTTCCATTTCATGCCTTACCTAAAATCTTGTGTGTAATAGAGGTATCTATAATAGGTTGGAATGCATAACATTTCTCACTAAAGAATACCAAAGTGGTTTCTCATTTGATAACATGAATTATGTAATATATTCCCCATGACACACTCCACTGCTCATTTTCTGGCTATCAACACTTCTATTCTATCACAAGTATTTTTTTCCTTGAACAATGTGTATCAATGAATGAAGCAGAGGTACTTTCAAGCTCTAATTTTTGTTTTAGACAATGGAAAATAATTGTGCTTTCCTAGTCATGTGAGAGCTTGAGAGATGCCACAAATCTTTGACAAAATGGCCAAAGTGTTTGAGTAGTTGGATGAGATCTAGAACTAATTTGAAGACTTGATATTTTCTCTTGAAAAACCTTGTGTGCCACTATGCAAGATTGATCCACTAGGAGTTCAATATGCTAGTGATTGTTAACCTAATCACGTTAAAGGATGAGGTGCATATTTAGACACTGCACCTTTGTTGGGTCACGAAAAGGGTATGTTTTCTCCTTGTAAATAGCTTTATTTAGCACTCATCCTCACACGATTATCTTTGTTTATGGATAAATGTAGATGAAATAATAGCTAAAGTTGGGTAAAAGTAATCAGTAGCAAATTAGACAAATTTAAGCAGGAAAATTTCATTTTTACTATCTTTATGTGTAGAAGATGTGAATTGGATGATGGTTGTTCAATCGACAAAACAACAAAATCTCATAAAGGAAAAAGACAGTGTCAGAGGCAAAGCAGGACAACGAAAGACCGGGCAGGATGATGCTATTTTATGAAAGAATCAGGTCGAGTATTGTGAAATCCTTAGGATCCCGTGATCCTTAGGATTCTCTTTTATCTATTTACTTTTCTAAATGTTATATATAAGGCTGAAAGGAAAACTACACGACTAGTTCAAAAATTCACAGTATATAATTATTCTTTTGGACACATAATATTGTTATCTTGGTGATGTTGTAACTTTGTTACTTATTTTAATGAAGAAGACTGTGTTTAATTCATAGATATATTCTAAGTATCTCATAGCGGAGACTTCTGGCGACTCTAGACCCAGTAAAGAGAAGATCTACTGCTTCACCTGTTCTATAATCTTTTCTATTTATTCTTTACTATTTTTTAATGTTAAGTTAATATCAATTTGATTACTGTGAGGATTGACGATTCCGATTAACGTTCATTGTTCATTCGAGATTCAGATTTAGTCATGTGTTATATATGAGTAATGATTTTGATTGAATTGGTTATGTTAGTTCTAGCATTAGATCGTGGATTCATTCCAAGTAATGTTATCATAGATTTCAGAGATAGAATTGATCGCTTTCCGTAATATGCTTATATAGTTATTTGATGTTCAGATATAATTTGTTGTTCTATTATCGTTTGTTGTTCAATTATCAATTGTTCTTCAATTAGGATTTGTTGTTCAATTAGGATTTGTTGTTCAATTGTCATTTTAGGTTCAATTGTCGCAGCTCCCTTTAATGACTGAGTGAGTTAGTTTCAATTACATTCAAGATTCCCAGGTGTGAATTTTACAGTTGTATTCAAATTCATCTGCTTTCAGGATTGGTTAAGTAGAATTGCAAAGTGTGTTATGAATTTCTTTCATAGTTACTTATTTTAGAGTTGTTTGGATTGAGTTTGAAGTGATAGTCATTAGCAATTACAACAATTTATTATTAGTTAACTTCTGAATTCACTACATATATAGTGCTGACACTCTTGAAATAAAAAGACTTGCCTTGGGTTGACAATTAATGTAGGAATTAAGATTGCTTGTAAAAAGACATCTTAGTGCACCAACATTTTGGTGTCGTTGCCAGGGAGAGTGTTTCAAAGTGATTTCCTTTTTATCTTTCTAAAAAAGAATTTGGTTTTAAGAACGGGAGGTAAGAACCTGCATACCTAGTAAGTAAATGGCTTTCTTACCAACCCACTTTTCAGAAAAAGCTTAGAGGTTAAATAGGAATATTTTTTTATGAATGAATAGGAATAGAAAGATAGAAAAAGATCAGAACCCCCCACCTAAATCCACAAAACCCAAGGGATCGGTGAACCTTGGGAGAATGACCTTTATAGACGAAATTGTAAGAAAAGCAGAGTCTCAAGCATCAGTAGGATTATGGGCTATAGCTGGAAAAATTCCTACTATAATCCCTTAGGTAGTAGGCTCACCATCTATAGCTTGCACTCAGATTCAAAGCCAAATTGGAGAATTCGAACAGAATATTCAAGTTACAACAAATTTACATTCTGATCCTTTACAAGAGGGAAAACCATGTAACTTAAGAGAAGGTGAGGGAGAAACCAGTGGAACTGCTAAAGTAAGACCTCAGTTGTCTAAACAAGGATCTCCTGTGATCCTAGATCTAGGCAGTGCTACAAAACCAACCCAGATTGCTAATCCTCCAGTTATTCTAAAAGAACCCCCTAAAATACCTGAAGGATATTGGCACATCTTTGACAAAATGGCAAAGCAACCACCTCAAAGTCAAACCTCGATATTGGAATACCCCATAGTCGACCAAGTGGCCAAAGCCCCCATGAAGGCTATTCCTCTACAGAGCATCCCAAATTTTCATGGGATGATCACAGAGGATCCTGATGCCTTCCTATTTGAATTTTATGTCCTTTGTAGAGGGTATGACTACACTACTGACCCTCAAAAGCTAAAAATGTTCCCTTCTACTATGAAAGGAGCATATTTAAGATGGTTCATGGGTCTGGGTGGACGAACTATTAATTCTTGGGATGATATGAGGACTTCCTTCCTCAAAATATACCAAGAGTTTTGCAAGAACAGGGAGCTAAAACATGAAATCTTTAAGATGGCTGAAAAGGATAATGAAACTCTTAAGAATATCTTGAACGGTTTCATTATAATTTGCAGAGATCTCTGCACACCACCTTACCAAATAAGTCCTAAGCACTATCTTAATTAAAGGAATGAAAGAAGAGTAGATAGAAACTCTAAACTTAATGGGGAAAGGGGATATTTCTCAAGAAGATTATGATGAAATCATTCGCTTGTGTATCAGGTGTTCCCGACGAAGCACGGGCACAGAACTAGGATGTCGAGATCCCATGAGTTGGGGAAGTAAACCACACAGTGGAAGCGTAACACGAATGGAAATTAGTAACCTCCTAGAAGATTTCAAGATGGACATCCTCGACACCCTCATAATGCAGCTAGATGTCCTATAGGCTAAACAGAAACAAGCCTTAGCAGAACCAAAATTGGGCATTTTCTACCCACGATATTCGAAGAAGCACAACCAACGGGAGTGTCCATTAGACATGGTTCATACATGCGCTATCTGCACCAAGGATCATGCCACTGAACAATGTGCATCACTGCCAAGGTTGAAAGCAGTGTTCAAGGAAGCAAAAGAAGAGATAGAGCAAGTATATTTAGTGAACCAACATTGACAGTGGTAAGCCAAACCTACAGGTATGTCACAAGACGCATGCCAGTTCTTTCCTTCTTCACAATTTAATCAGCAACAGAACCCTGGGGCAGCATGGCAAGGCCAATCACCTTACTCGAATTGGAAATCATAGCCATTCCCTATGACACCATGGCCAATTCAATCCTTTTCTGGTAATGGTTCACCAAATTCTCCTTTTACTCCTATTTGGCAAAGGTAATCCCTATCCATCCCAGTGGCCTGGTTACACTTCTCAAAATCCAAACTGGTCTACAAATTGGCAGCAACATTTGGGAATATCCATTACTCCTATGGGGACAAGTCCTCAACCTCAACCTGCATTATCAGCTCCTTATCCATTACAGCAAAATCCTCAGCCTCTTCTGCACCCTCAATTACCAGCTCAACCGAATCTGAATCCCAATAACAGACCGATTTAACTAGTTCAGATTGTCAAAAGCTTAGACTATGAGATTGAACAAAAGGAATGTAATGAACTAAGATTGAGGTTAGGACGTATCATCACCCCTGAGGAAAACAGGGACCATTCATCAATTGAGATCAAAACACTGGCTATGCATATACCACCACCTATAATTGATACTGAAATAAAACAAGGAGAAGAGACAAATCATCATAAAGATCATGAGGAGTTTATATTCACTTCTCACCCATTCCCTGAAATGTTAATGATACCTAAGCCAATTTTTTACCCAGATTTTGATCTTGTAGGGGAACTAAAAAATCTTTAAATAAAAATTCCTCTCCTCCAGGCCATCTAAGACATTCCCATTTATGCTAAAACAATTAAAGAGCTATGTGTAAAGAAGCTTGTGAGGAAAGAAAAAACTTCACCCACCATTCATGTAGTAGGAACCATATCTGATTTACACATGGGAGGGGAAACTCTAGTGAAGTTTGAAGATCCTGGGAATCCCTTAGTGACAGTTCAAATATATGGTTGCTCTTTTCCCAATACGCTAGTTGATCTGGGTGCAACCATTAACATTTTAACAACAAAAACCTGTCAAGCACTTGGTATTACAACCTTGGAACCAACCACCACCTTACTAGAACTTGCTGATCGTTCAGTGGTTAGGCCAAAAGGAACTTTATAGGATATTATGGTTTCTGTTGATTCATGGGAGTATCCAGTAGATTTTCTTGTTATAAACCCAAAGAGTTGATTGGATGGGCACCCTCTAATTCTAGGCTGACCTTGGCTGGTGACAACTGATGCTTATATAGGCTGCCAAGAGGGCAACATGACTATTGCAAAGAGGGATGTTGTAAAAAATCTTGTTTTATACCCCCCTGCCAAACCAAGTCTGCCCATTGTAAAAATATGTAATCAACCACTAGCATACTGGAAGAAAGCATCCATTCATGACTCACAGCAGCAGAGGCACTTGTATTCAAAGAGCAGACTGAAGATGACATATCAACAATTTTATCAATCATCCAGCTAATGTGAGCAATGTAACGTGTCAAATGTTAAAAGAAATTTTGGATAATGAAGCCTTGGAAGATCCCTTGAAGGATATCGATGATCAACAAATCCAAACGACTGTTGTTCATAACAGCAAGCCTATGGAAATTGAACCAGGAAAAGTTTTAATCATTAATGATAGCTTGGACAATGATAAGCAACAAAAGCTCATTCAGGTCCTGCAAAAAATATAAAGGGGCTTTTGCCTAGAATTATCCTGACATGAAGGTTATAGACCCATAGTTGTGTACACATCACATCTATACTGAAAAGGATGCTCATCCTATCTAGCAACCTCAACGGAGATTGAATCTGCATCCCAAGGACATTATGAAAGAGGAGTTACAGAAGCTATTGGATATAAATTTAATTTATCGTATTTCAGATAGAAAATGGGTCTCTCCATTGGTGGTCATCCCCAAGAAAAATGGGAAGTGGCGTATCTATGTGGATTACTGGGAATTGGGCAAGGCAACACAAAAAGATCACTTCCCTCTTCCCTTTATTGATCAAGTCCTTGATACTTTGCCAGGGAAGCAGTTCTTTTCCTTTCTAGATGTCTTCAACAACTACAATCAAATTCAAATTTCCCCTGAAGACCAAGACAAATAACCTTCACCTGTCCCTCGAGTACATTCACTTACAGAGTGTTACCATTTGGCTTATGCAATGCCCCAGCCTCATTTCAAAGAGCTATACTCAGCACTTTTGCCAACCTGATAAATGAAGGACTTGAAGTATATATGGATGAGATTACTCCATATGGGGATGACTTTGATCAATCACTACAAACATTAGAAAAGGTTTTAGAATGATGTGTTTCTACCAGGTTATGTTTAATAAATTTCAAGTGTCACATGATGATGACCGAAGGCGTAATCTTGGGACATTGTATTTCTCCAGCAACGATACAGGTAGATCCAACAATAATACAAGTAATTCTTTTACTACCTACACCCTGTAATCAAATGGAGGTACATAGCTTCTTGGGATATGCAGGCTATTATCGCAGGTTTATCAAAAACTTTTCACAAAATGCTACGCCTTTATATTATTTAACTAGAAATGTTGATTTTAAATGGTCTGACAAGTGTGACACAACTTTCACAATGTTAAAGAAACTAGTCTCGACAACAGCAGTATTACATGGACCAAACTGGGAGCTGCCTTTTCACATATTCATGGACGCATCATATGCAACAATAGGCATTGTCCTCGACCAAGAGGAGGACATAAAAACTTATGTTATATATTATATTAGCAAAAATCTTATTGCTGCATAGCTTAATTATATAGTAACAGAAAAGGAATTCTTAGTTGTCATTTATGCCATAAACAAATTTAGACATTATATAACTGGCTACCAAGTTTTTTGTATACTGATCATTCCTCCATTAGGTATTTAGCTAACAAACCAATCACGAATGGTCGAGTGACTTGTTGGCTATTGATTTTGCAGGAGTTTGACATCACTATCAAATATCGTCTTGGCAATGAAAACCTAGTCGCTGATTTTCTATCTCGATTTCGAAGGTAAATGACATTAGATGACCAATTTCTAGATGAATATTTGTTTGTCGTATCAGTCAAGACACCATGGTATGCAAATGTGGCAACTTATCTGGTAGTGGGGTGTTGGAAATCATACTGAGAGGGGGGGTGAATTAGTATTATTAAATCAATAAAACTTTTTCATTTCCATATTAAGATTCATATACGCTACTTCAGTTAAGGAAAACCGCGTGTATATGCAACTGTGTGTAATGCAACAAGTGTATATTCAGTAAACTTATGATTCAGTTAGTTGATCCTTAATGAGTGCATCAGAACATTATTAACCATATGAACAGTAAATAGGAGCAGTAAAATAGAACAAATCATCACACACAAGAAGCACACATGAACACCATGATGTAAGGTGGAAACCCAATGTGGGTGAAAACCACCTGCTACAAGTCGTCTCAATCTTCTTTTTAATAAGAAACTTCTTTATACAATAGTTCCGTACTGGTGTAGTCTTATACCAATACACATGCTTCTACCTGCAGAAGGCTACAACCTTCTCTCGCTCTCCAAACTCTCCTAGAAGGGAGCTACAACCCCCTTAGCTCTTGTACTAGCCGATACTAGTACGTAGGTGCCGACCTACTGAATGCTCCAACCTTCACTCGTTTTCCAACTGCTACAGGAAGGGAGCTGCCCACCCCTTAGCTCTTGTACTAGCTGATGTACTAGTACGTAGGTGCCGAGCTATAGAAGGCTATAACCTGCTTTCTTCCTCTAGGTACCACGTTTCATAAATTTTCAGACTGGATACTCTTGAAGCACAACACCATAATCTGAAGGCCATGTTTCATCCAATTTTCATACTAGACCCATCAACAACATTGAAGCACAAAATCAATCACCATTGCAAAACACTCATCAACTACACCTGCATCATCAATCTCTAAATCACCCAATACTGAAACACTGAAACCCTGTCAACAACATAATCACCAAAACATAGAACAGGCAACAGAACTCTGCAACAATAACCAGATCCAATTGCAACTTCAAATATCATGTCTCATAATGTATACGCTACTATGATGAATCAAACAAGCATACATACGTGCTTTCACCAAAGCCAACCCGCGTACAAATCTGCAAATATTTACTCATAACTTTGCAGTTGTTCTAGACATCAGTCATACCCAGAACATAACATTCATACAATAAAACATGCGTCAATAATTCAGATCTAGTCTATCCATAATCAAACCATATAATGATAAAACATTCCAAGCCTTAAGATCTCGATCCATCGTTCATCATCATTCACATGGGTGCATCCTTGGTTCAGATCAATCACATCATCACAAACCCATAACCAGCATACTAGATCTCCCACTTCATCAGATATTCCTCACTTCTCCAAAATTGCCTTTGCCTAATGATCTTCTTCTCCTTTTATAGTCTTAGGCCTTACTCAATACCATGGTCCAAAACCATTTAGAACCAACACTAGGGACCCAATACCTGGGTTCAACACTTCGGACGCAATACCAAGGACCAAAACCATAGGTCTAAATACTACGGACCCAAAAATAAGTTTTCCCACATATACGCGCTTTTCCGTGCATGAAAGTGTGTGCATATGCATACGCGACTTTTGATTAGCAACCCCGCATGTATACGTGCCTTTGTATATAGTGAACCTGTGTGTATACCCTACTTGGTATATAGTGAACCTGCGTATATACGTGACTTGGTACATAGTGAACCTGCGTATATACTCTTATTTCTTCATTATTTGTAGTCTGATCATCAACACTTTGCTACTGACCTGCTGCACTATGATCTGTCATCTGTGTGAGTTGCCATCAAGGACAACACTTGTATCATAATGCCAACAATCTCCCCCTTTGGACTTGATGGCAAAGCTAACTTGTCGTACTGAGAACTCTCATCTGATTCCTTTGATCTGTCCTGCATCCCATGTATTCTGTCACATCTGATATCTCTTCTGTAGATTCATCTAGTTATATATAAGTGAGTTGTTCTTCTACGAGTGGGTTGCCATCAAGTGCAACACATGCATCATAATGCCAACATGGGGAAGCTGCCTAGGCATTTCACAGCAAGGGAAAGGAAATAGATCATCCAGTGCAGCGCTCGATTCTCTTGGATTGGTTGATATCTTTTTGACACAAGGTCTGATATGTGTATATGCAAATGCATTTGTGAGGATGAGATTTATGACATCTTGAAGGCTTTCCATGATGATCCCTGCAGGGGACACTTCGCAGATAGAAGGACAGGGCATAAGGATGGGCTATTATTGGCTCACTATTTTTAAAGATGCTAAGAAATATGCCCAGGCTTGTGATAGCTGCCAACGGATGGGCTGGCCTGGTCAATCTAATGAAATGCCGCTGCAGCCCCAACTAGTCATAGAACCCTTTGAACAATGGGCATTGGACTTTGTTGGCCCATTCCATCCACTATCAAATCAGAAAGCCTGCATACTAGTTTCCACAGATTATGTGGCGAAATCAGTGGAAACAGTAGATTTAACAAGACCTATAGAGGAAGTCATGATTAACTTCCTCTTTGGGATATCCGTGCAATATTGTTTACCGTGGGAAGTGATAACTGATGGGGGAGGGAAATTTGTAGGACAAAAAATTACAACCACTCTCAGAAATCATCACATTACACACAGGATCACTTCCCTGTGTTCTGACCAAGACAGTCTCAACACATTGGTGAGATTGGGCTGCTAGACTTCCTGAGGCCTTGTGGACCTATCACACAACTTGGAGGAATACCACTGGATACTCTCTGTACCAACTAGTGTTCGAAAAAGAACCTATTTTTCCAATTGAATTCGAAATAAAGACTCTAAGAATGGTTCAGGAAGTGGGACTGTATTTAATAGAAGACTAAACCAAGTGACTTCAACAAATCAACAAACTAGACAAGGCTCGACTTCTTTCTATGAAACAGACTGCAATTATTCAGCAGCAAAGGGAAAAGTGGCATGACAGCCTTATAAAAAAGAATATGTTTCAAAACGGGGATCAGACACTCCTCTATGACTCCAGATTCTAGGATTTTCTGGGCAAGTTGCAAACAAGATGGCTTGGCCCTTATGAAATTCAAGAAGTACATAACAATGGTACTCTCACTTTGACTACCATTGACGGGTTTGGCCATTCTTTCAAGGTCAATGAGCATCAGTTGTGTCTCTATCACAAACCACTCACCAAGGAGTATTTCTACCAGCAGGTACGCGAGGACGCCTCCATGCAAATCTTAGCTGCAGGGAGTGATGACCCGGCAACTTTTCTTTCGTAAAATTGTGATTTCCATTAAATTGTAAATAATGTATATGTTCATTTTTATTGATTGCAATTCAGTTATGCATCACCATGTAAATATGAGAATTTTCTTGTTTTTGGTAAGTGTTATTAAATTGATTGAACGACTACTGTTCAATCAATTGAACAACACTTATGTTTGTGTGTGTGTTGTTGTTCAATCAATTGAACACTTATTTTTATGTTTATATTGTTGTTCAAATGATTGAACGAATTTTGTTCAATCAATTGTATAACAACTTTTTGTATTTTTTTATTTTTTTTTTCAAATGATTGAACGATTGCTGTTCAATCGACTGAACAACACTTTTTTCATTTTTTCAATTTTTGTTGTTCAAACAACTGAACGATTGTTGTTCAATCGATTGAACAACACTTTTTGCATTTTTCTTTTTTGTTGTTCAAAATATTGAACGATTGTTGTTCAATCGGCTGAACAACACTTTTTGCATTTTTCAATTTTTGTTGTTCAAATGATTGAACAATTGTTGTTCAATCAATTGAATATAACTTTTTGCGTCTTTTCCATTTTTCTGTTCAGTCAATTGAATGATTGTTGTTCAAGCGATTGAACAACACTTTTGCATTTTTTTCTTTTCCATTTTTGTTGTTCAAACAATTGAATGATTGTTTTTCAATCGAGTGAACAACACTTTTGTGTTTTTGATTTTGATGTTCAAACAATTGAACGATTGTTGTTCAATCGATTGAACAACACTTTCGCATTTTTTTCTTTTCAATTTTTGTTGTTCAAATGATTGAACGATTGTTGTTCAATCGATTGAACAACACTTTTGCATTTTTCTTTTCAATTTTGTTGTTCAAACAATTGAACGATTGTTGTTCAATCAATTGAACAACAATTTTGTTTTCTTTTCAATTTATTGTTCAAACGATTGAAAGATTGTTGTTCAACCAATTGAACAAGAATTTCGTTTTGTTTTCGATTTGTTGTTCAAACGATTGAATGATTTTTGTTCAATCAATTGAACAACAGTGTTATTTTCTTTTCAATTTGTTGTTCAAATGATTGAACGATTGCTGTTCAATTAGTTGAACAACATTTTTGTTTTCTTTTTTATTTTTTCGTTCAATAAATTGAACGAATTGAAAAAAACTTTTTGTGCTTTTGTAAGAAGAACTATGATTTCTTTTACTGTTTCATTGCCGGTTATTTTTCCATCTTTCTTTTTTTATGTTTTGAATAAACACCATCTAATTGAATTTGTGCCTAACATAAAGAAAAACAGTAATGTCAATACCATTATAAACTATGAAGCCTTTTGATGGTTATCTTTATTCAAAAGCTGACATGGTGCATCTCTATAATGATTGACTAAACATATTTTCTTTGGACACATCATAAAATGATTCATTACTTTAAAACCATGCTGGCTTATTTTCCACACTTTCAAATGGATAAATCCCTTTGATATGATGATATGGAGTTAAAAGTATAAAATTTCATTAAATTTTTTCTTACTTCTTACACCATCCCTAACTCTTAAGTAGTAAATAAGCCTCCCTCTTTTTACAATAAAAACATCAAAATATGAAAATGCAATAAAAGAGGATAGGGGGTCTCATCGCGAGCCATCCTACCATTATCATAATGATGTAAATGGTGACATTCCATTTTGGCCACAAAACCAAGGTAATGGCCTTCTTGATAATTAAAATTGTCAGAAGGACAGGGGGTCTCATCATGAGAGAGCCTGATCACTTTGTTATATCCTGGTAAATGGCACTATGATTATCTAGTCACCATGCCAGCATAGTGGTCTCTTTATGACAAAGAAAAGAAAGAATCATCTACATACTAAAACGAGGACACTCGCTCATTTATCGGGTTAATAAGAAACCATGTCAAGGCTATGAATGCCTATTAGCAGTAGTGGCTCTGCTTGTGGTATCGAAGTACTATCTTACACTACCAAATGCTCTCTATTCTATTACCACCTATAGATTCATTTCTAAAGGAAATTTCCTATTTGAACAACACTGTTACAAGCCAACATGCGTGTTAACTTATGTTATATATTTGTTATATTATATTTTTCCAATCACTTTATGACAGTGATTAATACTCACTGTTGATTATGGATTTGTTACTAATACCACTTAAGGTGAAAATATTTTGACATAATGATTTAAATATATGTTTTTATTTTTTGGCCATTTCACCTCTGATATGTGTATTGCTTTAATTGCCTTGTCATATATCATGTCGCTTTTATGGATTGGTTGCTTGCATTTATGAATTACCAATTCTTTCTCTTGCTTTTCACATGCTTGATGGACGTGGACGCCCTTTTCTCATTGGAGGGGGATGGTCTGCGTATGAACAACATGTGTGATAGTTATGGATAATTTTGTGATAATTATTAAATTGATTTCTGGTAAAGGACTGCATGATGATTGTGTATGCGTAATAATTATCAAAGTATTTCTGATTGGAGAAAGGAAAATGACCATTATGGATGGCATGCAGATTGATTATGAGCTTGCGTCAAATATTGTTGATGAGACAAATGACTTGACTATATATGATATTTTTTTTTTGACATAAACGGTTAGTTTTCATTTAAAATTTGGAAAATCAGCCGCCGAGGGCTTTAACACTGATACTCTGTGTTTCCTTGTTACAATCGACATGGAAAGTAGATTTGGCTTTTGAATAGTCTGCTGAATGAGTTACACTGTGGTTGAAGAAAGAGGCTTGAAAAAGAACTTAATTTGGTCTTAGAATGGCGCCATAGATTTCTGCTGCTTATGCCTTCCTTGACGTAACTCTACTTCCTAGCATGCAGAGACGAGGCCCAACGCACTGGAGTGCCGGATCAACCCATGAATCACTGTGTTTTCTTTTTGAGATGTCTGGAAAATTGTAATATTGTGTTCAAGAATGCCAAGAGTGGTAAATTGGCCTTGAAGAGGTTCTCGTGAACTCCCCATCACCTTCCCAAATGCAGTTGTGAGTTCCATCGATGAACAGAGATTGAAAATGCCAAGGTTGCGTTCTAAATTTTCCCTTTTGGATGAGTCCGCGTCTCCTAACAGGAGCCAGCTCAAATTGGTTCGGTCCCGAAGCTCTGGAGAATCTGAACCAGCGAAATGCTCATAGGAACAGAAGCCTAGACATCTCTAGAGTTAAGGAATGCTGCAATCCAATTCAACATCATTTACTAACAGAGATCTCCTACTCCGAATAGAGCCTAGGTTGGCTGCCAAGTCCGCCTATGAGTTTAACTTCCTCAGAACATGATAGAAGGAGATTTTGTGAAACTTGGACAACACTAGTCTGATTTTTTTGAGAATGGGGGCTAACTGCACCTGAGAAGGGATCTTTTGAGAGTTCATAACCTATATAATTAGTCTGGAGTCTCCAAAGAGTGAGATGTAGAGGAGATTCCTCTTGATAGCCAGATTTAGACCCTGCCACAGAGCAAGAGCCTCCACTCTGTTGTTTGTTTCATGCCCCAGACCCCAAGCAAAGTGCAGCTCAGTTGAGCCACCTAGGCTTAAGATAACTCCACCACCACCTGCCTTTCCTAGGTTACCTTTAGAGGCCCCATCGAAGAATAGACAGTGATCATCCAAAGCAAATCTCCATTTGATGAATTCTTGTTCTTCTAGACGAATTTCCCAATGAGAAGGGGCTTTAGCAGGAGGAGTGGGTCTATTTTGATGAATTTGAACAAGCTCTTTTAACCTTTGATCTTCCTCGCTGTCCAGAATCATGCCATTTCTTATGGTGGATTTGGTTTCTAAAGCCTCCCCCAACAGAGCTTTGGTCTTAGTGATAATTCTGACCGGGTTACAACTCTTCTCCCTAAAAATTATGTTGTTCCTCTCTAGCCATAGTTTCCAGCAAATGAATTTTGGGATCCACATCCAGCCAGTCTTGAGCAGGCTTTTTTGGGAGAGATAGAACAGGGATAACTTGTCCCAGTTTCTTAGCAGGTCATGAATATTTCCTGGAAGCTCGATTTTGTCAGATCCTAACATCAAGACACCCCTCCAAACTTCTTGGGAAAAGGGGCACAATAAGAACAGGTGGTTAGCTATTTCTTCATTCGAAACACAAAGAGGGCACCTAGAGGGACCTTCCATTCCACACTTCCTCAGGTTATCTCTAGTGAGGATACTTTTATGCACCAGAGTCCAGCAAAAAAAGTCAATTTTGGGGAGAGCAGGAAAAGAACAAATAAATTTCCATTGAGTTGGCTTTGGGGGGACGCTAGGGACAACCATCATAATTTTGTAACCTTTTGTTGCTGAGTAAGAGCCTGAAAGAGAACCCCACCCTCTTTTTTCCTTAGAAGAGGCCTTTAAGGGAGATTTTCCTTGGAGCAAATCCAACAATAAATTGGCTTCACCATCCACCCAATGAGGGACCTCCCCCAAATTCCAACCATCCCATAGGCTTTCTGCATCATTTTTCCAATTGGAGATGTCCCAAAGGGTTTCCAGATTGTTGGCCTGAAGCCAAACTCTGATATTTCCAGTTTTGCCATCCAATTCAAGGGCTGATCTCCAAGAATCGAATCTTCCCAAATTTTTATTTTTTTCCCATTACCTGGGATCCAATAAAGCTTATGACTGAAATGTTTCATAGCTGAGAGACAGAGTTTGGAAACTGGTGATCCTTTGGATATTCTAGGAGGCTGATCCAAACACCTCAAACTCTGCCCATGAAAATATTTTTTCCACATCACTCTCTTGCTCCAACTAGGATTCCCAGAAACAATGTTCCATAGGAGCTTGGAGCCCAGAGCAATATTTTGGGCTGCCAGATCCTGCATTTGGAGGCCTCATTCCAAGAATGGCTTCTTAATAGTGTCCCAATTTACTAAATGGAGCCTTCTTTCATTATTTTTCCCTCCCTCCCTTCTCAGGAGACCATCCACTTTACTAATAAAGGTTTTAGGGGCTATTAGAATGGAGTTCTAATAAACTGGGAGACTTATGAAAATAGATTTCATTAGGATTACCTTCCCAGCATTATTCAACCATGAGGCTCCCCAAGCTTGTATTCTGAGTTTCATCTTGTCTAGCGAGGGCATCCAGTGAGCGACCTTAGGTTTTGATTTGAAGATTGGAATCCCAAGATACTTAAATGACTCCTAGGTCAGGGTTCTTTCCATTTCTAATAGCCTTGCCATGTCTGTCAAATCCTTGATCGAGCAATTCCAGCCATAGATTGTGCTTTTTAGATAGTTAATCTTGCTGCCTGAAACCTCCCTATAAATGTCTAGCTCCTTCTTGAAGGTTCTAATAGAATTTATGCTATCTCCTCCAAGAAATAGTGTATCATCAGCAAATTGGGCATGATTTATGTCTTTAACATTGTGAGCCATTCTCAGGCCTAGCAGAGTTTGGATCTGTTGATAGTAGTCTAGCTAGAAGCTGAGCACCGTGGCATAAAGAAGCGGGGACAAAGGGAAACCTTGTTTAGCCCCCTTGAGGCCTAGAACAAATCTGTTGAACGACCATTAACCAGAGGTGCTATCCAAGGGGAGGCAATGTAGGCTTTCACCCAAGTTATGAGGACTTTTGAGAAGCCAAATTTCTCCATCATAGAAAACAGGAAATCATGTCTCACCCTGTCAAAGGCATTTGTCAAATCTAGCTTAATCACCATGCCTTTCTCTTTTCGATGATATATTGAATGAATTGCTTCTTGCACTAGCACAATATTGTCAAGAATCTTTCTCCCTTTTATGAATCCTCCTTGGTTTTCATGGTTGATGATCGGCAGAATTTTCTTAAGACGGTTGGCTATTATTTTTGTAATCAGCTTATAACTTGTATTACACAATGAGATGGGCCTGAATCTACTGAAATCGGTGGCGCCTTTGTCTTTCGGAATCAAGGCAAGGAAGGCCGAGTTGGTATTGCCTCCAATCTTGGTATAGGTCTAAGATTTACGGATCATTCTCAGAAGGTCTTTTTTAATTGTAGGCCAGCAAGTAAGGCAGAACCTTGCTATGAACCCATCAGGACCCGGGGCTTTATCCAAATCCATGCAATCCAAAGCTTTTTTAATCTCATTCATACTGATCGAAGCAGTCAGCTAATATTGTCAGAATCGTGAACACAGTGAGGAATAATATCAATCAGATAGGCTTGAGAATCGATATGAGGGTCTTCCAAGGTAGAGTAAAGATCTTTGAAGAAGGAGTGGGCTTCTCTCTTTATGCCTTCAGAGTCTTTAACCACAGTGTTTTGATAGTGAATTTCATTTACTGTTTTGAAGTTCTTGCATGCTTCAGCTTGTTTATGGAAGTAGCTTGTACTTTTGTCTCTGGCCTGTAACCAAAGATTTCTAGACTTTTGTCTCTAGAACTCTTCTTCATCCCAACTTGCTCTATGGAGATCTTTTTGCAGCTCTACTTCTTTTTGAAGAAGGATTTGAGTTACATCGGAATTCTGCAATGTTAATTGATGGCCTGCTAAACTGTCACGCATCTCCTTTCTTTTGGCGGTGGGCGTTTTCAACCTTTTAGCCCACTCCTTGAGCTCCCTTTTAAGTCTCCTCATTTTTTCTTCCCACACAAAGAAAGGGGATCCTTGAACTTGTCGGTTCCAGGCCTCAGAGACCACCTCCTGGAATCCTCCTTGATGAATCCATAGAGCACTGAATCTAAAGGGAATGGGGCCAAAATTTCCATCCCAGGAGAGCTCAAGCAGAATGGGTTTATGGTCAGAGGTGTATTTTGACAAAATTTTAGAGGTGGTCATTAGACCACAAGTCAAGAAGGAGGATTGGACTAGAAATCTGTCCAAATGAGCAGCAATGTGGCTGGGGCCTATCGTTTTGTTTGACCAAGTGAATTTCCTAGATGTGAGCTTGATATCCTCTAATTCCCAATCTAAAATGAGGTCTTCAACCCATTCTCTAGCTGGGTCCCTGACCAGCGAGCCCCCCTTTTTCTCCTTTGCAGCTAGCGTAACATTCAGATCACCTGTAATAACAATATTTTCTAGATTGTGCAAGAAAAGATAGGACTGGAGCGAGTCCCAACAATTTTTTTTCTCATATGGTAAGACTGGAGCATACAGATTGAACATACTTACTTGGTGGCCAGATTCTTTATGGAGGAGCTTCATGAGTATCCAATGGGGGCAACATTCTTCGTGAATCAGATCATATTTGGAGCTGTCCCAAAAGGAGGAAATCCCTCCAGAGGCGCCTCTGGCGCTGACTGCTCTCCCTTGGCCTTTATGCCAGAATGCTTTGCTTGCTTGGAGGAGTAGAAGGTCCTCCAATTTTGTCTCCTAGATGAGAAGCATTTCGGGTGAGTACATCCTCACAATGTCTTTCAGAGCTTCTTCTTTCAACCTGCTGCCTAACCCTCTGCAGTTCCAGGAGACGTATTTCATTATTTACTGGCTTGGAAGGTTGTGGCTCCTTTTGGAGCTTGACCATGCTTGCGCCTAGATCTGGTGTTAATCATTCCTTTGAGAATTTTCTGAGAGCCTTGGAGAACATCCAGATAAGTTTTTTCCTCTCTCTGTTTCTTCTTGGACTTTCGACCCTTGGCCGACTTGATAGGAGTGACTTGCGAGCTGTCTAAATCTGAGACTCCATCTTTTGAATCTCCCTCAGAATCGGAGCCCAGACTAATGCACTCCTCGTTTTCTTCTTTTTCCCCTTGTTCATCCTCTGGTGGAGGAAGAGTTGACTTCGTCGCAGCTTCTTTCACTTTCCTCGACCGGTCTTCTGGTTCCTCTTAGATCCCAATGGCATCTATCTTTTCCCCAGAGGAAGAACCCTCTTTTGGAACTTCTTTGGATTTTGGTTTAGGCTGGGGCTTCACCAATGGCCCTGAATTTTTCTTCTCAGTTGGTTTTGGGACTACCTTTCCCTTTTTGATTTCTTTCCATCCTTCTTCGTCCACTTTGTCCCCGGTTGGAGCTTTTGGGCAATTTCGTTGGAATTGTCCATGTTCATGACAGGTTCTGCATTTGAAAGGAAATTTCTCGTAATCCAATTTTTGATAGTGATGCCATTCTCCGACTGTAAATTTTACCGCTTCGGGGAATCTAGCTTCCAGATCAACTTCCACGCAAATTCTTGCGCAGGTATATTGGCCCTTGTTATCTGCTTTGTCAATGAAACAGTTGAGACCATTTCTAATCTTCTGCAAGGAGTGATAGCTCCAGCAATGGATCGGAAGATTGGGAAGCCGGACCCAGACTGGGACCTCTTTAGGGGTATTGACTGAGGGATCGAAGTCGAGGGTACACTTATTAAGATACAGACCCTAATTTACCATAAAATATGAACCATTTCTGAAAACCAAATCTCGATCTTCTTTGGAGGTGAACTCGAAAATGAAATACCCTCTTCCGACAGCATAGCAGATCACATTGTTTTCCAGTTGGGGCCTCCAGTTGCGTTGGATCCATTCATCTATAGTTTTTGTAGAGGACCAGTGTCCCATAAATTGTCCTACCAACCCTCTGTCAGCTAGCGCTAGGGCGATTTTTATCGGTTGGTCTTATGGCAGGGCGATCTCAGGAATTTCCTCTAGTTTTTTGATGAATTTTGGGACTTCTGGAATCAAGCGTTTCTTCCCTTTCTGTGATAGCAATCTTCTAAATGCTTCTTCTGAAGAGATTAGCCGGGTGGGAGAAGGCTCCCCACCCCCAGGCGCACTCATGGCGGCGGCTACACTCCTTTGCGATCGCAAAACCCAGGCACGGACGCTGTACCAGCAGCAGCACTGGCCGGAGGAGGGAGGAAGAGCCCGATTGCAGGGATGCCGAGAAGGAGGATTGAGAGCCCAGTAGCAGGGGCTACTAGGCAGCAGGCCTATGGAGGGCTGCAGGATCCAAGGAAGTAGGGGCACAGGAGCTCCAGTTTAGAACGCACGTGCAGTTTTCTACTCTTAACCAACTTGAAAAATGAACTTTGTTACAAGGGAAATAAAGGTTTATTAAATCATGGAATTGGACAACAAGAGAGGGTGATAGAGGAAAAAGTAAAGTGAATAAACCATCATAAAAATTAACTTGACTATATATGATGTTAATTCCCAAAACAATGTCATTTTCCTGTTAATTTCTTTAACGTTCTTTGCTTCTTTTCTAAACTGTGAAAGTGCAAGAGAAGTGCATGCGAGTGAACCAATCACAGGAAAAGAACAACCATGGGAGGTAGAGCCATCTGAAATGAACCCACAGTGCTCATGGCATCGGACTAGGCTCATGCAATTCTCGAGTGCACTGGCTCGCTGCAATATCTAAATAAATTGCAGGGATTTAACGAAGAGATGACATTCGAATTCCTGCAAAATTTGCAGAATGGCAGCACCACAGTAAGAGGCAAGGACATAATGCTCTCCGAAGCATTTATAGCCGAAGTCACTAGACTTCTGGCTGAAGGAACAAAATGGAAAGACAAACACGTCCTTCTGTACAATGCGGTCTCAGTATTCCAGAACCCATGTGAGCAATTGGTGCGAACAAGGAAAGGGATTCACCCTTTAGTGTTAAGACAACCATGGCAGTAATTGGCAGTCATTGTGCAAAGGTACATCACATGCAATGGTCGATAGGATGTGGTAAAGCCCCACCAACTCAAAATATTAGCCATCCTAAAACAAAAAAATTCAGTTAATTTATTGTTTTATTTAAATTCCCTAGTGAATGATGTCTCTCGTCAAGTTAGGAAAGCTAAGGACCCACACACAGTCATCAATCATCATGGATTGATAAAATTGAATATCATGCATGGACTGGCCCAACAATAACTAACTTGGGACAATATTGTAAATCCTACTCTGGCCCCACCTATAGAAAACTCAGCAATAGAACCCCAGGTTCAAGAAGGACACTAAAAAGGAAGAATTCCCCTGTGCCCTTGAACCCAGTAAAACGTATGCGCTCTATGCCGGTGAAGTCCTAGGGACATACCCCAATTCAAACAAATGAGTCCGAGCCATCTCACACACCACCCCCAATTTTGCAAAATGCCTCTTTGAAAGACTATGAGGAAGAGGTGGCCAGGGTATTGGAAAACATAGGGATATTTGGTGAGGGAAGAGAACAATCTGAGAATGTTGAAGGACAAAATTGAAACCCCAACCAATCTGCCTTTGTTGATAGCCCTGGTTATGATCAAACCTCGTTGATTACTGATTTTTTGGAAGAACATAGGGAACTAGTCCCTTCTGTGGAAAAACCCCTTGAAGCCAAGGTGCATGAAGAGGAAGCCATTAGAGAAGAAAATCAGACAGCAGATACCGGTCTAGTGGACCCCCCAACTGAAGAAAATCCTCCAAATGAAACCTCGGGAGATGAAAATCAACCAGGAAATGCCAGTTTTTTTAAGTCCCCTGAGGACGAGGCCTACCTAGAAGAAAGTCCAGAGAACAATAATTTCTCAGGAGACACCATTCTATTGGGGTCTCCTAAGAGAGAAATTCATGATGAAAAAGAGCTAGAAGGTGAAGCTCCATCGGGAGATACAGTTCCAATTGAAACCCTCCCTGATGCTAACACAATACCACCTGAGCATGAACTTGAGGAAAATGTAGTTGCACCACCACTGGTTGAAAGTCTCACAATAAAGAAAACCTACAAGGATAGGCTCAGAAAAATGCTTAAAAAGTATAGAAAACAGAAGAGAATAATTGGGCAGCTAAGACAGTGGTTAAAAGAAGTAGTCAAAGCCAGAAAATTGAAAGTGGAAATGGAGACCACAAGGACACAGACAAAACATTGTTCTAGAAAAGATGTTGAAACCCAAACTGAGATTCTTTTGGTCTGGTCAAAGGAAACTTAGACGAAACCATGTATTGTAGAAGACAATGACATGCAAGCTGAAGACCCCTGTGTTTTCCCACAAGAGACCCAAATGGACTTCCCTACTATGAACATTGTTGTTCAAACTGATGTTGAAGAAAGCATCCCAATTGATTATTGCATGATTCAAGAAGCAGCCGAGGCTGCTGTCTAGACTGAGCCTATGGAGACACAAGATAATGAAGCCCAAACAAAGGAGACACTTTCTTACATTCCCTTAGTAAGGGAGGAAGTTATTAGGATATTGTAGAATGAACTACTGAAGGTTCAACAAGAATTAACTCAGCACAAAGAGGAAGTAGTGCCCCTACGTGTACATCAAGAATTAAGGAAAAAGTTTGAGGCACTCACAGCCACTGAGGATGAGACCTTCACTCAGTACAAGGCTGAGCAGAAAAAGGTTGAGAAAGCATAGGACAAATTACAAAAGGCTAAAGAGCAGTTGGAGATTGTCTGCTCTCTTTATTCAGACACCCTGTCATGCCGAGCTCCTGCTACAAACTATGCATTATTCCTCCTGGAAAGGTACCTCCTGCTGAAAATCAAAGTTGTTAAGGTTGGCAAGTCTGTGGAAATCAAAACTACCCTAGACTTTGTCAAGTGCTTTAGAGAGCAGAATGAGAAGGTACAATGCCTCCTGTGTGAACTTTACATGCACAATTTATTTTTAAAAGATGACAGAGACAACAACCCTGGCCCCTTTATAGGGGATGTCCAATTCTAGGAATTTCTTTCCTTTGCTACTAACCAACTCAAGTGGGCCAAGGCTCATAATACCTTCAGAAAGAGAGAATATGGCATTGACCTATGGGTTAGGGGGAACCTACAAAACCCCTGCATCTCTCTGTCAGGCACAAGAAATTTATGAAGCGAGCTGGTGTTGTGGGCCAATTAGGGTTGTTCCACACAGATATTATACAAGCTGGGAAGGAGTACTTCCAGGAGATCAAGGAAGAAGCCTTATCTACAGCCAAAGAAAGGTGGGAAGTATTCACCAATACTATTAGAAATAAAGAACCATTTGGATACAAAACTTTAAATATGACTCCTCTCGTTTCCATAAATATAGTAACATGGTCTTAACCATGGGGCATGAATGGATAGGATGTCGGTATAGAACCCCAATCATATGGTATCCTCCAGATAAATATCGTAGTGACTACAACTTGAAGGATCAAGAACCAAACCAGGCTTTCGCTGTAATTAAGAAGAAAAATGGCTTCAGAGTTTATAAGGAGTAGGTGCCTATTCCCTAACTCAGCTCCACCTAAACCATTTAATTGCATGAGGACATGCAACAAGGTAATCTGGGGAGTATGTTGGGTTAAGAAAAAAGGTATGTTTTCTGCTTGTAAATAGCTTTATTCAGCACTCATCCTCACATGGTAATCTTTGTTTATGGATGAAGTAGAGGAAATAACAACTAAATTTGGGTAAAAGTAGCGAGTAACAAATTAGATGAATCTAAGCACGAAAAACTGATTTTTACTATCTTTATGTCCAGAAGATGCGAATTAGACAATGGCTATTCAATTGACAAAACAATAGCATCTCACAAAGGAAAAAGACAGCGTTAGAGGAAAAGTACGATATCAAAAGGTCGGGTAGACTAATGCTATTTTATGATGGAATCAGATCGAGTATTGCGAAATCCTCAAGATCCCCTAATCCTGAGGATTCACTTTTATCTATTTACTTTTCTAAATGTTATATATAAGGTCGAAAGACAAACTGCACAACTATTTCAAAAATTCATAGTTTATAATTATTCTTTTGGAAATATAATACTGTTATCTTGGTGATGTTGTAACTCTATTACTTATTTTAATGAAGAAGACTGCATTTAATTCATAATTATATTCTGAGTATCTCATAGTGGAGACTTCTGGCGACTCTAGGCCTAGTCAAGAGAAGATCTACTGCTTCACCTATGCTATAATCTTTTCTATTTATTCTTTACTATTTGTTAATGTTAAGTTAATATCATTTTGATTACCGTGAGGATTGTCGATTCCGATTTACATTCGCTGTTCATTTGAGATTCATATTTAGTCGTGTGTTATATATGAGTAATTCTTTTGATTGAATTGGTTATGTTAGTTCCAGCATAAGATCACAGATTCATTCCAAGTAATGTTATCATACATTTCAGAGATAGAATCAATTGCTTTCTATAATATGCTCATATAGTTATTTGATGTTCAGATATCATTTGTTGTTCTATTATCATTTGTTGTTAAATTATCAGTTGCTATTCAATTAAGATTTGTTGTTCAACTATCATTTGTTTTTTAATTGTTACAGTTCCCTTTAATGATTGAGTGACTTAGTTTCAATTCCATTGAAGATTTCCAAGTGTGAATTTTACAGTTGTATTCAGATTCATTTTCTTTCAGAGTTTGTTAAGTAGAATTGCAAAGCGTGTTATGAATTTTTTTCATAGTTACTTCTTTCAGAATTGTTTGGATTGAGTTTGAAGAGATAGTCATTAGCAATTACAACGATTTATTATTATTTAACCTTTGAATTCATTGCATATATAATTCTGACACTCTTGAAATAAAAGACTTGCCTTGGGTTGACAATTAATGTAGGAATTAAGGTTGCCTGTAAAAAGACATCTTAGTGCACCAATAACCTTCGGTCCAAGTCAGTGCCATTTAGTCCATAACAGGAAGAGATGAATGCATGACACAACTTCTAAAGTTCCTCAAAGAAAATATGACATAATAATAATGAATGGGGAAAGATATCTGCAACCTCTCTTTTATCAACCTCGAGCATCCTACTCCACCCAAACCTTCACTCTCACTACATTCTTCTTCTTCTTCTTTTCAGTGTAGAACCTTTCTATAATGCTCTATATTAATAATTATTATTATCATAAATAAATAAATAATAACTAAAATATAATAATAAAAAATAAAAAATAAATAAAGAATAGAAGATAATAATAGTAAATAATAATAAATAAAAATTTGAAGTTCTAAAAAAAATATATATAAAAATAAACTATAAAATATTAAGTTTTAAGTAAAGTTAACAAAAAATGAAAAGACATAAAATAAGAAAAAGTTAAATTATGAAAAGAGTTGAGTTAAGTAAAACTTAAGGCAACTAAATAAAAGTTGGCATGTTGACACATGAATTGTGCGCATGTGGATCCCTTTCCAATTCCCTTTCATTTTTGAAACATTTTGTTCTATTTAATGGACGAAAAGGGAGATGAGAAGTATTCATTGATTCTTTCTATAGGATAATGTTGTGAGTCAAAGGATTCCTAGTAGTATTAGTTGATTCAGGGCTTGAAGGTGGCTAGCTGTAGAAAGATTTTATGGAGTTGAGCCTAAAATTGGGTGAATACGTTCCCCAACAAAGTAGTTTGTTGTGGTTAGTAGGATCTGGGTAGTGTTACAACTGTGAAATCACTAGTAATGCATATCATCACCATAGGTAAGTCTTCTTTACTAATGGTTATGAAATTCTATGTTAATTAGTTGAATACTTTGAGTGTTTATTATTAATCACATAAATTAATGTAATTAGTTGTATCTTGAATTCTAGGTTGTTACATATCATGGTATCAAAGCATAGTTTTAACATTACCCAACTTTTGGGCTTTCATATCCTTGATGTTAATAATTATAAATAATTTATATAGTTAGATTGAAAGTACATATTAAATTAATTGGATTGAATTAAATTATTTAATTGGAGCTCTTCCTAGAAGAGTTTGTGTTCCCTATTGAAATTTTATTTTCAACTCCTAATTTATTCATAACCATATTTATTCACGAGTCGGTTGGGTTCTGATCTAACCATGGGACTTTACCACAACTAGCCCAGGTTTGCTTCTCACCTCATTCCCATTATTGGTCAAATTTCGAGGTATGATCCTGAGTGCATTCAATATTATTCCTATATGGCCCCTATCTCAATATATTCATAGCCACATGCCCTAAGACATTCAAACTACACCTAATATATGACCTTGTTGCATTTTCTTGTCATGTTCAGTCCAATATCTAACCATATGGATTTGTCTGCTCTATCATCATGACTCTGAATTCGATTTCAAGGTCATTCTGATATTGGGTATATCAAAGATAGAGGATGTGTAATAGCATCTCATTACAATGAGGAATGTTGGTTCCATATGTACCTGTTTTATTATTATTATTATTAAATCTTTAAATCTATTATATTCATCTTTTATAAAATCTCTTTATTTTTCTGTATGTTTCATTTCTACTGTAGGACTAGGCTCACAGTGAATCATTTTCACATTTAACCAGTCCAATGATTAGTAAGTGTCTACCTTCAAATTTATTCCTACATATTCACGAGAATACAACTTTTGGATCACCTTTAAGTTATTTTTAGTAAATAAAAATAAAACCTACATAAACCATTGCATTAGTTCTATTATTGGGTTGAATGTATTTTTCACTAATTGGTTTTTAGCATTCAATATTCTCTACCTAAATTTAAAATGTGTGCATGTTAATTAATAGTAGGTTTGACATAGTCAATCTTTTCTGTAACAGCCCTAGTGAAAATTCCATGTAATAAATGTTAAAAAAAAACAAAATCCATGGATGACTAGGACACTTAATCCAAGATGAATGTTGGGCAAGACATCCTAGGGGGTGTTCATCTGATTATTTATGGCTAAGGAAATTGACAATGGCAATGACTAAGGCATTAAAAGGAAAAATGGAATTTTTGTCACACTTATTTATGAAAATAATTGAAATTAGGAGAAAAGGGAGGTGAAAGGTCACGGGTTGCATGTGAGGAGAAAAATCAAGAAAAATAATGGAAAATGAAGAAAATAGAGGTCTCATTCATAAAAAGGCTTCTAAGGATCACTTGGTAACCTTTTGTGAGTTCACTTTTGGAGCTGTCTCATTATTCTCTCTCTCTGTCATACTCTTGGAAACATAGAGTTTTCTTGGACCACTCTTGGAGAGTATGGCATACTTGGATTCTTGGAGAAATAAAGCAAAGGAAGAGCAGGAAAACCTCAGTTTAATTATTTTAGGATTAAACTTTATACTTACATCTATGTCTCTCTTTCCCCCTTTTACCTAATTAAGTTACTTATGTACATTATCTACCTAATATTTTCCAACATGGGAAGGGTAGAGTTTTCAAGGTAAAATATTTTATTTCTTCCTATTATCCCCTTAACCCAAGTTTTATTCTTGATTTAATTACCTCGATTCTAACATCATTTACCACTTGATGTGAATTTACAGGGTTTTCATACCTTGATTATATTTATTAATTTATTTATTTTTAATGATTCCAAGGGTGCCAAGTTGGTCGTTCCCTTCAAGAACTTCCCTTGAAGTTCCAAGGGTGTCACGCCTAACAGTTTATTTGTGATGCCAAGGGTGCCAAGTTGGTCACGCCTTTCAAGAAATTCCCTTGAAGTTCCAAGGGTGCCATGCCACTTTCCCTTCAAGCATCCAGTGGTTACGAGGGGAAAGTATACGTGCAACAACACAGACCACTATAATCTCTTATGTTGTCTACTATAGTGAGAATAATGGTGTTGAGGATCAAGGAATATGCCTTGATGCGCGCCCCCCAGTAAAATCCTCACGAGTGACCAAAATTTGGGACCTGCCCCCACAACATCGTGATCTTCAAGGTGAAGGTGTTTCAACCTTTCCATCCCAAGTCACGACGGGAGTGCCAGTGGGTGAGATCAGGGACACTATCCCACCCCTCTCATGTAGTTCCATCCAACAACAACATCACCCATATGTGAGTCATTCAGACAAGAAACTAATATGTGCCTAAAACCACTAACATATCATCAGAATATATATATACATATATAGCAGGTTTCAAAATTGACTTAGAATTTCAAAGGAAAAATATTAATTTTCATCAAACCAGGTGTCATCAACTCATCATATGCGAGTGCCTCTGGTGGTTTCCTATCATACTCAATAATCATCAGTAACAAATTTTCTCATTGTTAGTCATTTCCATAATAGCATCATCAACATCACCTAGTCATTCGCATCATTGTTCATTGTGAACCAGAACTAATGTAAGTAGCTAACATAGGGGACACATCCATCATGGCTATCATCATCATAACATCAATGGAACATACATATCCATCAAAGCTATCATCATCGTAACATCAATAGAAAACATACCTATCCATCAAAGCTATCATCATCATGATATCAATAGAGAGCATACATATCCTTTACTGCTATTATCATCATAATTTCAATAGAGAACAAACATAACCATTTATGCTACAATCATCATAATATCAATAGAGAACATGCATAACCATTAATGCTACAATCATCATAATACCAATAGATAACATACATAACCATTAATGCTATCATCATCATAATATCAATGGAGAACATACATAAACATCACAACCACTAATAATAGAGTCATGTGTCCAGATCCTCAACCTGAGGTCCTCAAAGAATAAAGTGTGGGCCTTAGGGCTAAATAAATGTTAATGTCATATCACTGTCAGTCAACTAGAGCGAGGCACTACACCTATGCATGTCTCTCTCATTCCCCATTGTTTCTTCTATGAAATGCACCATCTGAGCCACTTTTAGAACCAATGCACCTTGGCCTCTTGCTGGACAGTGTTCACCTACAAGTTGCTCCATTGTGGCATGTGTTTATCACATACATATTTCTCTCCTTTCACATGTGTTGGTTCTATAAATTCGGGAAAAAGAGACAGAGTCCCAAAGCCTTCATTTCCATAAGCTTCCAGGATCTGTTGTAACCATTTACCTCAAATAAAACTTTCGAATCCTATCCTATCCTACCTTGGTGTTTCCATCCCTTATATTTATATCTCATGCTCCCATCTAGATTTGATCTCAATTCCAAGATTGGTAAAAGGATAAGTACTCCCAACTTACCTCACTCCACTATATATTTACAGCCTTCAATATGCAAGGGGTCGACTTTTGGAGAGTGATTCTACCCTTACGCTGTTTTTGTGAGAGTTGTCCTTTTGTGCATTTAGGTAAATTAGAGGTACACTTTGTATAAAATGAAGGACAATTCAACAACTTTGAGGAGATCTTCTACAAGACCGATACCTATTTATAGTTGTAGCTCACTCCATTTATATCAATACAAATATTTCTTTTTTTTTCCTATATATGATGTCATTATTTCATATATTTCAATACAATGTTGATTTGTTGAATGTAGAAAGATGATGCTACATAGATCTCATAATTTCTTGGCTTGTGTTTTCTAGTTATGGAGGTTCTAATTTTGGAAGATGGAGCTAGGATTGGAGCATTATAGCCAAAGGAGGAGTGAAATATACAACACATTCCAACCAGGGTTCTTCCCCTCATCTACTTAATTTAAGGAAAACATTGGGTCTTTTGTCACTCTGCTGTTCTAGGTTAGCCACCAGACCTAGGGGGGATATTTTTGTCCATAGTTATAAATCTCACATAATACAAGCTATTCAAAAGGTAGTGATGAATAAAATATCAAGGAAAATGGGGATAACATGCTTATCAAAGGTGAGGCAAGATGACTTAACTAGCCACTATAAGTAAGCACTACAACAATGAAAATTAGCAGGTGCATGTTGGGACAAAAGTGAGTATATAGGGCCTGATTGAGGCTTAAGAATGTGTTATGTGTTGATGGAGTGAGAGACGATGCTAGGGCACAGGGCACAGTCACAAGAGATAAGGAGGGGCACATTGTTACTTAAGGGTCACTGTGTGCTCTTGGGAGATCCATTGGGGGAACATAGCATAGTAACAATGGAAAAGAGGCCCAACTATTTCTTTTCATTGTGTTGTGTGCTCAAGAGAGAGATTACTTGATTATTGGGTGCAGGTTTTGAGCACAGAGGGTCCTTATTTTCTAGAAGTGTGCTATGCAAAAATATGGGCTTAAAACAGCGAAGTGAAGGCCAAAAGTAAGTTTGGAACACATTAAAAATGAAAGAGAAGGATTGCAAGTGTTTATAGGTTTGGTCACAATCATGACTAGAAGGCGAAAGGTCATGGAATACAAAGAGTTGGAAGAAATTCCACTTGTGATAGTAAAATGATAGTTCTAAGAGGAAGTAAGAATGAAATTGCCACTTGTTATGTGAAAACAGACTTAAATACCACTAAGGAAAACAAAAAAGCCACCAAATATAACAAAAGAAATCAAGAATGACACTATGCAAAAATTACCAAGAATGCACACACCCATGATCAAGATTGAAACAAAACTCCTTGTGATGAGATAATGCACTTAGCCAGAGTAAACAATGATGATGAGAATGAATGATGAGTCGAGCAACTTATAAAAGAATTCACATCCAAAACATTTCCATGCATGCTCGCCACTTGTCGAATGATGAATGACTTAGTTACTTGTGGTGAAGAGGCATCCTATTTTCTAGGAGCACAATCACCATGAAAATAGGGAAGGGTGCATGCACGAGGAACAAGAGGGTGTATTCACTGCTAACAAGGGGTGCACTGGAGCTAAAGAAAAGAAGGGTGTAGTTACTGAGGACAAGGAGTGTTAACAACTGAGTGAAGGAAGTGTGCTACATTAAGGATTTAAAGTGTGCTCATGCCTAGGAGTGCGTAGTTTCCTCTAACAATGGTTTGCGACTGCTATCTTTTGAAAGTGAACTTTCTCTTCAGATAAAAGATATGCTTTCTTGATTTTGTGTGAAAAACATGTTAAGTGAAAGAATTTAACACCAAGTCAAATAAATCTAGTGCTTTCCCCTTATTTAGAAAGATGACACAAGCACTTCCAAAGATAAGAGGACGACACTTAGGAAACTTTGACCTAGGAGGAAAAGTGACACTTAGGAATAGAGGAAGGATGGTTGACACTTAACAAGATGACACAAGATAACTTGAAAAAAAAGTTCATGTAGACTCCAAAATTGACCAAGGAAAAAATGTTGGAGGGTTGTTGTCACAACAACAACAACAACTTACAAATACTTGAAAATATTATGTTTTTCCAAATGGAAAAGAAAACTCATGAATTTTCCAACGTTAATGCCTAATGTTATAGACATTTTCAGTTTACAGTAGTTCAAAAATACTGAAAAACAAAATGTATCAAATCTATGAATATTCTAGAATGGAAAAAAAATATAAAATAAAATTTGTTAATAAGAATAACAAAACATCAACGATCTAGATATGAAAAATAAGTCTGAAGTGAATGAAAAGTAAGTCTGAAGTGATCTCACATATCCTGAAATTTACCTCTCAAATATTAAATAAATTCACGCAAACTTAGATAATATTAAAATATATCTACAGATTTAGAGACCATTAAACAATATGATATAAATTTATTCAACAATAATATCAACCAATTAATCTTTTTGGTCGTTCCCTATTAAAAATGAATTCCTTTTACAATAACCAATGCCCATGTTTTCAGTGAAGAGGGACTTGGTAATTGCAATCTATTGTTCTTACGATTTCAAAGTAGACATGCACCCGATAATTGTGATCTGTAGTCAAAAAATGTTTTGCGGAAAAGGAAAATATTGAGTAAACATGTTATTCATTTTGAAATTGTTTAAAACAAAAATATTGGGATTTCAAACATTACCGTACCATATTGAAACCTGCGTATTAATTCGTGAAGTGAATTGTATCACCGAATTTTCATATTTTTTGGGCCAATTTAGCCAAATTTGGTAACTATGCAACATATAGTCCTTTTGGCTCTTGCACTATAGAGGTTCACTTCAAATCACACTATAGGCTCCCAAGGTAGTCACTAATGAAACATGTTGTTCTTGGTTGTGGGAGACCTATTAATCTCTTTTTTGTTTTCCATTATAAGTGACTAGTACAAGTGAACCTAACAAATACATCAGAATTGGAGAAATTGTTGAATTATTCCTTCAACCATTTCCACTAATATTTCCAAGATATTTTTAACAGTCTTTATCACTATATTCACTTTTTCTCTCCCTTTTTTGTTCCTCTTAAGTAGACTTTTATAATTTGGCTATGTTATTATATTTTTTTATCATTTTATTCATTTAAACATTACAATTGAGAAATATTCATTAAATTGGTCACTTTCATTTCTTCTAGGTTCTTTTCTCTTTGTCTTCAATTTTGGTATTTTCCTTCATTTAGGTCTTTTTCGTTACTTGACCTCCTTCATTTGTATCTGCAAAACATAAAAATTGTTAAATTCTATTTAAAATAATAACAATTCACCAGAATACATGAGTTTCTAATAGTTGTATCCATCGATTCTCTAGGAATTTCTTTCTTGTACATGATTCATGAACCATTCTATCA
This sequence comes from Pinus tabuliformis, assembly GCA_031772625.1. Classification (NCBI taxonomy): domain Eukaryota; kingdom Viridiplantae; phylum Streptophyta; class Pinopsida; order Pinales; family Pinaceae; genus Pinus; species Pinus tabuliformis. The sequence goes on along the minus strand of CM062807.1, from coordinate 753,919,274 downwards.
CAACTCTGCATATTTCTGCATGTTACTCCCCTTGCATCATTGTTCTTGTTCTCCTAGATTTTTGGCTTACCCATAACCCGATTGTTGATGCTCCTACAACTTAAATGATGTTGTTAAAGTCAGATCCCTACTTTTAGACCTTCATTACTAAGCAATGACTTTGGAGGGCTCAAAGGATTTCATTAAGTTGTGTCATGGGTATACCAAGGTTGTCTACATAAATGTTGTTTCCATATGGGTATTTTCTCGTTTACTTACCTACTCATATAATCAAACTTGATGAATATGACAGCATAGCTCTTGATAATTGATCTTGATCTTAGAGTTATGACATGCAAAAAATTTCATTTGTAAAATAGATTATTGGTTAAGCAATCTTTCCTTGAAATCTATATCTAAATTTTTACTTGATCTATTTGTGGTACCAAACTTTCACCAATGCCTTCCATACAAAAACTATATAGAGAAATAAGGGGCAGTTACTATTGTGAAAGTTAATGGCTTGGATTATGGGAAAAAAATTGTTGCAAAGACCCTCAGAAGAAGCATATGATGCAATTGATAGGATGATTGTGAAAGGAAGGATGTTTTGGGTTAGTTAGTTGTCAGAATATTATGGATGGGTTCGTTGAAGGAGAGGAAGCTTCATTTTTTTCTCTTGTTGATGGTGAAAGTGCTCTTCCTCTAATGTTGGCATAGGATCATAAATTTGTAGGTGAAGGAGGGAGGAATGGGGGCATATTCACCAGCCCCTATTGTGACATAGAACCTCAAGTCACTGGTGATGAAATCAATTATTCTTCTAACTGTGATGGAAATAGAGGTAGAAGGTTGTATGTTTTTAGGGTACTCTATGTTGAATTAATCATATATTACAAATCTGGTTTATGAAAACTTCTTGAGTATAATGTCATATTTGGATATCCCTAATATGAATTCAGTGTACCTTCTTTACAAAGCTTGCTTGATAGTCTATGTTGCATTCTACTCTATCGATTCAGTGTGTTAGGAGATGAGAAATTCCTACAGGAAAATAAATGTATGGTTGTTGTATATTAGACTCCACTTTGAATATTGTCTTTGTTCTAATTTAGAGAAAGGAAATTATAATGATCATTGTCTTGGAATTATGGATCATTTCATAAAAATAAAGGATTGGGTGAAGATGCTTTTCTTAAATAAAGAATGAATACTTTAGCCCTTCATTAGAAGAAAGGGCTCTAAGAATTTCAATAAGAAGTTGTGTGACAAGTATGGAATCCATGCAACTAAGGTTCTTTACCCCAAATGTTAATAATGTTATTTCAATGTAGTTATTTTATCGTTTACCTGCCTATTGGAATAATCAAACTCTATGAATATGATTGTGTTTGTTTTAATTTAGAGAAGGGACATTATAATGATCATTGTCTTGGAAGTATGGATTATTTCATAACAATAGAACGATTGGGTGAACATGCTTTTCTTAAATTAAGAGTTAATACTTTTAGCGCTTCACCAGAAGTAAGGGATCTAAGAATTTCAAGAAGAAGTTGTGTGAAAATTATGACATCCCTGCAACCAAGGTTCTTTACACAAATGTTAATAGTGTTGTTTCAATGAAGTTATTTTCTAATTTACTTACCTACTAGAATACTCAACTCTATGAATATGATGCAGGGGAATCTATAATTCTCATTCACTGAGAGGTGAAAATCATTTACTAGAGGAGTTGGTTCCTCAAAGTGTGGTTTGTTAGATTAGGCTTTATTTTAAATTTCCATGTAATTTGTTAAAATTATACAATTTGTTGTAGTTCTTGTAGTTTGTTTAATTTTCCCCAAATTGGTCCTAAGATCTTATCTTCAAGGATCTGGGCTAAATTTATGTAATTTTGAATACTTTGATTAATGAGAAATTTAACTAGTGTGTGTGAGTGCAATTTTTCTTATGATAACTCTGAATTGATAACTCTGAATATCATAACCAGCCCTTCTGCAAATCTATTTTTGAACAATTTTTTAAAACCATGTGTTTTAATTATTGAAGCCTGAGATCTTTTAAATATTCAATTCAGAGTGATTGTAGAACGATAAAGAAGGGAGCGAAGTTGAACTATAAGTGTCACAAAGCTGAGAGGACAATCCCAAAGAGCACAAAAGGTTAGGAGGAGTCGAAGAGTCGAACCCGAGAATAACACGAAAAAGGCGAAGACTTATCCATTTTCCACTTTGGGAAGAATTTGTCAACTATTGGAGGTCAAAACCGTTTCATTGGTAGATAGAATCCCGTAACAAAATATTAACTCAGAATCTTGGATCATGTAACTTTATTTTTAATAGTGTCAGGGACTAGGGACCATTAAGTGACAATGACAGAAATTTCATTGAGTTTCCCAGATCTGTCAAGTGCTAGAGGATTTTCCTGGAAGTTGTTTAGTCCAGATGCCCGACAATCCAAAAGTCATGTAAGTTAATTTAGCACCAGGGACCGTCAAGTGACAGTGATGGAAATACTTTCCATTCCACAGATCCATTAAGTGACGGGGATGTGGGATCTGCAAGGGAAGCAAGCACATGGATATGTTTTCCTTTATTAAAAGTTACTTAGGCCATCCTAGAAGACTGAAACACTGTAACTATTTATAATTTAATTTTAAAAAGGGTCGAGGTCATAAGGACGTATGATTTGTACAAAATCGTAAACAAGTTTTCAACATTGTTTTTGTATATTTCTTCTTGTAATCCTCCCACTATATTTGAGGTTTTCATAACATATTTTAACAGGGATTTGATCCCGTGAGGTTGAAGGAAGTGCCAAGTTAAACGAACCAACTCCAAAAGGCTCAATTTAAGAAAATATTTGTTGAGATTTGCATCAAGTGGTATCAGAGCAAACCCTAGGTCTCCTTCAGGATGAAGAGAAGGAATCATGCCACCCAAATTTGAGATAAGTGTTAGGCGAGGTGCAGCAGGACAAGGACAAAGACTGGTTGCTAACAGAGAAGTGTTGAGAGTGATGCAGTGACTGGAGGGGAGAATGGCACTAATGGAGACTACTTGACATATAGAATCAGAAGCTCAAGATGAGAGTTATGAGGAGGAAGAAACTGAAGTAGAAGAAGTATTAGAAGAACTAGTAGATGCTAAGGTTCCAAGAGTGTTTTTGGGTTCTGTCATGAAACCAAACTAGATCTATCTTCCTACATAAGCACTCTCAATTCGAAGGAGTTGATTTACTAGATCACAAAGATGGAAAAGTCCTTTGAATATGAGGAAATGAATGAAGAGAAGAAGGTCAAGTTTGTAGTGACAAGATTGAAGGGACATGCATCTCTCTAGTGGGATGGTGTGCAAACAGAGAGGAGAAGAAAGAATAAGCAAAAGATCAAGAGTTGGGACAGGATGGTAGCAAAACTTAGAGGTAAGTACTAGCCAAAGATTACCGGCTCTCTTTTTTGAGAAGTATGCAGAACCTTATATAGAGAGGCATGATAGTCAGGGAATACATAGAGGAGTTCTACAAAGTAAACATTAGAGTTGGATATGTGGAAGAGTCTGCAGAGAAGACTGCAAGGTACATCAATGGGGTCAGATTGTACATTAAAGATTAAATAAGTGTATTTTTACAAAGGGAAATAGAGGAGGCATACAATTTGGCTTTGAAAGCAGAGGAAACACTTTCAAAGAAACAAGAAAGCAAAGGAAAAGGTGATGCTAGAAGTAGAGGACAACGTCAAAGAAAAGGGATCTCTAATGCATTTAAACATGGGGCTAATAGTTGTAGTCCACATTGACAAGAAGTGGGAGAGACTAGAGGATGAACATTCTTTTCCAGAGGATGAGGAAGAGGCAGGGGAGAGGTTCATTCACAATCATGGACACATGGTGTATGATTTTCCAGAGAATTGATAACCTGGCCAAAGGAATGTTGTTGCAGCTCTAGTGGAAGAAGTGGAGGAAGAGGCATAGGAAGCAGAGAATGTGCCAGAGACAGGAGAATCCTTGATGATGAAAATGGTGTTGTGAAGCAGGAGAAGGATGTTATTGAACCAACTCATAGGAGAGCCATTTTCCAAATTTTTTGCAAGGTTCAAGGTAAGTGTTGTAAAGTGGTGATTGATAGTGGAAGAACAAATAACCTAGTATCCATAAAGGTTGAAGGGAAGCTACATTTTAAGAAGAAAAAACACCCAACAACTTACAATGTGTCTTGGATACAGGAGGGACATCATATCTTGGTCAATGAACATCGTGAGGTTGACCTATAGGTTGGTAGCTACAAAGATAATATTTTGTTTGAAGTGATGACGATGGATGTGTGTCACATTTTGCTTGGAAGACCATGGAAGTTTGACAAAAGTTTGGTGCATGTTGGAAAGAGGAACACCTATAAGTTCTAGAAGGATGGAATCAAGCATATGATTTTTCCATTATAGGAAGAAGGGACTTCTAAACACAATGATTCAAAGGCATTGTTGATGTGTGGCAAGGAGTTTCTACAACAGATGAAGCTAGAAGAGGTAATTGTTTTCTATTATTTGTAAGCCTATAGTAACTATTACTTTTAGTACTATCTCTCATTTTCCTATAGAAATTCAAGAGATGCTAGAAGAGTATCATGATATTATGGTGGATGATTTTCCAAGTAAGTTTCCACCAGTAAGGAGTGTCAATCATCACATTGACTTGATACCAGGATACCTACCACATGACACTTGAGGAGAATGAAGAGATAAGAAAAAGTGTTGGAGTTGTCGGATAAGGGACTATTTAGAGAGAGTCTTAGCCCATGTGTTGTACCCACAGTGTTGACTCCAAAGAGGGATGGAGGATGGCGCATGTGTACAGACTCCAAAGCCCTGAATAAAATTACAATTAGGTATCGATTTACCATGCCACGTATTGTTGATTTATTGGATTGCTTGAGTGTACAATGAAACAACGAAGGAGAATCTAAGACATTTTAAGTATGCGTTAGAAAATTTGCAGCAAGATAACTTTCTTATAAATTTGAAGAAACACTCATTTTTGAAGTGAGAGTTGGTATAACTGGGATTTGTGATTTTCAGAGAAGGATTGAAGATGGATCCAGGTAAGGTGAAAGCTATCCTTGAATGACCCTCTCGTAGAAGTGTTTTTGAAGTTAGAAGTTTTCATGGTTTGGCAAGTTTTTATAGGAAGTTTATTAGAAATTTCAGCAAGATGAGCACACCAATTGTAGAGACAATGAAGAAGAATCAACAACCATTTAGGTGGACTAATGAAGCTAAAAAAGGGTTCCAAATGTTGAAGAGGAAGATCATAGAGTATCCTTTTCGAGTGAATATTGATGCCAGAAATGATGCAATTGGATCAATACTTAACCAGGAGGAAAAGCCCATAGTGTATTACAGTGAGAAGTTGAATGATGCCAAGAGAAAGTACACAACCTATGACAAATATTTGTATGAAGTGGTTAAATCTCTTAAGAAATGGGGGAGTTATTTATTGTGTAGATAATTTATTTTATACAGTGATAATCATGCTCTATAGTATATAATGTAGTAGTCTAAGTTGAACTAGAAACATATTAAGTGGGTTGAGTACTTGCAGAGTTTTACATTTGTTTCAAAGAACATCACTGGTCAATGTAATAAAATTGTAGATGCTTTCACCAAAAGACAAATTTTATTTCAGGAAAGTCCAATTCAAGTGTTGGGATTTAATTTTATGAAGGATTTGTATGAGGAGGATGTAGACTTCAAGGAGGTCTTTGAAGCTTGTAAGAGTCTAGCATCCAAAGATAGGAGTCCATGGCTTGATTACATGATTCAAGATGGAATAATTTTTAAAAACAACTAGTTGTGCATTCCAAATTGTTCCATAAGGGAGAATATGATTAAGGAGAAACAAAGTAGAGGTATTGTAGGGCATTTTGGAAAAGACAAGACTTATGAATTGTTGAGGAGAAATTACTATTGGCAAAAACTAAGATTTGATATGTAGAAATTTGTGAAGAGATGAAAAACTTATCAGTATGTCAAAGGGAGAAGCCAAAACACTGGATTGTATACCCCATTGCCAATTCAAGAGAGGCCTTGGGATTAAGTAAGTATGGAATTTTTTTGGGATTTCTTTAAACACAGAAAGGTAATGATTCTGTCTTAGTGGTTGTAAATAGGTTTTCAAAAATGGCTTATTTTATTCCTTGTGCTAAAACTAGTGATGCTAGCCATATTGGTAATATTTTCTTTAAGGAAGTAGTAGACCTACATGGAATTCCCAAGAGCATTATTTCAGATAGGGATACTAAATTCTTTGGACACTTATGGAGAACCTTGTCAAACAAATTTAGAACAAAAATGCAGTGTAGTTCAACATATCACCCACATATTGATGGCTAGACTAAATTTGTGAACAAAATCTTAGGAAACATTCTACACAGTTTAATTGGAGACCACCCTAAATATTGGGATTAGATTCTAGCACAGCCTAAATATTTTTTCAAATATAATTCCAATGAAATCAATAGATAAAGCCCTTTCCAAATTGTGTATGGGATGAACCTAATAGGAGTACCTAAACCTAGAAATTTGGGAAGATCAGAACAGAGGAGTGCAAAAGGCAAGGATTTTGCTACAACCATACAAGAGATTCATGACCAAGTCAAGCAAAAAATGTATGAAAGTAGTCTAAATTTTAAAAGTAGAGAAGACCTTAGTAGCAGGGAGAAAAATTTTGAGGTTGGATATATGGTACTTTCACATTTGAGGAAAGAGAGATTCCCCAAGGGCAAGTACAACAAGCTAAAGTTTAAAAGGATAGGACCCTACATAATTTGGAAGAATTTTTATACCAATGCTTATGAACTTTAATTACCACCCGAAGTTAGAATATCACAAGTTTTTAATGTAGAAGATCTGTATAAGTATGAGCCTGAAACAAAACAACCAACTAGTGAATAGAAACATCAGCTAGTACAATGGGAAAAGAAGTTGCCAGTAGTTGAACCTTTACAGCCAAAGAGGATCTTGGACAATAAATTGATCAAGAAGACCAAGGAAAAATATTAATTTGAGTACTTGGTTAAGTGGAAGAACCTACCAGTGAAAGATGAAACCTATATGACTACCACACTTATACAAAAAAGTTGCAAATCCATTGATGAACTCATGCCCAGGAGCCCATGAAGATTTGTTCTTTAGGAGTATGATGCAAGGACATTCGTAATTATTATTGATCGAGAAAAATAATATTTACTAGAGTATTTGGTCCCTCAAAGTGTGGTTTTCTAGATTATGATTATTTAAAATTTTCATGTAATTTATTACAGTTAGACAATTTCTTGCAGTGGTTGTAGATTGTTTAATTTTTCCCAAATTGGTCCTTAGATTGTATCTGCAAGAATATGAACCAAATTGATGTAATTTTGAATATTTCTTTGGTTAATGAGAAAGTTAGATAGTGTGTGAGTTTAATGTTTCTTATGGTAACTCTGAATTCCATAACCAATCCTTCTATAATTCTATTTTCACATATTTCTTTAAAACCATGTGTTTTAATTATTGAAGCCCGAGATAATTTAAATATCCATTTAGAGTGATTACAAGAGGGTAAAGAAGGAAGAGGATTTACTTTATAAGTCTCATAGAGCTAAGAGGGCCCAAAGAGCACATAAAGTCAAGAGGAGTTGGAGAGCCAAACCTAAGAATAACACTAAAAAGGGACAAGACTTAGACATTTTCCCCTTTTGGAAGAATCTATCAATTGTTGGAGGTCAGAACCATTTGTAAATGGAATACCATAATAGAGTCTTAACACATATTCCTAAGTCTCGTAACATTATTTTTAATAGCACCGAAGTTCAGGGACCATCAAGTGACAGTGGAAGTTTTTTTTTTTTGGCCATTTCCTAGATCTGTCAAGTGTCAAAGGAGTTACATAGAAGTGGTTTATCCTAGAGGCCCAAAAATCCTAGAAAGAATAGAGTCTCGTAAGTTAATTTAATTGATCATCGGGGACCAGGGACCATCAAGTAATGGTGAGAGAAATTATTTTCGTTCCCCAGATCCGTTAAGAGATGACGTTGTGTGTTTCATAAGGGAAGAAAGCGAGTGAATAATTTTTCATTTAATAAAAGTTACGTGGGCCATCCTGAAAGGCCAGAAACTCGTAAATATTTGTTGGGAGCAGGATCCCCCAAGGGTAGTTTTGGGGCTAAAAGCCCATGTTAAGTCAATTTTCGTAATATAATTGTAAAGACTCCGCCTTTGGTGGTCGCGGAGCATGAAAGTGTTATGTGTCAAAAAGTGTAGTCTGTCCTTAGTTTTGTAAAGTAAAGTCAACTGTAAGATACCTACCCATGGTCCGCGGACCATGGGATTGTATAAAAAGAGCTCAACTCTAAGTAGTTTAGGCATCAATCAATAGAATGGCAAATCATGTAATAGAGTAATAGATCTGAAGAGGAAGTCTAAGACTTGGGTTGTAGTGTAGATAGAGGCTCTGAAGCTGAGTGCGCAGAAGCCTACGGTAGAAGTCTAAAGCTGAGTGCGTGGACCCCTGCAGCTGAGTGCACAGGGTGGACAGAGTTTGTAAACATTTGGAAGATATTAATCAAAGGAGTTATTCTGCAATTTCTATGTCTTTGTTCTTTTGATGTGCTTAAATATTTTATGCATGGATTTCCTTTATTATGCTTATACGATGCGCAGATGAATGCAATTACATTGAATAATTGAATACATTTACGAATATCTACTTACATGGTGTTACCTTTAAGTATTTGACGAGCTAAGAAAATTAATTAGGATAATTGGGGAATCTGCACGGCACGCTGCCATAGCAGTGCGAAAGTACCTGAGCCACTGATTAGGGTTGCGTGAAGTTCGATCGTACCCTTTCACGGTGGTACAGAAAGATGGAATAGAGGGTTTTATCTTACGAGCCCTAGGGCGAAGCCGCTTACGTGAAGGTGGGAATAGAAGGAATCTAACGACATCACAACCATCTCAGGGTGCGAAAACTTGGTTCTAGCATCCCCCCATACTGCTTCAGGTGAGACTTTGGTCCGCACTCTGTGGGCTGATGCCGAAAGTGCCAGTAGTGTAGGGATTTGTTTGGCTAATTAACATTGAACTTGGGTCAGGGTCCCTCAAGCCAACAAATGGTTTCATTGCCGACACCGGAATCTGCATAAGAGATGTGTAATGTCGTATCATTGGAATCCAACTAAGAGGGAGATTGGAGGCTGGTTGGATAGAAAGATACACGAATTCATGACGCAAGAAAATAGAAACTCACGACTGACAAAGGAACAGTGGTTGGACAGATACCTGTATACAGAGATCCACGAGATATTTTTTTACTCCTTCCCTATTGAGCTATACAAGTGGATCGCGAAACTAGTAGATAGCCAAGGAAGGTGGAAACTTGACGTCCTATTGTGTGGACCCTGGAGCTATTGTGAAGGTTGAAAGCATCGAAGGATAAGATCTCCTGTGTTGTCGATCATTGAATCAATCACGTCATAGGAGGATTTGTGACTGAATTTGCGGTCGAAATCTCAGTCAGCTATAGCGAGGTAGAGCGACACTTTTTCAAAGGACCGCGTGGTAAGTACATAAAATATTTGAATACCTGGATTAAAATGCTATTGTACGAAAAATGGGTTGTGCAACTACCTTGATTTTCGAGACTACACAAAGCGGAAAAACTTATAGGAACAAAGGAAAAAAGGGTCCGGAGTATAGTCCCTTTATCTCACCTCTGCGAGGTGACGAAGAAGGGATAGCGAAGGTTTCTCCCCGAACTGCTATTTAGTTAATAAGATAAGGATTCCCGCAAATACCACCTCTGTCCACACCACCTCCGACTTCACCCATACCACCTCCACCTCTGTCGCGGTTCAGCATGGAAAATACAGTGAAGTTTCCTTTTTTCAAAGGCTTGGGAAATGAGGACCTGGACCAATTCTAGTTCATTGTGAGGGTTGTATGGGAAGCTCAAGGTGTTACGGATGACCATATAAAGAAGGTGACACTGGTTAGTGCTCTACAAGATCACGCGCTAACCTAGTATATTAAGTACTTTAATGATAACCCAAATGCTGTAGTGGTAGACATCTAGGAAGCACTGAATAGGTAATTTAGTAGGCCTAAATCTGAGGCGCAGTGGATCGTGGGATTCAAAGAGATCACGATGTAACCAGGCGAGACACCTTGGGAACTAGATCAGAGGCTGAAATGTACAATCCGCGAAGCCAACATGAATTTGACAGATGGAGAGCATCACAAGTGGTTTGCGGCTTCGCTACTACCACACTTAAGGAGTGTGTTGTCGCAGCAAAAGATAACAACTCAGGAAGAGGCCTTGGAGATTTCCATGAGACTACAAGAAACTCAGATGCAAGATCCTAATCTAGGAGTTTAGCATATCCATGCGCAGCTGAAGAATCTATGCCTTGAGATGCAAAGTCTGAAGCAGGACAGGACAATTCAACCAGAAGTACGCGAGGAGGTATGGTGCTTGAAATGCAAGAGTGAGGGTCATGACAAATACCATTGCTCAATCTTTGCAAACTATATTGCAGGAGGAGGACTAATGCCTTTAAGGCTAGAAGCTCAAGTAGCACCAAGTGCATGGCCTACATTATGGTGCGCTATCTGTCAAGTAGCCGGAAAACATGCCACGGATAACTGTCACTTGCTACAGAAGTTTGTACAGACATTGCAATAGATGTTCTGCAACTTTTGTAGGTCAGTAGGGAATGATGAGTGTACTTGCAGGAGCTATGAACTGATGTAGTATAGAACTCCTGCCTATAGGGTTCAGGCTGAAATGTGGCCCCTTGACCAGAGCGCAGGGATGGCACGGACAGGATTTCAGGGGCGCAGAAGAAGCCGAGGTAGAGGAGGACCTGGTAGGGGTCAAGGATAGTTGATTTACTACAATTGTAGAGGACCTAGACACTATTCCCGGGATTGCACTAATCCAACACATTTGCTGTGCAAGTATTGCACACTGTTTGATCATGAAACGGAAGATTTTCCTACAATGATAGCTAGCATACATGATAAAGCGACGCTACCCCCTCCGTCGACTTATAACTTGAAAATGATGATATCTGAGTCGCATGAAGAGGATCCAAATGTAAATATAGTGCTCAGAAATGGAATCACGACAGGAGATGACAAGGGGAAACAGCCAGAAGATAGTTTGCAAAGCCCCGACAAAGGAGGTTGAGTTCAATTTGGTGCGCACACGTGAAACCTTCAAGGAAGCTAAGAAGAGATTTGTTGAGGCCTCCACCTGAGGAAGAAAGGACAAGCCTGAGTAGGAGATGGACCCCTTTATGCTCACAACTTTCCTAGAAACTTGTATGAAGTTACAGCACAACAGTAAGGCTGTAAAAGGGTTACAGGAACTCATCAATAGATGTGCTAGAACCACGCCAGGTGAGCTGTGTGTAGTATGAAAGTTTGACAAGAATAAAACAAGGACGGGACGAGAGATGAGATTGACCACACAGATAGGAGAGTATGAAATGGATCAGGTCATTTTGGACCTGGGGTCAAATGTGAATGTCCTACCAAAGCAGACTTTGGAGCAAATGGGGAGACCTGCACAGCAATGGTCTCTGATTAAGCTAAGGATGGTGAATCAGCAAAAGATCATCCCCATGGGGTGGCTGCAAGGGGTGACTATGCATATTGAGTGAGCGAGTGCGCTGGCTAATTTTGAAGTAATAGAAATAGTGGATGACAACAATCCCTATCCTGCGCTCCTGGGAATTGACTGGGCTACTGATATGAACAGGGTAATCAATCTGAAGAAGTGAAAGATGATCTTTGAGAAGAAATCATTGCACGTAATAGTACCCCTCAATCCTGTTGAAGGATCGCACTATACTGAACCTGTCCGCAATTATGAGAGTGATGATGACCTAGACTGTATTTATAAGATAACTATGTGAGACCAAGATTGGGTGAATCACGAGAGTTCCTGCACTTCGGACTCCGATGAAGAAATAGAACGCCAACAAAATTGGTTACATGAAGTGACTACACTGAATTGCAACATGATGACCCAGTCGTTGCACTGTGTGTTGTCAGACATAAGAAATCTGCCTACTTATGATGGTCTGAATGAGGTAGATATCTTTTTGGATGCATTTGAAAGGGAGGTACCAAAAAAGTAGTGCTTCCAGGCATTTGACAGGGCACTATGTGCTACGCCCGCAAGATGGTGGGGTAAACACAAGGGAACCTTGATGATTGGCGCGAATGTAGGAGGATGATGAGAACACGATTTGGGAACCCTAAGATACGAGTAACAGAAAAGTATGATGGGCAGAATGATCCACGCGTGCATCTGGCCAAACAGACCTAGGCTTATGGAAAAAAGCCCCAACCTGAGTGGGTGCACCTATTCTGTCATACCCTGGATGTTGTCCCAATGAATTGGTATATAGAAACAGAGCTCTGCCATGCGACAATCGAATGGGATATCCTATGTGAGGGATTCATAATGACATTCAATTTTGAGGACGGGTTTGACAGTATTGATGAAGCGCTACAAGAGGTGAAAACAGCAATATTTGGGATACCATAGGATCCTTTAGACCTGATTCAGCCTGAATGGGCTACACAGCTGAATCGCATGTCAGAATGTTATATTGTAACTGCTGAAGAAGAGGATGAGGATCCGCAGAAAATTAACATTCCAGAAAAAGAAGGTCACCGAGAGGTTCAAGGACCACAAATTGAGAACCCTAATATAACCGTGCCGTTGAAAACGAAACAAGTGAACATTGGTATGGAGGCAGAACCCAAATTCATGAAGATTGGAGACTATTGGGATGATGCAACGGTGGATAAGGTCGCTGAATTGCTCCATGAATACTAGGACTTATTCCCTACAAAGTTTACAAATTAGGGACCCAGTAATGATGAAGATCACGTTAAAACCTGACGCGAAGCTAGTTAAGCAAAGGCCTTACCGTCTCAATCTGAAATATAAGGAAAACGTTTGCTTAGAGCTAGACAAGATGCTCACACTAGGCATCATTGAGCCTGTGGAAGAATCTGATTGGGTAAGCCCAATGGTGGTTCAAGAGAAGAAGTAGAAGGATGAGATAAGCATATGTGTGGATCTCAGAAAACTAAATGATGCTTATGTGCATGATCCTTTCCTGACTCTGTTCACTAATGAAGTGTTGGACAATGTAGGCGGCCATGAAGCATATTCCTTCACTAATGGGTTCTCTAAGTACCACCAAATCAAAATCGCGCTAGAGGATATGAGCAAGACAACCTTTGCAACTGAGTGGGGTTGTTTTCAGTACACTATAATGTTGTTTGGATTGAAGAATGCACCTGCGATCTTCTCACACGTGGTTGTTGTGGCATTCAATGAATTTATTCATAAGTTCTTGGAGGTATATTTTGATGACTGGACTGTATTTGGGCTAGTTAAGCGCCATGTAGCAAGCTTGCGACTAATTTTGGATACCTGTCAAAGATACCAGATCACGCTCAATCTCAAGAAGTGTTTGTTTTATGTTCCATATGGGAACCTGTTGGAGCATGTGGTTTGTAGACAGGGACTGATGGTAGACCTTGTGAAGATCACAGTGATACTGAACTTGGAAGTGCCGAGGAGTGTGAAACAACTGCACACTACTCTCGGACATACAAGATATTACAGAAAGTTTATAAAAGGCTATGCCTAGATTACCGCGCTAATGGAGAAATTGTTGAAGAAAGACATCACGTTCTACTGGAACGATGACTATAAGAAGAGCTTGGATATATTGAAAGAAAAGATGGTTACCACGTTGATTCTAGTCTTCCCGGACTTGAAGAAAGAGTTTCATGTACATGTCGACGCGTCATGTATATCGTTGGGAGTAGTACTGACACAGGCTGGTGGAAAAGGATTGGACCATCCTATCATGTTCGCAAGCTACAGATTATCCAAATTAGAGAATAGCTATTCCACCACTGAGTGCGAGGGGCTAGCTATGGTGTATGTGCTCCAGAAGTATAGGCACTACTTGCCAGGAGGCCATTTTAAGATGTATATGGATCACTCCACGCTGAAGTACCTGGTCAATAAGCCTGTGTTGGGGGGGAGAATCTACAGATGGCTCTTATTGTTCCAGGAGTATGATTTTGAAGTTGTTGTGAAGCTTGGATGATTAAACGTTGGACTAGACCATCTGTCGCGCATTGAAATAGGAGAGGAACCTACTAACTTGGAGGAAGGATTGCCTGACGCGCAACTATTTGCAATGCGTGTAGCAGATGGTCATTTTGAGGATATAATATAGTTCCTAACAACAAGAACTGCACTGGAAGGATACACTTTCCAGCAAAAGAAGGAATTAGTGGTGCGCGTAGCAGATTTCTCTGTCATTATTGGGCATCTATACAAAATGGGGACTGATGAGATATTGCGACAGTATGTACCTAAGTTTGAAAGAAGCAGCATCCTCGTGGACGCTCATGGGGGCACCGCAAGAGGACATTATGCAGGAAGAGAAACCACGCAGAAGATTCTACGCGCAGGGTTGTGGTGGCCAACCCTTCATCAGGATTCAAAAGAATATTGCAAGGCATGTGATGTATGTCAAAGAATGGGCAGGCCATCACGGAGGGATGAAATGCCTTTGAATCCACAAATGACATTGCAACCCTTCAAGAAGTGGGTGATAGATTTTGTAGGATCCATTTAGCCACAAGGGAGGATAGAAGCAAGGTACATTATCACTGCGACGAAGTATTTGACTCGTTGGGCAGAAGTGCATCCGGTGAAGAATTGCATGGGCGCGACTGCCGCAAAGTTCCTATTTACATGTACTGACCTGATTTGGTTGTCCAAAGATCTTGATGAGTGATCGTGGTATGCACTTCCTGAATGAGATGATTAGCTCACTGACAGAGGAACTTTAGGTATACCACCAGAAGAGCACACCTTATCACCCACAGGCTAATGGGACAGTGGAGGTATTCAACAAAGTGCTCAAAAATACATTGACCAAGGTTTTCAATGCTCAGCGAAGTGATTGGGACCTATGCATACCTACAATACTGTGGGCTTATCGAATGAAATGCAAGAATTTGACTGCACAAACCCGTTTTAGGTTTTTCTATGGTGTGGAAATGGTAATGCCTATGGAATACATCGTGCCTAGTCTGCGCATAGAAGTTCTCACAGGTATGGTGGACCACAAAGCCCTTGAGGAGAGGCTCGCATAGCTAGATGAGCTCGAAGAAGAAATATTTTTGGTTGGATTTCACCAGTAGGTCCAAAAGCAGTGCTAAAAGGCATGGCATGATCGACACATCAAGCTGTGCACATTTAAGGTAAATGACCTGGTTTTTTTATATTATAGTAAGTTTGATAAATTTCCAGGGAAATTCAAGATGCACTGGTTAGGGCCTTATGTTATTAATTATATTACTGACAGAGGAGCAGTACAGCTGGTTAAATTAAATGGAGAACCCTTCCCAGGAAAGGTGAATGGCAGTTGCTTGAAGCCATACACCAGCAGTCCGGCCATGTGACTAAATGAAAGTAGCGCAGTATTAGTGCTCCAGGTAGTTGAAAGGAGGCGCGGGACTATAAACTACATTTCCCAGGTCGGGAGCTGCATGATTGGAAGATGGTGCAATGCAAGGACGTGTCACTGGGTCCGCGGTAGTGCGGGGGCAGCTGTGTTACCCAGGGAGAAATCACGTAGGTTAGCCAGAAAGTGACCGTTAATGTCACATTTCATGAAAAGATGTCAGAAGTGAGGCCAAATGGAGTGGGCGACCAGAATTTAAGGTGGTTCAATGCCTTGAAGGGAGTTGGACTGAACTTGGCAGCACTTCCGCGCGAAGGACTCCACCTCTTACAGGATGGAGTAATTACAGATCTGAAGGCCCGCAAGCACTGCGCCCTCTAGGTGATCAGCGAACAGAGGACAAACAACAAATAGATGGCCCTACAGATACATGCTGTCATTGTCGTTGAGGCCAAGGCGACCAGTCAGAGCAAGAAGATCATACAGGTCATGGAGAAGGCAAGCAGAATGATACTAGAGTTGGTTATTCTAGAGGAGGAGCCAGTCGAGGTCCACATTCGTAAATTGGCCACAGCAGTGCGCGACACTCAGACAGAGAAGGAGCAGGTTTAGCTGGAGTTGAACCTACATATTACAGAGCTCCAGTTGAGGTCCCAGCCTTCAACACCGCTAGAGGTAAAGGAATAGTCGGCAACCGCTATCGCAGAAGCAGTCGCGGCGGTAGAGAGTGCAGTAGTAGACTATACACAGTTGTTCGAACAATCATTTGAGGTCCTGACCAACTTGCAGGAGGACCCAAACATCTAGAGGCTAGAGATAAGAAGTGCACAAACTCTAACAATGCTATGACAAAGCTAAGGGCATAGCACAAACCATTGTGCTGACATAGAGGTTAGCCAAGCTGCAGGAAGCCAAGTAGCTAAAGGAATAGGTGGATGCAGCACTGCACGAGGAAGCAGTGTTGAAGACGCAACTAAAACCCTAGCTGGGGGAAGCTTATGCAGTCATAGGAAACATTGAAGGCAAGCTTGTGACTCTATAAGCGACGCAACAAGAGCTTCAGGTTGACAACGTAGGGGCAGTAACTGAGAAGATAGTTGAAGACACAAAGTAGGCAGCAGCTCAGTGCACGACTGAAGTTGCGGTCATTCGGGTCAAGCTGGATGGGCTTCGCACAAAGATCTCCGCACCTACCAAGTGACTCGAGGGCGAGTCACGATGTTTATGTTGGGGGCCTGTTGGGAGCGGGATCCCCCAAGAGCAGTTTTGGGGCTAAAATCCCATGTTAAGTCAATTTTCATAATATAATTGTAAAGACTCCACATTTTGTGGTCGCAGAGCACAAAGGTGTTACGTGTCAAAAAGGGTAGTCTGCCCTTAGTTTTGTAAAGTAAATTTGGCTGTAAGAGACCTACCCATGGTCCGCGGACCATGGGATTATATAAAAAGAGCTAATCTCTAAGTAGTTTAGGCATCAATCAATAGAATGGTAGATCATGTAATAGAGTAATAGCTCTGAATGAGAAGTCTAAGTCTTGGGTCGTAGTGTAGATAGAGGCTCTACAGCGAACAGCGCTGAGGCCTATGGTAGAAGTTCACAGCTAAGTGCACAGACCCTTGCAGTTGTGTGCACAGGGTGGATAGAGTCTGTAAATATTTGGAAGATATTAATAAAAGGAGTTATTCTGCAATTTGCGTGTCATTTTTCTATTGATGCGCTTGAATATTTTATGCATGAACTTCCTTTATTATGCTTATACGATGCGCAAATGAATGCAATTACAATGAATAATTGAACGCAATTACGAATATCTGCTTACGTGATGTTAACTTTAAGTATTTGACAAGCTAAGAAAATTACTTAGGATAATTGTGGAATATGCATGGCATGCTGCCATAGCAGCGCGAAAGTACCATAGCCTCTGATCAGGGCTGCGCGAAGGTTGATCGTACCCTTTCGTAGTGGTACAGAAGGAAGGAATAGAGGGTTTTGCCTTGCGAGCCCTAGGGCGAAGCTGACTGCAGGAAAGCGGGGATAGAAGGAATCTAATGACATCACAACCATATTAGGGTGCGGAAACTTGGTTCTAGCATCCCCCCATACTGCTTCGGGTGAGACTTCGGTCCCCGCTCCGCGAGCTGATGCCGAAAGGGCCAATAGTGTAGGTACTTGTTTGGAAAATTAACGCTAAACATGGGTTAGGCCCCTCAAGCCAACAATATTTCTAATTGTATTTTAAAAAGAGTTAGGTTCACAAGGACGTGGGATTTGTATGGAACTCTAAAGAAGTCATTGTGACCTTTTTTGCGCATTTTTCTTTATAATTCTCCCACTACATTTGATCTTTCTTCTGCCGATTTTAATAGGTATTTGATCCCGTGAGGTTGAAGGAGAACCAACTACAAAAGAGTCGATTTAAGAAAATATCTGTTGATTTTTTCATCATAATATGGCAACATATCTCTTGTGAACTAATCATGATCTTAGATTTTTGTCATGCAAAAATTTTCAATTGTAAAATAGATTTACAACTAAGCAATCCTATCTTCAAATATGTCTCTAAATTTTGACTTGATATACTTGTGGTATTCAAACTTTTACCAATTTCTTAGATGCACAAAACAATAAAGAGAAATAAGGGGCACCTATTCTTGTAGAAAGTGGATGGCTTAGCTTATGGGAAAGGAGTCGTTGCAGATACCCTAGAAGAAGCATATGATGCAGTTCATAACATGCTTTCAAAATCAAGTCTTGGGTCAGTTGGTTATTAGATTATTGTAGAGTTATTCTTTGATCGAAAGAAAGCTTCATTTTTTTCTCTTGTTGATGGCGTAAATTCTCTTCCTCTAATTTTAGTAGATGATGATAAATGTGTGGGTGAAGAAGATACATGTCAAAATATAGGATGAATGGGGGCACATTCACTAGCTCTGACCTTGACAAAGGAATTGGAGTCACTAATGATGAAATCGATTATTCTTCCAACTATAAAGGGAATACATGCATAACGTTGTATATTTGTAGAGGTATTGTATGTTGAATTAATCATATATTCCAAATCTCATTCACCAAAACTTCATAAATAAAATGTTAGATTTGCATATCCTTAATTTCAGTTCAGTGTGGCTTCTTTTATTTTATGTTTTTCTAAGTATTTCTTGACAAATTATGTTTAATATTACTTTATAGATTCAAAGTGTTAGGAAATAAGAAATGCCTATAATGAAATAGATATATTGTCTCTATATGTTGGAATACACTTTGAATAATGTATTTTCTTGAACTTAGATAAAGGACATGTTGTAGCAGCTACAACCACCCTCCAAAATTTTGGCTTGCATGAAAATTTCGGACCCTAGCATGGATCCTGTGATCAATCGTTCCTTGGTCACTTATTAGTAAGATGATGATCTCGATCCCCCTCCTTGATCTTAAGATTAGTCAACATTATCATCTTTATGCAGTATGTGTCATCTTTGGGCATCGAGATTATTATTTCTCATGTAAAGGGAATGTTTTTCTACTTCAAGGGGAAATCTTGTGCGTATCGGTTGTTCTCATTACATAGACATGTTTCACACTCACTTCACGCACCCTTGTCATGAAGGTTATTGCATCAATAAAAGTATGTTCTATAGATTCTGGATTATTTATGTTGTATCACTAAGTGTTCGTGTGTGATCATAGTCAATTCCTATCACTTTTTACATCAATTTCATTAATCTCACACTTATTCATTTTATCGAGCAACCTAGCCTACTTCAGCTTTTTGGAACAACACACTTTGCTTCTGCAACCCTCAAGTTTTTCCCTTACCAATTGTAACTTCATAATGTGGAGAGACCCCGACCTCCCTTGGCAACCAAAATTGTGTAGTGGTTTCCTCTAGTGTCGTTCCCCAGTCAGAAACCATTGTCTTCAAAAATAGCATAGTGTTGTCCCTCAGCTACCCACCGAGTACTACTCTCTAGAAATGCACAGAGCAATCAAACAGCCAACACTTCTCTCCAAAAATGCGTAGAGTATTCAGGTAGCCAGAATTGCTCTCCAGAAATGTGTAGAGCAGTCTGGCTACCCTGCATTCACAAAATGCACAATATTGTCATGTCATTAGAAAATGCACAATATTATCCCTCAACTTCTCAGGCTTGACTGCACTCAGAAACTATGCAAAGGTGTCCTCCTAGGATGCACCATATAGCAGTGTCTTGCATCTCGAAATTGTGCAGTGTTGTGCTAGTTGTCCAACCTGCCTTGCACTCAAAAATTGTGTAGAATAGGCATCCCATCCTTGCTCTAGAAAACTGCACAGAACATCGTGGTAGCAATCGCTCTCTGCTGATACTTCGTAGATCTATCTCTTAGTGACCACAAGGAAAGATAAAATGCTAGATGACTCTCAAGAAGTTGACCAAAAAAACAAGCAATCGAGTTATGAAAAGAGATCGAGATATCAGGCAAAATCCTTTAGATGCATATCACCTAGAGGGTAAGTATCGTAAGTAAAGAATTTATTTTGAAGTACATCTCTTAGTGCATCTTGAAGGACTACTTGTCATTGTCATATCATTCTATCTTCAATAACATGCATCTTTGTAAGCACAAAGTCATTTCATGTGTTTCCTCTGCATGTCTTACTTCCTTTTCACTTGTTTAACCAACTATCATCTTTGGCATGTTAATTGCTATGTCATGCTTGCGAGTTTGTTCTAGATATTTTGAAGGTTTGTCTTTGTGCGCATGAGTTGTTTTCACTCCATCGACATCGGTCGCACTCACACACAAAGTTGCATGCACTATTGGGCAAGTGTCGTTATGTTCGTTCAAAGACATATCTCAAGTGTCACACTTGTCGCTCGTAACCTTTAATTTAGTCTCACTAAGCACATGATTATCTTGTTGGTTTGAGGTGCCTTGTCATTGAGTCATGCTAAGTGTGTGATCAAAATGTCCTGTATGCACAAGTCCACTTTCTTTCACACGTAGTCTTTTTTCATGAAAACCTGTTGACCGAACAACCCTCCCTCAACTGGACCCCGATCTTAGTAACCTTGCAGTGTGGTCCAAAATTGCACAGAGCTTGAGGTTGTGCTCTGGGTAGGATGCACTACACATTTTCATAGATGAGCGAACAAAATATCTCCTAGAACTGTGCAAAAGTTGTCCCAGAACCCGATCCAATCTACACTTCCTGCAAGATCACCCATCAAGCCTCCCGTTGGTTAGCCCATAAATTGGGTAGTGATTTCTGGGCCCAGACCGTCTCCCAGAATTGTGCAATGTTGATCAATAGCTCCTGCAGCCCAATCTTATCCTCCTCTGGAAAACTGTGCAGATTTTCCTACTAGTGCTTCCTACTACCCGCACTATCTTCCCAAGAGAAGTTGTTCAAATCCCAACTAGATGACCAACCCAGTGTTCCCCTTGAAAATTGTGCAGATTGGCCCAGCAGTTCCCTGACACCGTGCCTAGCCTTGCTCTCGGAAACTACGTAATTCTACCTCCCAGTTGGTTTTTTCCCTGTAGTTTCCACTATTGTCCCGGATTGTGAAAATCTTCCTCCCAGTGACATCTGTGCATTATTTCCTTATAGTGGTCTAGAGCCTCAAATCCTGGCCTAGGTTGGGCTCTTCATAGTTTCAATGCTTTGTTCCTCTCCTGGTCACTTGCACCAAAACGGAAAACAATGCATCATGTTAGACTAGGGGATTTATGGATTTGATATCTTCTCATCATGAGTGATTGTAGGAATAGGGACATTAATGAAACATGGTGCAATGATTAATGGGATGGAGAAGAGGCGCATGTTAGAAGACTTTCTTGCAATTGAACGAATGCACGAAGAACATCAAGAAGCGAGCAAAGTGACACATACACATGCACCATCAAGCAAATACCAAGACCATCGAAGACCTCGTGCACTTTTCCATGTGGAGGTGAAGACATGTTACACCAAGAGCACACCATCACTTAGTAGCTGAGTAGCTCGACACTAACACCACAGTCAGCAAGTACATGTCAACAATGTCATTTCGAGTTGTGGCATGAGTTGTCTCGGAAAAATCACTAATATGGGCCATACTTCTTGTAATCAATGTAATGTAAAGTGGAAGTCCAAGAGACCCACATATGAAGTTGAAGAGTCATGTAAAGTAAAAAATTCATTAGAATTCAAACAGTCATGAGGGAAGTCAAAGAGTCACAAGGGTCAGTTACACCTCCTTGGCTATATATACCCCCTCATTGTATGAGCAAAGCACTTTTCACCTTGGCTCCTCTCGCATATCCTTGAGATTTTGTAGTCTATTCTTTGAGGAGCGAGTAGTGGCTCCAACATCCCACTACTACGACTAGTGGTGTATGGTGGACATATGTGTCTTTGATCTTTTGCTTAATTCAGAAGCTTGTGTCAGGCCAGCATGATTTCACGCATGTTTTGTATCTATTTGTAAGAATATTCTTTAAACACTTTAATGCATGTCTTCTTAACCTGTACTAAGATAGTTGAACTACTTCGATTATTTTAGTACTCATATTGTTGAAGATGTGTTGTATTGTTTATCATTTTTGTTCCATCTATGTGGACTACTCCTTCGGACATTAGACAGACCATATTTTTGTTTTATCAGTTTTAATAATCATCACCCCCATGTGGGCTACTCCACTGGACACTGTACGTGTTTTCCCTTAAACTTTTGTTTTCACGACATCTGTGTCTGTTGTGGACTCTTCTGCTGGATGCTAGATAGATCCTTGTTGTTGTTCGCTTCTATTTCTTCCTGAGTTGGGACTATTCCCTCTCATCAAAAGGCTCATTTTACTTTCCCGCATTTGACAGTAAGAGAACCCGGATACAGAGTTACATTACACACACATTGGGCATACTCAGCTCGCTTTCTTGAAGTTACAAGGATAACACTCTCATGTGCTGAACAACAAGAGCTAAGGAAAATCTCTAAGATAATGGAAATTGGGTCATAGTACAGGATGGGACTCATACACCAAATAGTGTGAGGTCTAGCTGGTACTTCATACTGGGGAGATCCCATTTGTTGGAAGGTCCAACGCCGTGAACAAAATGGTGTTATGAGGGCCAAATGACAAGATCGACCCATTGCATCTGGTTTGAATCTCTTATCTAAAATGGCTCATACAACAATTGTGCTCCCAGGGTGTTTCTCCAATTTTTCCCTTGATCAAATTTCACTCCATGGTGAGCTTCTCAATCACTTGTCCTAGTTCAAGTTTTATGGTGAGCACGACACATCCATATCCAAGCACATTTCTAATTTTCTTCAAATTTTCCAACCTTATGAAATCGATAATGAAGAGTCTTCTTATGTGATTTTCTTCCTCACCCTTGAAGGATGTGCTAATCGGTGGTGTCATACCTTTCCACCTGCTTCTGTCCACTCCCTTCTCCCTTTCCTCAAGGATCTCCATCAAGCCTTTAGTATGTATAACTACCAAGATGTTTGTGGAAGAATAAACCTATTAAGAATGGATCCTAATGAATCAGTTGAGAAATTTTCTAATCGATTTTTTCACCTTTGCTATGAAATTCCGGAAGAAGATTTGAACTGGGATTTCTTGAAACAAGATTTTAAGAGCTTGGTTCTTTTCTCCTCATACGATGAACACTAACCTCCCGATTTTTCTTCTTCCCCAACTCTTGCAGGTCATGAGGCACCTTAGATTGTAGAGGAGCCCAACACCCCATTTGTTCCTTATCCTCCTCCTTTTCCGGTCCCGATGTGGGTGCCCCCTTGCAGTGATTTAATAGTTGAGGAATCTACACAACATGTCCCAAGCCCATATTCTCATTTGTCTCCTGCTTCCATGGAGGAAGTTCCAAAATGACTTAGAGAGCCTATAACCAAGACTCACTCCTCCATTCTGCAAGAGGACATCACCGTTCACAACTCAAGTCTTGAAGTTGATCTACCTCTTTGCCATCCTCCATCATTCACATGCCATGACTCCTTGTAGCATGAATTTCTTGATCAATCTATTTCACCAGCCAGTTGTGCACATTTTATCAATTCTCAATATGTTGGTGCAAATTGCGATCAGGCACAAGGTAGTCAGATTACACTAGTAGAGGAGAAGAAAGGTAGGCACATTATCAATTCCCCCTCTCTGATTCAAAATTGTTTGTATCAAAACAATGAGCTTCCATTCTCTAACAATTCTCATTCGGATAATCTCAGTTAAACATATTGTACAATTAATCCTTTTGATCAAACCCCATTCTTGGGCGGTCATCACTCCCATGCTTCCATATACCATGACGAATGCCCATGCACATCATGTGATCTTCCATTTTATCATGAATACTCTAACTCAGATCCATAATTCCCTCCAGCCAAAGAAGATGTTCATATTGAAACTTCCTCTTCACCTCACTCGCCCATGTGTCCTACCATTCACAATGCACCCACATGTGTCAGAGATACTCCATGTTCTCTCACTTTTTCATTTGATGAGTTATCTCCTCAATTGACACAAGGCAGTGAGGTTGTCCATGATGAAGTTGAAAATAGTTTAATCATAGAGTGTACTTCCCATTCCTCATCATCTCTTCTCTTGCATGAAGATAACTCTTCAAGTCAACTTGCTGAAGCTAAAAAATCTAGTGCAACCTGTGACAGAGATGGCTGCCATCTTGAGAGAAATTTTTAAATCAACAACAATAGCCATCTTCAAGCCATGCATGATCTAGTTCAAACTTCAAAATATGATTCTGCAATTCTGGAAAGTTCTGGGACATGCCAGAGAGTTGAGGCACTTCAACTTCCGTTGATGGTTATGTTAGTACCTCAAGCCTCTAGTAATACTCCAGAACCTAATTAGCTCTAGTTTCTCACGCACAAGCCATCTATCTGCATGATTTCACTCAATGTGAATTCACATGTAAAAAATGTTTGGTATACCGGATGTGATCTTTCAAATTTTCAAGATTTCACTTATGGCCGAATTCACAAATCTGTCACAACATATATGTCTTTATGCTTGGGGCAGGAATGTCTGTCCCTCATGAAATCATGGAATTATGAATTTTATCATCTCAAATATTTTCTTTTCCTATGATCATACTTATCATATTTTTCGTATCATGATCAGCGCCTAAGTCTCCTTGCAAACCTTGTACTTCAAATATGCTTGCTCATCACACCAATAGTCCCCCTGTGCAATGACGAATGAACAAGATATCACGTGAATCAATTTCCTTTCATTCCACCATTCCCCAACTGGTTTCACGCATTCACAATGCTGGCATCCCTTTTACATTCCTGTAATGACCATGATTCCTACACAATTTTTCACCAGCTGCAGGGGGGTGGTCCATCATGTCTAGCTCATGATGAACTTGGTTCCATTGATCAGAGAATTTGGAAGATTGTTCAAATGAATTTGTGTTTGTTTATTTCAAATTGGGAACCTGATATTTTAACAAACGCATCTAATCATTTCCCCATCTCGGGTGATTTTCATGCATCTTGTAATTTTCCCAATAGTGCATTCAATGAAAATTACTTTGTTCTCTCCGATCTTCACTGTTTAGCATCTTTATCCTCATATTTCTGTCAAGTGAGTAAGGCACTTCAGCCTGCGCTGATGGTTATGGCAGGTACTCACTGCCTTGGCATCACTGAAGAGAATGATCAGATTTATTTTTCAGTACAAGATTCCCATCATGATTTTCTCTCTCTAATCAGAAATCCATCTTTTCACAAGTCACAAGACCTTCCAAACAACCATTATGAATTTCACGATCCAATCGCTAAATGGCTGGAACAATCTTACCTTTTTTTTCTAAGTAATGTTGATCTATTAAAGTAAAAAATAAAATTACATGGAGGCTCTAGCCTCTGTGGTGCAGAACAAAGTTATCTCTGTATGTATCTTAGAATACAAAAAACAAGACTGCCCACCGAGGGGAAACCAGTCCGAGTGTATCTAGGAAATAAAGCCAGTTCATAAACAAAAAGAGTATAAACCCAGTCAGCATGAAATGGGTAAAACCCAGTTGTGATCCAGTCCGAATGAGACATATAGTCAAAACAGAGAAAAACATGATTCAGTCCATCAACACCCACCTGTCATTCTCAGTAGTCCAATAGAGCCCACTAGTTGTCAGGTGGCTACTCTTCCACTATGCAGCAGCCGTGGTCCACCCAATCCACTAGTTCTTCCATGACATGACAGTCGTAATCTTCCTCCTCCACCACCGTAGCAGACATGCCACCTTGGCTACCTTTGGCATTTTGCATGTCTCCCCTGCGTTCATCTCCTGCATGCTTGCCACTAGCCATATCCTCGCCATGCAGGGTGCTGCCATATCTTTCTCTGTGCTTGAACGAAACAATATTATTTTCTGTGTTTGCTCCAGCTCTTGTATCACCCAGCTTCTCGGCCTTCTCCTGCCTGCTTGGCATCCCTTTCTCTGGTTCTAGTTCTTATGTCTGGGCAATTTGCACCTCCTGCTAATTCAATTCCTCACTGAAAGCCACAGTTATGGTGGCAAGGATGGCTGGTTGATTCATCATGCTCTGAAAGTGAAACTGGGTAGTGTGGTAAGAGGGGTGAGGGAGATCAGGAGGGCTAGTCATTTGAGTGGCAGCATTCACTCTACGGGCACCATGAATCTATGCTCAACCTCTTCCACTATAGGTATGTGGGTAGTTGTCAGAGAGATGACCTCTGAATTGGTCGGAAGAGGGGCAGGAGATAGGGGCTTCTGAATCAAGGGTGGGTTGCATGGCTGGGCGAGTGCTACAGCCTCAACTACTTCCACGTCTGCTATGCATTCTATGCCTAATCCACGTCATTGCGTGACCAGCAGGATGGCTATTGGAGTTTTGAGCGGGGATAGCAGAGTTATGACCAGAATTAGAAGCATATAGGATATCGTTCGCTCTGGGGTTTTTGGTGTTGATTGGGCTAGAGGTAGAGGAATTCTGGGTAAAATTCAAAGCACAGTGGGTGGAATGGGTGAAGTGGTGTCCATTGCCCAAATCCACATAGCATAGAAGCTAGCAGCGTCGCCCTATGACAGTGCGTGTGTTCGGCTCCTCTGCTTGTGGGGGGTAGGAGCAGTCAAGTGGGGAGAGGGATAATGAATTGTTGTTGATATTCGCCATGGCCTTAAGCCTGCTATGGTTGCCTCGACCAGTGCACCAGATTAATGGTGCCTATCTGTAACTTGTATTTTGAGATAATTTAGCATGAAGGAGGATGCGGGTGGCCATGTGGCACCGTCGTCTGCCATTCTCCTATATTATCGGCATTGAATTCCCATTAATCACCTGCATCCAGGTCTGCAACAATCTTATTTGGTGAGCCATGTTGTAGGCAAAAATCTTCAATCCTTCCTCTTTCTCGCTAAGAATCTCGTTGAAGATGAACACACACTCGCAAGAGGCTTTCGAGGTTTGTTGAATAATAGTATCCATTGAAAA
Organism: Pinus tabuliformis; assembly: GCA_031772625.1. NCBI lineage: Eukaryota > Viridiplantae > Streptophyta > Pinopsida > Pinales > Pinaceae > Pinus > Pinus tabuliformis. The sequence continues at coordinate 753,892,280 of CM062807.1, read as the reverse complement.
GGTAAGCATGTGTATTGGGTGGTCGTGACACATTTCTCTACCCATGGGAAAGACCTTCCTTTCTGTGTGCAAGATCTTCAAGATTTTGTATTTTTTTTCACACTATTTGTTATTTGTTTTAATCTCTTGTATCTTTGTGGCTGCAATTCGGGAATGACTACGGTGGCTTCACTGGAAATTTCATGTCATGTAATCCCGATTGTTTAGCATAGGATTAGGAGTAGTGTTTTCTTCCTTTCTTTGCTTTTCTTTCTGTTTTGCATGTTTGTTTTCTTTCTTACTTGGTGTATTTTCCTGCTTACGTGGTTTGGTTTGCTTGCTCACTTGATTTTCTTACTTATTTTCCTTTCTCTTTACTTATTCTCTTTTCTTTCTTGTTTCCTTTGCTTGTTTGTACCCATAGGTTAGTCTCACATGAAACCATGTTTGGCTCTCAAGACAAGCCAGGAAAATATAAGAGGACTTGTACAACTATCAACATTTGGTTATTTGTTTTCCTCTCTCTTTATGAAGAGCTTGTTGTCTTCATTCAATGATACCCTAATGGAAAATATGTTTTGTTCAGAGTGAGTCTTGGTGAAAACACAATGCTTTCACTTTAACTAGTACTGCCTACTTTAATAGGTTCTTTTGGGTTAACCCTTGTGAGATCAATCTAGTGAAGTAAGGTGAGGGGAAAAACCTTAACAAGTGTGTTAGAGGTATATACAAATACTTCTTTGAAGGTTCAACCTATTATTCTCTCAATAATTTGGGATCCCTCTTCCGCTTCTGAAATAAATAAGTGCCTATGCACAGTTATTTGAAAAATAAAAATAAAATGTGAAAATGAAAAGAATAAACAAAGAGAAAGAAGAGAAAGTATTCATACAGAGAGAGGTGATGCAATTAATTCTGGTGGGGTATTGACTAAGCTCACTAGTAGGGGAGCGATACTTGTGTTCCTGCGTGACTCCGCCTGGACACTGTCGAGGCCTGCTAGCAGTGAAGCAACACTAGAGATGAAACTAGGACTCTGACATTTATATTACTTGTGCATCTATATACCTCTCATCCCAATCGAAACAACTCGGTTGATTTGGATTAGAATATATGTTGATCGATCAAGAGAATAGTAGGGACTATATCTTTCACCCAAGAGAGTGCTTAAGCCATGACGATCAAAGAATCGAACAATACTTCAGAAGGGTTAGACTCACTTTTCACGAAACAAGGTCCATACAGAGAGATGGATTTCTACCAGTTTTTCACCAATGTTGTAGCGTCTACAACCACCTTCCAAAATTTTGGCTTGCATGCAAATTTTAGAGCTTACCATGGATTTTGTGACTAATCGTTCCTTGGTGACTTATTGGTATGTTGATGATCTCAAGCCCCCTCCTTGATCTTAATATTTGTTCACGTTCTCATCTTTATGAAGTATGTTGCATCTTTGGGCATCATGATTATTGTTTGTCATGCAAAGGGAATGTTATCCTACTTCAAGGGGAAATCTTTTGCGTATGGGTTGTTCTCATTACATAGACAGTTTTCACACTCACTTCACGCACCCTTGTCATGAAGGTTGTTGCATCAAAAAAAGTATGTTTTATACATTATGGATGGTTTATGTTGTATCACTAAGTGTTTATGTGTGATTTTAGTCAAGTCCTATCACTGTTTACACCAGTTTCACTGATCTCACACTTAGTCAGTTTCCTAAGCAACCTAGCCTCATCCAGCTTTTCAAAACTGCACACTTTGCTTTTGCAACCCTCAAGATATTCCCTTTCCTATTGGAACTCCGAAATACGCAGATACTCTGACCTCCCTTGACCCATCCCATAACAATTTATTTCATCTCAAAAATATGTAGTGGTGTCCTAGTTGTCCAACCTGCCTTACACTCAGAAATTGCACAAAGCAGGCATCCCAGCCTTGCTCTGGAAAACTGTGCAGATCATCCCAACAATAGTCATTGTCCGCTCAAACTACATAGATCTATCTCTGAGTGACAAAAAGAAAATATGACATGCCAAATGACTCTCAAGGAGTTGAGGAGAAAAACCAAGGAACCGAGTTATGACAAGAGATTGGGACCTCATGCAAACTCCGTCGAATGCATATCACCTCAAGGGTAAGTATGGTAAGTAAAGAATATATTTTGAAGTACATATCTTAGTGTATATTGAAGGACTTCTTGTCATTTTCATATCATTCTATCTTCAATAACATGCATGTTTGCAAGCACAAATTCATTTCATGTGTTTCCTCTATGTGTCTTGCTTCCTTTTCGCTTGTTTGACCAATTGTTGTCTTTGGCATGTTGATTGTTATGTCATGCTTGCGAATTTGTTCTGGCAATTTTGAAGGTTTGTCTTTGTGTGCATGAGTTGTTTTTTCTCTATCAACATCAATCACACTCACACACAAAGTTGCATGCACTGTCACACAAGTGTCTTCACAGTCATTCAAAGACATATCTCAAGTGTCGCACTTGTCACTCGTAACCTTTGAGTCAGTCTCACTGAGCACATGATTGTCTTGTTGGTTTGAGGTGTCTTGTCATCGAGTCATGCTAAGTGTGTGGTCATAATGTCATGCCTACACAATTCCACTTGCTCTCACACATAGTCATTTTTCCTAAAAATTTGTCAACCGGATAACCCTCCTTCAACCAAAACCTAATCTCAGTACCCTTGCACTACATCCCAAAACTATGCAGGGTGTGAGGTTTTCCTTTGGACAGCCTGCACTACGCATTTTCATAGATGAGCGAACAAACTATCTCCTAGAACTGTGCAGAAGTTTTCCTAAAACCTAATCCAGTCTGCACTTCTCGCAAGATCACCCATCAGGACTCCCATTGGTCAGCCCAAAAATTATGCATTGATGTCCGAGCTCAAACTATCTCCCAGAATTTTGCAATGTTGATCAGTAGCTCCTCCCACCTAATCCTGTCCTCCTATGGAAAACAACGTAGACTTTCCTACCAATGCTTCTTGTTTCTCGCACTGTCTTCCCCAGAGAAACTATAAAGATCCCAGCTGGATGACCTACCCAATACTCCCCTTGAAAATTACACAGAATGGCCAAGCAGTTCCTCGACACCCCACGTGGCCTTCCTCCAAAAAACTCCGCAATTCTACCTCCTAGATGAGTTTTTCCCCACTACTCTCACTGCTACCCCAGATTGTGCAAATATGCCTTCCAGTGACATCTACGCAATTTTTCCTGATAGTGCTCTGGAGCCTCGCATCCCAGCCTGAGTTGTGCTCTACATAGTTTCAATGCCTTGTTCCTCTCCCAGTCACTTGCACTGAAATAAAAAACAATGCATCATGTTAGACTAGGATATTTTTGGATTTGATGTCACCTCATCATGAGTGATTGTAGGAATAGGGACATTAATGAAACATGGCACGACGATGAATGAGATGGAGAAGAGGTGCTTGCTAAGAGACTTTCTTGCAATTGAAAAAACGCGCAAAGCACATCGAGCAGTGAGCAGAACAGACCCATACACATGCACCATCAAGCAAAGACCAAGACCATCAAAGACCCTGCACACTTTTCCATGTGGAGGTGAAGATATATTACACCGAGAGCACACCATCACTCAGCAACATAATAACATGACATAAACACCACAATCAACCAGTACATGTTAGCATTGTCATGTCGAGTTGTGTCATGAGTTGTCTCAGCCACATCACTACTATGGGCCATACTTGTTGTAATCAATGTAATGTAAATTGGAAGTCCAAGAGACCCACATATGAATTTGAAGAGTCATGTAAAGTTGAAAAGTGATAAGAAGTCAAACAGTTATGATGGAATTCAAAGAGTCACAAGGGTCAGTTATACCTGCTTGGCTATATATACCTGCTCATTATATGAGCAAAGGACTTTTCACCTTGGCTACTCCCACATAGCCTTGAGAGTTTGTAGTCTATTCTTTAAGGAGCGAGTAGTAGCTCCAACGTCCCACTACTAGGACAAGTGATATATGGTGTACAGATGTGTCTTGGATCTTTTGCTTAATTCAAAAGCATGTCTCAGGCCAGGATGTTTTCATGCATGTTTCATATATGTTTGTAAGATTATTCTTTAAATGTTTGTAATGCATGTTTTCTTAACATATACTAAGATAGTTGAACTACTTCGGTTATTTTAGTACTCATATTGTTGAAGATGTGTTGTACTATTTATCATTGTTGTTCATTCTGTTAACACTCATGTTGTCCCTAAAGCTCCTTAAAGGGATACCGCCGAGGTAACCACAAACCAATCTTTGGACTGCAGGTGCTAGCCCACCTGCAATTAGAGAGGGCTCTCTCTTAATGATTTAGCTTTGTTGATGATGATTTTAGGCTAGTTATTGAGTTCAAGGGATTTTGTTTAAGTTTTGGTGGGAAGGATGATGCTTTCAAGTAGAGAGGTAGGTATAGTGTGAGAGTTTCAAACCATTGGGCATGGAGTCAAGGAGTAGGACTGCTGGTGCGTTTTCTTGGTCACAAGAGGAATATGGAGCTAGATAGTTACACATGAAACAACATTCAAGCTAAATGGAGATGGGTTGAAGGCTAAGGAATGAGAGGCAATTAAGAATCTCTCATTCAGCTTAACAGAGGGAAGGTGAATGAGCTCTATCTAGGAGCAGTAAAGAATCCCTAGATAACTGTCAAACATGGGTGAATTAGGGGAAATATGAGCCAAAGGGAATTCATATTCATTACCAATTCAGATGAAAACATAAAGAAATAGCAGAAATTGAGCATAGAGTGCAGTTAAACAAAGTCTAAGCTATTCATTTTTCCTGCTATTTTAGATGGTGACATATGTATGATATGAGCATATATCAATGGAAAACAGAGGTAGGAAACACTTATTGAGTCATGTTGCAGCACAAGAATTCCATAATTCACTCTTCAAAACATTAATAACACAACAAACAATCCATCTTCCAAGCTTTCAGCAGTCTTTGATTAAAGAAATCATCAAACATACAGAGTGAGTCTCTAGTGGAGCGAATCAACCAACCAACCCTTTAAACAATGTAGAGGGTGGTATATATAGAAACATATGTACAGACCTGCCCTTGAATAGATGTCAAGGGAGAAAAATATCCCAAAATATCTCAAAACAGATCTAAAACCGATCTGTGGAAATCAATGCTATTAGTCCTATTCTATGCTGGAAATAAATGTAAACAGATCTACTTGAGGTGCGCTGGGAGGCAGAAACCTCACAAAATGATCACTCAAGACTGCGCATTGGGCCTGCAGCCTCACAAAATGAATTAAAAACTGTCCTCTGAGCTATGCGTTGGCCTCATGGCCATAACTGCGCATGGGGCTCAACAATACTGCTCCAAAATGTGGTTGGATGCATTGTTCTTCTAAAAACTGTGCCTTGAATCCTTGTCTGCGCCTTCAAGTGGCTTTAAAGCCAAAATTTATGAGTGGGTGAGCCTTTTATGGCCCAGGACTGTTTGTTGACTTTGTTGTAGGCATTCATGACTTCATTTTCTTTGAAAATGCTTCACTGATACTCTTTGCCGCTTCCTTGATATGCTTTGGCATGCACCTGGTCCCTTCTTAGCCTTCGAATGCTCTAAACTGTCCCATCGACACTTTATGGCTACTGTTCAGCCTAAATATCTGCTGCAAGGCCCTCTGCTGCCTTTGGAGCTGTTATCGGCCCTTGCCAATCCAAAAATGCTTCAAAACTAATAAAATGCTGCAAAAACCGAGGAAAAGGGGCTCTGGAGGTACGCCGAGGAGAAATCCCTACATTTGGATGTGTTTTGACATGGAGCGATTTCAAAAAAGCTAAGGAAAGCATCGTTCCTTTACAATTGGGCGGGCGCGGGCACCACATGAACAAACTCCAACAAATGCCCTTTTCCCTTTAAAACAGGCGAAAAGCCTGAAAACATGAAAATTTATTGAAATTTTAGCACTGGCGGGCACTGTTCAAAATATTAAATCGTGGCCGTTGGATCCGACGCGGGCCAATCCAACGGCTGGCACTAAATCGGTGATCGGCGGATCAGCGGTCCCAACATATAAAACCTCCGACGAGCGATATAGAGGGCGGACCCAAACTGCTTATAGGCCCACTTTTATTTGAAATCAGGTCCGGCCCATCGGTGAACCCAAATCGGCGGAATTCATAATGGAACGGGCCGCAGACCTGAAATCCTTCAAAACTATTTTTCATTACTTTTCGGGTCACGAAATGGAGGGTATAGAACTACCCCTTTTCGGACCCGAAATCTTTAGGCTCTATTTTATTGCTTTTCGGCTCTGCCATATCGGAGCATTCCCGCTTGGCTATACAAAGGGCCTTTTCGGGCCCGAAATATATATATGCCGCGCTTTGTAGCTTTTCGGCTCCGCTGGTTGGAGCCATATATGGGGTTGCTGCGATAAAACATTAGCCGTTGATCTCTGGGCCTGAATGGGCGGCTGAGATTACATAGGCTCTTTACCATCGGGGGAATTGCAATAAGGCCTGCGATAGACGAAAATGCGGGGTTTTTACGTTATAACTTAAGTTTTATAAAAACTTAAGTTTAAACAGTAAAGTGGGGAAATTGCGATATGGTGGATATATATGAGTATTGGGGGAATGAGATAAGGGGTGCTTTCCGATGCGATACGCTTTCGGGTGCGATAGCGATATCACTATCGGCGGAGGAGTGGGGGCATTGTAACATGGGAACGAAGCATTGCGATATGCCGATGCGATGTCGCGATCGGCGATAAACCATCGGACAACACATATATGGGCCTTTACATATCACTGGCCCCTCCCAACTGCAATATCGCATCGGAGGGGGTACAAAAGGGATCTTTTGTATTCAGAGTAGGGTTTTAACACTAAAGGGAGGCTTTGTGAAATCGCAGGGGCCTTTTTTAATGTTTTGAAGGGGTTCTAAGGCATCAGAAGGGGTCCGATAGCCTGAAAAGATGGGTTTTAATGCTTGGAAGGAGTCCAAAAGCATTTAAGAGGAATTTTATATGTTGTGAGAAGGGTTTTGAGCCTTAAAAAGGTTAAAACATGGTTAATGATGGTTTTTATACATTTGAAGGGAAATCTATGCTTTGGGAAGGAGTCCCGAATGCATTAGAAGATGGTTTGAGGGGGGAAATGAGGGCTCTTGCTAAGTTTCAGGTAAACTTAGCAATTCCCAGGCACACTTATGGTTATTTTTCAACCAGGGGGAGGGGATAAGTATATAGGGGAGTTATTAACATTGTTATAGTAAGGGGAGGGGAGATAGATAGGGAGTTACATAGTAAAGTTAGTAGTTAACATGATAATGATAAGAAAAAGCGCTAAGTATGAGATCTTAGGCTATTAAGGGGGAAAATGACTCATAGAGGAAGTATGGACATTCCTTGAGTAAAGTACATCTTTACCAAGGCAACTGATATGAAAATGATGAGACTAAGAGATATCAAGCAGATCTTGACCTCTTTAGGGGAAGTTAGTGAGTGATTTGGGGAAGAGGAAGAAGGGGAAGTTAGACATGCCTCGCTTGAGCTCCTTCAAATGGAAAACTGCCTCATGCTTGAGATGTGAATAGATATGACACTTGAAAATATGAAATGGATCACAAGCCATGATTCTGCAACCACAAAGCTACCTACCCGGCCTACTCACCTACCATTTTCTCTTCTTTTTGGTTTGGGTACACTTGAACTAGCATACCTAGCTTTTCATTCTTTTCTTCTTGCTGTCCTCCTATCTAAATCTACACTTATTGCATCCAGGGGCTCATATTAAGTTGTTGAGCACCCTTGTTTCTCTTCCTATCTACAAATCTACCAAGATTAAGCTGTTTGGACATATATTCATTCTCTATATTCTACAACAAGAAATTGAAACCTAGGGAATCCAAGATTAAGTTGTTTGGACTTCCCTTAACTGAAAAACTCATCAAAATGGATTAACTCATCAAAATTTGGAATACAGCAGTGGCATTTAGACTAGCACACTCTCATGGCCTCTTTTGGAAATATGGAGCATTGCAGCATGCAAAGTATGACATATTTGGCATGTAAAAATGTCAATCATGAAATATGAACACCTATTGCAATAGGAGGATAACAGTGGCTCCACTTGGGGATGGCTTTTCCTTGTGAAAAGCCAAGAACAGCAGGTCAGACTGCCTTGATCTTCTATTGTTGCTGTGGACTGAAAATTTTCTTTGTGCTGGCTGTTTAAACGATTGAAACTTTGAAGCCTGCACACAGAATTCTCATAAACTGAAATTTTATACAATAACAGCATTGCCTGCTTTCTTCTGCGTGCTCTATAATTACATGCACCTCTGCCTGAGAACATGCCTTTAAAATAAATGCAAAATAGGGAACAAAACTGGAGCACTTCCCTTATTCTGTCTTGAAAAAGGGTGCTGATGTAAACTGAAAATCCTCCTTTCTTTTTGATACTGTTGACTGAAGACTGCAAGCTGCAAACAGTTTCTTTTTAACTGAAATGCTGTGATCTATTGGTCCTTCTCTTCAAAACTGTGCTGCGCTGCCCTTTTGAGAATAATGCTATGACAGAGCCTTAAAAGGGAGGACTTTGTGTTAGCTGCACCTTTAAAACTTTGTTGTTGCTCCTCTAACAATCGGACTGCTATACAAAAATAAAAGTGCTGATAATATACAAATACCAATGTACAAAGAGATATATATAGAACTGTGTTATGTTCAACAAAAGGGATCATGATAATGTTTTAACATTCGGCCATTAACAGGGCCTTCTTCAGCTGCGTTGCCATTTATAGATTTGAGGAAATATGTGTTATTGCCCTGCACAGCAGAGATAACAAATGGCCCTTTCCAAAGGAAATCAAATTTTGCATGCTTTCCCTTGTCTTCCCTTCGTGAGTCCCACCTTAGAACTTTGTTGCCAACACAGAAATTCTCAGCCTTAGTCCTCTTATCAAATATTTTCTTTAGCTTGTCTTGCAAAATTTGAGCTCTGTCATAGACTTGCTCTCTTGTCTACTGCAAATGAATGGTTTGATTTATCCTCCTTTGTATATCATTTGGCTCAACCTGAATCTCTTGCAGCAGCTTGATAATAGGAATGCCCAAAAATGAAGGAAATCTGGCCTCCATACCATATACTAGCTCATAAGGGCTCATCCCAATGGATCTCTTGGTTGAGAGTCTGTCTGCCCATAGGGCATTTACCAGCTTTTTGTGCCAGTTCTTCTTGTTTTCCTCCAGCACTTTCTTTATGATGTTGATGAGGCTTTTGTTGGATGATTCGGCCAAGCCATTACCTTGAGGGTAATAGGCTGTGGAGTGGCCTAGAGTGATGTGAAATTTATGGCAAAAACTGATCATTTTATTGGATTTGAAAGCAGCAGCATTGTCTGTAATGATCTTCTCAGGGCAGCCAAATCTAGAAAGGATGTTGGTCTCAAGGAATTGGATAATGACGGAGTCATTGGCTTGCCTACATGGGATGGCTTCAATCCACTTGGTAAAGTAATCTGTGGCTGTTAGAATCCACTTATGCTGGCCTGAGGAAGATGGATGGATTTCTCCAATGAAGTCTAGACCCCATTGTTGAAAAGGCTTTTCGGTTGAGATGGGCTTAAGGGGCAAGGGCAGAAGCTTTCTTTTGCCCTCAAAGATTTGGCATTTGTGGCATGAAACAACAAACTTTCTCACATCAGCAAACAAAGAGGGCCAATAGAAACCAGCCCTTAAAATCTTGTCAGCAGTGGATTTCCAATACAAATGTCCTCCACAGTCACCTGCATGGAATTCTTTCGTAACATTGTCAGTTTCATTCATGGTTAAACAATTAAGAAATATGCCTTCATGGTTCTTCCAAAAAAAAGCACTATCTAAGACACAAAACTTTGAAGCCTTCATTTTTAAAAATCTTTTCTTGGTTCTGGACAATCCTGGGGGAGCAAACAGGTTTAACAATACAAAACAAATATCAGCATACCATGGGGATTGTAAGAAGGTTTCACTGATATGTGGAGTCGCCAGCTCCTGTTCATTGTCCAGTTGATTAATATCTAAGGCTTGAAAATTTGTTTCGGACATCAGTTTGGCTAAACCTTGTCCCTTTATCAGCTTGGTGGGTTTATTTCAATGTCATACTCAAGTATGTTAGCAATCCACTTGCCTCTTTTGCCTTCTAACCCCTCTTGGGTTAATATGTCTTTTACAACAGCATTTGGCACATAAGCAATCACATGGGAATATAAAATGTAAACTCGGAAATCTTTGATTGTTTTAACAAGGGCATAGCCCTGCTTCTCCATGATTTGGTACTTCAAAGGGGCATCCCTAAGGGCTCGGCTGAAAAATGCAATTGGCTTTTCAGCTCCTTGATCATCCTTTTGCAAAAGGACAGCAGCTATGGTGTGATCAGATGCAAATGAAAATATGATAAAGTCCCTATCAAATTGAGGACTTGTGAGAACTGGGGCTTGGGTTAAGGCAGCTTTGATACTCTCAAAGGCTTGTTTGGCTTCAAGAGACCATTTTACCTTGGAATCCTTCTTTAACATGTTTCTTAACAGTCTTATCAGCTCGGCCAAGTTTGGGATAGATCTCCTTAGGAAATTGATCTTTCCTAGGAATGCTTGCAACTCTTTGATGTTTCTTGGATAGGGGATTTGAAGGATGGCTTGGATCCTTTCAGGGTCTATTCTAATCCCATCTTTTGAAATGATATGGCCTAGTAATTTGCCTTCTTCAAGTCCAAATAAAGACTTCTTGGGGTTCAGAGAAATTCCATATTTCCTACATGTTAGGAACACTTGTCTCAAATGTTTTAGGTGCTCTTGATCAGATTTGGAGAAAGGGGTGAGGTCATCAAGATAGACAACAAAGAAATCATGGATTTCCTTGGAAAATGCCATGTCCATGGCCCTTTGAAAGGTAGCACCAGCGTTTTTAAGTCCGAAAGGCATTTTGACATATTTAAATGTTCCCCACGGTGTTGTAAAGGCTTTCTTGTCTTGGTCATCTGGGTGAACAAGTATTAGATTGAAACCTGAAAATCCATCTAGCAAAGAGATTCTAGATGACCCCACTACTCTTTGTAGGATGTGGTCCATCTTTGGCAATGGGTAGTGGTCTTTAAGGGAGACTTGGTTCAGATTTCTTAAGTCTACACATAGCCTAATCTCACCTGTTTTCTTTCTTGTGGGAACAAGATTGGATACCCATTCAGAAAATCTGATAGGTGCTATTATGCCAGCCTCAAACATTCTCTTCACTTCTTTTTCAATTAAAGGGAGAAGCACAGGATTGATTCTCTTTAGTTTCTGTTTGAAGGGCTTTTGATTTGGCTTTAATGGAATGGTATGTTGAATAACCGAGGTGTCATAAGACTTGAGGTCCTCATAACTCCAAGCAAACACATCTTGAAACTCTTTGAACAGGTCAACATACTTTGGTTTTTGATTAGGTAGCAGATTTTTGGACAATTTAATCATTTTGGGCTTCTCTGCTGTCCCAATGTTGTATTCTTCTATGGCAGCGTTTAATGGTTGCATCTTTGGCTTTTTGGGGACATCATTAGCATCAAACATATCTTCTAATGGAGTGAGGCCAGCAGGCAGAAAGTTGTCTTTTAAATCAATGATTTCGGCCTCTGTTTTGGCTATTTCCTCCAAATGCATCTATTTCAGCTCTTCTATGTTTTCTTCATCAAAGATGGTTGGCTGTAGCATTTTTCTAGCTGTTTCAGATGTTACAGTTTGTTGGATTTCGTTTATTGCTTGCAGTTGTGGGTAATCCATGGTATCTTCATCAATTTTTAGGCCTGAAAACTCATGCTATAAGGTAAGAAAGTTGTTGATTTGAGCATCATCCTCAAACACTTGCCAATCTTTGATAATGTTAGGGACAGCAGGCCTGTGCTTTATCTCAGCAGTAAAGTGGTGATTGGGCTCAAAGGGCAGCTTGCAAGTGCTAGCAAAAGTAGCTAGACTATGAGCATGCATGTTATGGCTTCTAAAAATTTTAGCAAGCTTGGATTCGGTGAAGGAATTGAGTATTTCTGTGGCAGCAGACCTATAGGCTCTTAGCCTTCTATCATTGGTAACAAAGTTGCCTTTAATTTGTTGTATGATTAAATCGGAGTCACCTAGAACGGACACTTTTGCAGCTTCTAGAGCTCTGAGCAGTTTAAGGCCTAAAAGGAGAGCCTCATACTCTGCCATGTTGTTGGTACATCTGAAATTCAATCTATAGGCATGACCCTCTGCATGGCTATTATGTGTATTGTGAATCCATATTCCTGCCCCTGCTCCCAGCGTATTAACAGAACCATCAAACTCTAAATACCCTGTGATTTCTTGCTTGTGGTTAGTATTAAGAGTTTCAGTCATTTTAAGATTGGGAGACCTGAGTCTTGTGCTTCATGTGGTTTGTCTTCCGAGCTGTTTGCATTAGTTGTTTCAACAGTTTGATGGTTATGGGCAACTGATTCCTCACTCATGCTTATGTTTTGTTCTAAAGCCAAAGGCTTGTTATCAGTTAGAGGACTTGTTTCTTCATTAAATAAAATAAAAGAATCCATATCTGAATGGATCGAGTATATAGGAAAGTTTTGGGACTTTTCCTCACTACTTACCACATACTTCATCAGTGTTTCTCTATACAGTCTCTTTGGTTTCCCAAAGACTGAAATAGTGGCATAGGAGAGGTCTAATTGAAGGGATCCTTGGAGTTTTGCTCCCCATGATCTTGACAAAAGCATGCCATATTTTGGTGGAATGTTAGCAACCACTACGTCCATTAGGATTGTTTTGTTGGGATATTGGACTAAAGACACACATAAGTCTTTGATTAAGCCTAAACACTTAACCTGACTTGAGTCAAAGGAGAATAAGTCTTTGTAGGGTCTTGTTACATCAAGGTTTAGCTTCTCCATTACAGCTTTGGGCATAAGGTTGTGTGAGGCACCTGAGTCAAACATTGCATTATGTAAAACTTTATCATGTATGTGTAGACTGACATAAAAGGGTAGAACAGCTCCATGTGCTGATTTGCCATCGACTTCAGGTCCGAAAAGGAGCTCAGGTTGATCATCTAATACATTGACATCATCCCTGTTCTCTGGCATTTGCAGTGATCTTTGGATTTGTTGCCTATACACATCATGTTTGGCAAGCTCAGAGAGGGGGATGGAAATCTTAAGTTTGCTTATTTCTGCTTCTAAGTTAAATGGTTTCTCCAATGGAGTCTTTGTGTTGGCAGTAGCAGATTTCCCCTTTTCAAATGTATTTTCTGCGTTTTCCTCTTGATTATCAGCGTTATGATGAGTGATACCTTGCGGTATTTCTGTTTTGGGAAGACTTTTAGGAGTGATGTTCAAGTTTTCTTTTGAGGAAGAAGGTGGCAGAGGCTGATCATTAGGGGGCTGCATGTCTGTTATGTCTTCTATAGTTACTTCCTGTGGGTTTGGGACAGTCTTATCAGCCGGTTCTGTAATAACAACCTTGCCTTTAATCTTGTTGGACTGTTTGCCCTCCTTTGGTTTGCTAGGTTCAGGAATATCAATGGTCCTTGTTCTCAGCTTATATTGTTTGTGGACCTCATACACAGCAGAATCATAGCCTTGTTTAAAGTCAAAAGACTCACCAGACTTAGTTTGAAATTGATTTATATCATGGTCATCTTGGTCTTCTTGGGTTAGGAAAATTTGTTGCTCACCCTTCAAATCCACCAAGTTCATGTGAGTGTCCTCTGTGGGCTCACTAGATGTAGATGCTTCAGCATAGTTTTCATGAAAAGGAGGCCTTATATCATGGTCTGGGCTAGACCTACCAGCATTTGTGTTCTGAGTTTTCCTGAAATTTGGGTTCCTTATGGTATTGGGCTATTGTCCTTCCCATGATGATTTCCTCTCAACACTCTCTACTCTATCTCCCAGCCTGTGCATGCCAGTGATAATAGCATCCAGCTTTTGGTCTAAGGCTGAGGGTTCTTCCTTGAAGGTGGTTCTTCTCTCAGTTCTAGCTCTGTTTCTTTTGGCAATTAGATTTGCCTCTACGCTAACAGCAACATTTTGCATGTTTGCAAGGCTTTGAGGGGCTCTTTCCCTTAATTGATAAGCCATGTCAGTATCAAAACCATCAGGGAATTTATACAAAGCAAGATCAGGTGGAGGTCTTAAGTTCTGTGGTATTGCATTATAAACATTATTAAATCTTGCACAATAGTCCAAGACAGCCTCCTGAGGGCCTCTTTTGATGGTGTCATATTCAGATAATATGTGCAAGGGGTCTTTCTTTTTCTCCCATCTGTTGATAAATGACTGGTATAAGGCTTCTGGGTCTACTATGGAATTGGCTGGGAGTGCTCTAAACCAAGTCCTGACATCACCTGTCAAACTTTGGACAAAAATCTTCATTCTCACACCATCATCGTCAATCTCATAGCTTTCAAAGTAATCCTGCATTTTCTTTGTATGTTGAAGGGCTGTGTAGGCACTTGTACCATCAAAATAAGTTATTTTGGTCTGGTAATCCTGAGGCATAGCCCCGGGATTTGCAGGCAGCTGTAAAGGTGCATATCTATTCGCCATATTCACAGGGATAAGTGGAACAACAGGGATAAATGGAACAGCTGGAACAACTGGGATAATAGGAATAGTAGTGGGAGTATGTGCAGTGAATGGAGGTGTGGAAGAGGTGCTTGGAGAGGTGGATGAAGAACAAGGGGAACTAGGGGTTGAACGAAATAAAACTTTGACAGGGGTTGGAACACAGCTTCGACCTTGTATAACGTGAATTCTTTTTGGGAGCTAGCTTCTAGCTTGTTTTTTGGGGATTTTTCTAAGAATATATGGGTTAGAAAGAAACTTTTGAAGGTCAGATTCTTTCCCAGTGGAGCTTTCCAGCTTGATTTGTGAAATTATCTGAGGATTTTCCCCAGTGGAGTCGCCATTATGTTAACACTCAGGTTGTCCCTAAAGCTCCTTAAAGGGATACAGCCGAGGTAACCACAAACCAATCTTTGGACTGCAAGTGCTAGCCCACCTGCAATTAGAGAGGGCTCTCTCTTAATGATTTAGCTTTGTTGATGATGATTTTAGGCTAGTTATTGAGTTCAAGGGGTTTTGTTTATGTTTTGGTGGGAAGGATGATGCTTTCAAGTAGAGAGGTAGGTATAGTGTGAGAGTTTCAAACCATTGGGCATGGAGTCAAGGAGTAGGACGGCTGGTGCGTTTTCTTGATCACAAGAGGAATATGGAGCTAGATAGTTACACATGAAACAACATTCAAGCTAAATGGAGATGGGTTGAAGGCTAAGGAATGAGAGGCAATTAAGAATCTCTCATTCAGCTTAACAGAGGGAAGGTGAATGAGCTCTATCTAGGAGCAGTAAAGAAGCCCTAGATAACTGTCAAACATGGGTGAATTAGGGGAAATATGAGCCAAAGGGAATTCATATTCATTACCAATTCAGATTAAAACATAAAGAAACAGTAGAAATTGAGCATAGAGTGCAGTTAAACAAAGTCTAAGCTATTCATTTTTCCTGCTATTTTAGATGGTGACATATGTATGATATGAGCATATATCAGTGGAAAACAAAGGTAGGAAACACTTATTGAGTCATGTTACAGCAAAAGAATTCCATAATTCACTCTTCAAAACATTAATAACACAGCAAACAGTCCATCATCCAAGCTTTCAGCAGTCTTTGATTAAAGAAATCATCAAACATACAGAGCGAGTCTCTAGTGGAGCGAATCAACCAACCAACCCTTTAAACAATGTAGAGGGTGGTATATATAGAAAAATATTTACAGACTTACCCTTGAACAGATGTCAAGGGAGAAAAATATCCCAAAATATCTCAAAACAGATCTAAAACCGATCTGTGGAAATCAATGCTATTAGTCCTATTCTATGCTGGAAATAAATGTAAACAGATCTACTTGAGGTGCGCTGGGAGGCAGCGACCTCACAAAATGATCACTCAAGACTGTGCATTGGGCCTGCAGCCTCACAAAATGAATTAAAAACTGTCCTCTGAGCTATGCGCTGGCCTCATGGCCATAACTGCGCATGGGGCTCAGCAATACTGCTCCAAAATGTGGCTGGATGCATTGTTCTTCTAAAAACTGTGCCTTGAATCCTTGTCTGCACCTTCAAGTGGCTTTAAAGCCAAAATTTATGAGTGGGTGAGCCTTTTATGGCCCAGGACTGTTTTTTGACTTTGCTGTAGGCATTCATGACTTCATTTTCTTTGAAAATGCTTCACTGATACTCTTTGCCACTTCCTTGATATGCTTTGGCATGCACCTAGTCCCTTCTTGGCCTCTGAATGCTCTAAACTGTCCCATCGACACTTTATGGCTGTTGTTCGGCCCAAATATCTGTTACGAGGCCCTCTGCTACCTTTGGAGCTGTTATCGGCCCTTGCCGATCCAAAAATTCTTCAAAACTGATAAAATGCTGCAAAAACCGAGGAAAAGGGGCTCTGGAGGTACGCCGAAGAGAAATCCCTGCATTTGGATGTGTTTTGACCTGGAGCGATTTCAAAAAAGCTAAGGAAAGCATCGTTCCTTTGCAATTGGGCGGGCGCGGGCACCGCATGAACAAACTCCAACAAATGCCCTTTTCCCTTTAAAACAGGCGGAAAGCCTGAAAACATGAAAATTCATTGAAATTTTAGCGCTGGCGGGCACTGTTCAAAATATTAAATCGTGGCCGTTGGATCCGGCGCGGGCCGATCCAACGGCTGGCGCTAAATCGGCGATCGGCGGATCGGCGGTCCCAACATATAAAACCTCCGATGAGTGATATAGAGGGCGGACCCGAACTGCTTATAGGCCCACTTTTATTTGAAATCGAGTCTGACCCATCGGTGAACCCAAATCGGCGGAATTCATAATGGAACAGGTCCGCGGACCCGAAATCCTTCAAAACTGTTTTTCATTACTTTTCAGGTCACGAAATGGAGGGTACAAAACTACCCCTTTTCGGACCCAAAATCTTTAGGCTTTATTTTATTGCTTTTCGGCTCTGCCATATCGGAGCATTCCCACTTGGCTGTACAAAGGGCCTTTTCGGGCCTGAAATATATATATGCCGCGCTTTGTAGCTTTTCGGCTCCACTGGTTGGAGCCATATATGGGGTTGCTACGATAAAACATTAGCCGTTGATCTCTGGGCCCGAATGGGCGGCTGAGATTACATCGGCTCTTTACCATCGGGGGAATTGCGATAAGGCCTGCGATATATGAAAATGCGGGGTTTTTACGTTATAACTTAAGTTTTATAAAAACTTAAGTTTAAACGGTAAAGCGGGGAAATTGCGATATGGCGGAGATATATGTGTATTGGGGGAATGCGATAAGGGGCGCTTTCCGATGCGATACGCTTTCGGGTGCGATAGCGATATCACTATCGGCGGAGGAGTGGGGGCATTGTAACATGGGAACGAAGCATTGTGATATGCCGATGCGATGTCGCGATCGGCGATAAACCATCGGACAACACATATATGGGCCTTTACATATCACTGCCCCCTCCCGACTGCGATATCGCATCGGAGGGGGTACAAAAGGGAGCTTTTGTATTCGGAGCAGGGTTTTAACACTAAAGGGAGGCTTTGTGAAATCGGAGGGGCCTTTTTTAATGTTTTGAAGGGGTCCTAAGGCATTGGAAGGGGTCCGATAGCCTAAAAAGATGAGTTTTAATGCTTGGAAGGAGTCCAAAAGCATTTAAGAGGAATTTTATATGTTGTGAGAAGGGTTTTGAGCCTTAAAACGGTTAAAACATGGTTAATAATGGTTTTTATACATTTGAAGGGAAATCTATGCTTTGGGAAGGAGTCCCGAATGCATGAGAAGATGGTTTGAGGGGGGAAATGAGGGCTCTTGTTAAGTTTCAAGTAAACTTAGCAATTCCCAGGCACACTTATGGTTATTTTTCAACCAGGGGGAGGGGATAAGTATATAGGGGAGTTATTAACATTGTTATAGTAAGGGGAGGGGAGATAGATAGGGAGTTACATAGTAAAGTTAGTAGTTAACATGATAATGATAAGAAAAAGCGCTAAGTATGAGATCTTAGGCTATTAAGGGGGAAAATGACTCATAGAGGAAGTATGGACATTCCTTGAGTAAAGTACATCTTTACCAAGGCAACTGATATGAAAATAATGAGACTAAGAGATATCAAGCAGATCTTGACCTCTTTAGGGGAAGTTAGTGAGTGATTTGGGGAAGAGGAAGAAGGGGAAGTTAGACATGCCTCGGTTGACCTCCTTCAAATGGAAAACTGCCTCATGCTTGAGATGTGAATAGATATGATACTTGAAAATATGAAATGGATCACAAGCCATGATTCTGCAACCACAAAGCTACCTACCCGGCCTACTCACCTAGCATTTTCTCTTCTTTTTGGTTTGGGTGCACTTGAACTAGCATACCCAGCTTTTCATTCTTTTCTTCTTGCTGTCCTCCTATCTAAATCTACACTTATTACATCCAGGGGCTCAGATTAAGCTGTTGAGCACCCTTGTTTCTCTACCTATCTACAAATTTGCCAAGATTAAGCTGTTTGGACAGATATTCATTCTCTATATTCTACAACAAGAAATTGAAACCTAGGGAAGCCAAGATTAAGCTGTTTGGACTTCCCTTAACTGAAAAACTCATCAAAATGGATTAACTCATCAAAATTTGGAATACAGCAGTGGCATTTAGACTAGCACACTCTCATGGCCTCTTTTTTGGCCTCTTTTGGAAATATGGAGAATTGCAGCATGCAAAGTATGACATATTTGGCATGTAAAAATGTCAATCATGAAATATGAACACCTATTGCAATAGGAGGATAACACATTCCATGTGGACTACTCCGTCGGACATTAGACAAATCATCTTTGTGTTTTCTCGGTTTTAATGACCATCCCTGCCATGTGGACTACTCCACTAGATGGTGTATGTGTTTTCCCTTAAACTTTGGTTTTTGCAACTACCGCGTCCACTGTGGACTATTCTGCTGGATGCTAGACAGACCCTTGTTGTTGTTCACGTTTGTTTCTTCTTGAGTTGAGACTATTCCCTCTCATTAAGAGGCTCACTTTACTTTCCCCCTTTTGACAGTAAGAGAACCTGGACACAGAGTTACATTATGCACTCACCAGGCATACTCACCTTGCATTCTTGAAGTTACAAGCGTAACACTCTCATGTGCTGAACAGCAAGAGCTAAGGAAAATCTCTAAGATAATGGCAACTGGGCCATTGTATGAGATGGGACTCCTACACCAAATTGTGTGAGGTCTAGTTGGGACTTTATACTAGGGAGATCTCCCTTTTTAGTGGATCCAATACCGTCATTAGCACACTATGTGATGACAATAAATAGAGAGGGAAAAGTTGATTCTCTTATGTGTCTTATAAGCTACAACCATCGAGGAAGTCTAGTCTTTCCTAGCTCCAATTTGTCTGAAAAATATTGGTGCTAAAGCTAAAGAGTAATGGTCTATAATGCCTTAATTGAAGGCTTGAAAACTCTTCATTTGATTCATGCCCACTATGCTAATCTAGTATCATTTCATTAAAAAAAATTAGATGCATGGCCCTAATTTTAGGCACTTACGGGAAGGGTAAGTCAACTATGTCTTCTATACAAGATATGATCCACGTGGATATTGGTTGCCACCCGCCTATTCCACTTGGACCCCCAACACTGTCTTTATCATTTTTTCAGTTTCTTTAATTGTAGCATAGTTTACTATTTTTGGTAGTTTTCGAGTACTGAACTTCCATAGCTGTTTTGAGGCCCTAAATGAGGTGTTTAGGGGAAACGGAGAGACCGAAAACATCCCAAATTGGTTTGTCTTTTTCTTTCAGCCTTCTTTTAGAGATCTTGAAAACGAGGTATTATGATAGACAAGCAGAGATAGTATGCCAAAGTTATGACCATGGGAAGTTTATGTACCAATTTACCCAAATGAGGCCCACAGTTTTGGCACTTCGTCTCCTAGGCTTAGGTTTTTGGATCGTTAGGGTTTTCCATTGTTTCTCAATAATAAATAGGCCTTTGAGCCTCATTGTAACACAGTTCAAAGACATGTAGCCACCACATCTCTTCTCAGAGATAAGTTACCACAGCCCGAGCTATCTTATTTCCATTATGTTTGTAAGCATAGTTCAGTATTTTTCTATTAATGAAATGAAGTGTTTTTCTGCTACATCTCTGTATTTCTGATTATATCTGTTATTTGGTGCGTTCATGTTTAAGCTTGGATTAGTGGTATCAGAGGGGTCTCCTCTTTCTCTGTTTTTTTTTCATGTCCCCAATGAGGTAAGGGTATAAGGAGTTAGGGTTTTATCTAGTTGAACCGTTGCAAGATCAGCCTCGCAAAAACCGACGACCTCCCATGGCAGAAGAAACGAAAGACGAGGGGGCAGGAGATCCTTTCAAAATGTTGCTCAAGGAAGCCCTCGAACGACAGAGGGACGTGATGATGGATAACTTTGCCCAGATCCTTCGATGGCTACCCACACACGATGCATCTTCATCCAACAACCACTCTAGAGGCACCACTCCTTTTAAGGTAGAAGCTAACTTCGGTATTCCCATATTTGAAGGCTTGATAGATGCAAATGTCATAGATAAATGGTTAAATCTGTTGGAAGGATATTTTTTAATTCATGACTTTTCCAATTGGGAAAATATTATTTTTTCACTACTCAAATCCCCCCCACACATCAAGGACTGGTGGGAAACATACTGTGAACAAAAGGATGAGAATGAACCCACATTGTTTTTAGCACACCCACTTGGGATTCTTTCTGAAATGCCATCAAGGAACAATATTACCCTGTCCGGAGCTATGAAAAAAAATATATAAAGTAGACCACACTACGGCAGGGAAGGGGCCAAGATGTGTCGGAGTTCACAAATATTTTCCATACCCTTCGTACAAAGCTAGGTATTAAGGATATTGAGTGGCATTTGGTGTTCAAGTACCGCACCTGTCTACACAAGTACATCCAAGATGAGATGTAGTTCCTAGACATTTCCTCTCTCGACACGGCGTAATGGTGCGCTATCAAGATTGAGCAAAAGTTTAAACAAAAGAAATGGGACTTTGGATCTACGAATCCAAAGCAAGGAAAAGGCACCCCCAAACCATAGAACAAAGGACCAAGCCAAGGCGGGGCTATCCAGGATAGCCCGCTGAAGCCACAAGCATAGAAAAACACGACAAAGACAAAGAAGGACATGAGAAAATGGTGTTAGTTCCATAAGAGCTCCACTCAAAATAAAAGTGAGTGTCAAACCAAGCAATCACTGGTGGTTGAGCTGAAGGCTTCTAAATCAGCCGCATGTTCCGACTCTGAATCAGAACCCGATAAGGGAACTGACAAAGGGAAGATGATCATTGATGTGGAGCTCGATGCCACCTTGGCCACCACCAAGATCTAGAAGATTGAGCCTGAAGATCCATAGGAGGGGGAATGCATTTTCCACTCACAGATGTGGGTGAAGGGTTCTCCACTACAATTCATTGTCAATAGCAGGAGCCAAAAGAACCTGATTTTAGTAGAGGTCATGAAGCGGCTAGGCCTAAAGACTACAGCAGATCCACAATCATACACCATCGGGTGGCTTCACCAAGGACAAGATCTTCGCATCATCTAGCAGTTCCACCTTTTCTACAACATCAAGCCCTTCACGGATGAGGTATTGTGTGATGTTGCACCTCTTGAAGTTTGTGATGTATTCTTAGGAAAACCATACTTGTGGAAGCGACATATTGTATATGAGTCTAGACCTCACTCTGTGCTTATTACCTTGGCCAACAAATTGTACAGGATATCGAAGGTAGCCCTGCATACTGCCATCTCTTTGATCACTACAAAGCAATGTAGTAAGATCATTTCCCAAACCAGGAAAAAAAATTTCCCTGCATACCGCCAACTCTTTGATCACTGCAAAGCAATGCAGTAAGATCATTTCCCAGACCAGCAAAGTTGTGGCCACGGTTTCCAAGAAGGGCTCCTCTGCACAGTAGCAGCAGATGGACAAGGTTGTGGAGGAGTACAAGGATATTTTCACCTCACCTACAAGGGTACCTCTACACTATCAGGTCAAGCACTCCATCGATCTGACCCCAGGTGCGCCGCTACCCAATGGGCCGATCTATTGACACTCTATTCCAAAGAGTGATGAGATCAAGAGGGAGATTCAAGAACTATTGCAAAAAGAGCACATCAGGCCAAGATCATCACGTTGTGGAAACCTAATTGTATTGGTACAAAAGAAGGATGGGACCTGGAGGCTCTGTATTGACTACTAGGTGTTGAACAATATCATTGTCCAGAATAGCTACCCAATCCCATGGATTGATGACCTTCTTGACCAACTGAAGGGGGCCAAATATTTCAGCAAGATTGATTGAGGTCAAGTTATCACCAAGTTCCTATCGAACCCTCTTATGTGTGGAAGACTGCCATCAAATCCAAGGAGGGTCTTTTTGAATGGTTGGTCATGCCATTCAAATTGACGAACGCCCATACAACCTTCATGAGACTGATGGACGACATCTTGTGACCCTTCGTCAATGTATTCTTGGTGCTGTATTTAGATGACATCTTGATCTTCATCCAAAGTTTGGATGAGCACCTCCACCATATTCAACGGGTCCTTCAAACCCTACAACAACACAAGCTATGTGCTAACTTGGAGAAATGCACCTTTGGCTTGACCCAAGTTCAATATCCTAGGTACATAATTGATGAGCAAGGTTTACATGTGGACCCATCCTAGATACAAGTCATTCGGGATTGGGCAGCCCCAACCACTCTAACAGAGCTCCGCATCTTTTTGGGTCTTGCCAACGTCTACCATAGGTTCGTGTTGGGGTTCTCTCATATCACTTGGCCTTTAAGTCAAGTCACAAAGGGCGGAGAAAAATAAAAGGTTTTTTAGTCTGAAACCCAACAACAAGCATTCTCCGAGTTGAAGAATTGCCTATGTTCTGCACCAATGCTCACATTACCAAACCTGCGATAACTATTTGAGATTGAGACAGATCCCTCTGACTATGCTATTGGTGTAGTTCTTACTCAGCATGGGCATCCAGTGGCTTACCACAGTGAGACACTTCTAAACACAGTCCAAAAGTACCCCACTTATGACAAAGAAAATGTATTCCATTGTGCAGGCCTGTCGTCAATGGAAGAATTACATTCTGGGGAAGGAAATGATCATTCACATGGACCACTGACCTCTACAGTTGATACAGACACAAGGGGTGTTGTAGAAACATCACCATCAGAAATGGTCCACCTACCTGCAACACTTCCATTTGAACATTAAGTATAAGAAGGATAGCACCAATAATGTCAATGATTTCCTCAGCCAACCACCGGTCATGGCATTGATCACTGTGCTTGACTCCTGTGGGCACGAGACATCGGTGTGGCCACATCTTTACAAGAGTGATCCAAAATTTGGCAGCGCATACCAGACACTCCTGGAAGGGAATTAAGTTCCAAATTTTCACCTTCAGGATGCACTGTTATGCCACCTGAGACACATTTGTGTTCCTTCAAGCAAGCATGCCAAGATTATTTGGGAGACGCACTATAGTTGGGTTGATGGAAATTTCAGAGTAGAGAAAACAATGGTAGTATTCCAGAAGTACTTTTATTGGTTGAAGCTTCTTCAAGATGTTGGGAAGTACATTAGATCCTGCACTGTCTGTTCCATTTCTAAACCAACCATCAAGAAGAAAGGCCTGTATACTCCTCTACCTACTCCTAGTCGACCTTAGGAATCTATCTTGATGGATTACATGTCGGGCCTTCTATCTACGAAGCACGAAAATGATTGCGTTTTTGTGGTCATCGACAGATTCTCTAAGATGGCCATCATGGCAGCCTGCAAGAAGAGTATCACAGCAGAGGCCCCTGCTAACCTTTTCTTTGAGCAAGTATGGGTACACTTGGCGATCCCACAATCCATTGTCTTAGATCGGGACAACAGATTCCTGAGTGCATTTTGGTCAAGTTTTTGGTCGATGTTGGATACAAAAATTACTAAGTCCACGGCTTTCCATCCCCAAAAGGATGTCCAAAGAGATGTTGTCAACAGGATGATCGTACACATTCTACGCATGTACAACTCGAAGCATCCACACGCACATGGGATGAAAGCCTCCCCTATGTCTAGCATGGCTACAACAGAGCTCTCCACAGGTAAACGAGTCACATCCCCGTTCAGTTAGGGCTAGGATTTCAACCATTATGTCCCATTGATGTGGCCATACCATTCACAGCTACTCAGGCAGATTCGGCTCATGTCCAGTCCAAAGCCGACAGGGCTAACAACTTCATTGAATGCATTCAATACATCCACTCGCATGTCCATGATATATTGGACAAAGCCAATGCTAAGTACAAGCAGCGCCACAATTAGCATCAGGTGCCACACAAGTTCTAGGTGGGCAACAAAGTTTGGCTACATTTGGAGAAGGAGCACCTCCCTAGACCCCACCACAAGCTTCACTCGCTCCAATATGGGTCATGCACCATCACCAAGGCTATAGGGGACAATGCCATCGAATGTAGCATTCCATCGTTCCTTGGTCTGCACCTAGTGTTCAATGTAGACCGCCTTCGGCCATTCTTTCCACCATTGTTGGACACATCCGACGTTGCAAAACAGCTCACATCAACAAAGTTAAACCTAGACTACATGGAACATGCCACCACCGATCGGATCATGGACACACAGATCAAGAGCACTCGCCAACAAAATATCCAACTATATCGAGTTGTCAAAGTTGGCCAACTCCTTCACCAAGACAAGTGGCTCACAAGGGACTAAGTTCAGCAGAATTTTCCCCATCTCATGGAGGCACTCAACGCAATAGGGACCATTACTTCCTAAGGAGGGAGGAATGATCTAGGTGGATATTGGTGACCACCTGCCTATTCCACTTGGACCCAAAACACTATCTCTTTCAGTTTTTTGGTTCCCTTAATTGTAGCAGAGTTTACTATTTTTGGCAGTTTTTTGAGTCCTAAACTTTCAGAGCTGTTTTGAGACCTTAAACGACATGTTTAGGGAAAACGGAGGGATCGAAAACATCTCAAATCGACATGCCTATTTTTTTTGTCTTTCTCTTTGAGATCTTCGAAACGAGGTATTATGATAGCGAAACAGAGATTGTATGCCAAAGTTACGACCCCAGGAAGTTGATGTACCAATTTACCCAAATAAGCCCCATAGTTTTGGTGTTTCATCTCCCTGGGTTAGTGTTTTGGATGTTTAGGGTTTTCCACTATTTCTCAATAATAAATTGGCCTTTGGGACTCATTATAACATAGTTCAGAGGCATGTAGCCACCACATTTCTTCTCAGAGATAAGCTACAATCGCCTGAGCTATCTTATTTCCATTTTGTTTCTAAGCATAGTTCAGTGTTTTTCTATTAATGAGATGAAGTGTGTTTCTACTGCATCTCTGTACTTATGATTATATCTGTAATTTGTTGTGTTCATGTTTAAGTTCGTATCAGTGGTATCAGAGGGGTCACCTCTTTCTCTATTTTTCTTTGCATGTCCCCAACGAGGTCAAGGTATAAGGAGTTATGGCTCGATCTGGTTGAACTATTACAATATCAGCCTCGTAAAACCCGACAAACTCCCATGCCGAAAGAAAAGAAAGACAATGGGGCAGGAGATCATTTTGAAATGTTGCTCGAGGAAGCCCTCAAGCGACAGAGGGATGCGATGATGGATAACTTTGCCTAGATCCTTCGACGGCTACCCACAAGCGATGCATATTCATCCAGCAGCCACTCTGAAGGTGCAACATTGTTTAAGGTACAAGTTAAATTTGACATTCCCATATTTGAAGGCCTGATAGATGCAGACGTGGTAGATAAATGGTTAAATCTGTTTGAAGGATATTTTTCAATTCATGACTTTTCCAATCTGAAAAAAGATTACTTTTTCACTTCTCAAAGTCGTCCCACACATCAAGGATTGGTGGGAAACATACTGTTAACAAAAGGATGAGAGTGAACCCTCATTGTTTTCAACCGCACGCACTTGTGATTCTTTCTAGGACGCCATCAAGGAACAATATTACCCTATCAGAAGCTATGAAGATAAATACATAAAGTGGACCATGCTACAGCAGGGAAGTGACCAAGATGTGTCGGAGCTCACAAATATTTTCCATACCCTTCACATGAAGATGGGTATCAAGGATACTGAGCAGAATTTGGTTCTAAAGTACCACAACTATCTACACAATTAGATGGAGTTCCTGAACATTTTCTCGCTTGGCACGGCATACCGGTACACTGTCAAGATTGAGCAAAATTTTAAACAAAAGAAGAGAGACTTTGGATCTGCGAATCCAAAGCAAGGAAAAGGTGCCCCCAAAACATAGAAAAAAGGACCAAGCCAAGGCGGGGCTACCCATGACATCCCGCCAAAGCTGCAAGAAAAGATCAACACAACGAAGATAAATAAGGACACGAGAAAATGGTGTCAGTTCCATAAGAGCTCCACTCACAATACAAGTGAGTGTCGGGCCAAGCAGTCACTGGTGGCCGAGTTGAAGGATTCTAAATCAGGCGCATGTTCCAACTCTGAATCAAAACCTAATAAGGGAAATGACAAAGGCAAGAAGATCATTGATGTGGAGCCTAGTTCCACCATGGCCACCACCAAGATTTAGAATATTGAGCCTGAAGATATAGAGGAGGGGGAACGCCTCCTCCATTCACAGATGTGGGTGAAGGATTCTCTGCTACAGTTCATTGTCGACAGCGGGAGGCAAAAGAACCTCATTTCGGCAAAGGTCGTGAAGTGGTTGGACCTAAATACTATAGAACATCCACAACCATACACCATTCGGTGGCTTCACCGAGGACGAGATCTTCACATTAGCCAGTAGTGCCACCCTCCCTACATCATCAATCCATTCACAGATGAGGTACTATTTGATGTTTCTCATCTTCAATTTTGTGATGTATTTTTAGCACAACCATACTTGTGGAAGCGACACGTTGTATATGAGACTATACCTCGCTATATGATTATTACCTTGGACAACAAGTTGTACAGGATACCAGAGGTAGCCCCACCTACCGTCATCTATTTGATCACTTCAAAGAAATGCAGTAAGATCATTTCCTAAACCATGAAATTTGTTTTCCTTATGATTTGCCCTCAGGGCAAGAAGAATGTTGTGGCCATGGCTTCCAAGCAGGGCTCCCCTGCACAACAACAACATATGGACAAGGTTGTGGAGGAGTACAGGGATATTTTCGCCTCACCTACAGGGGTACCACTGCACTGTTAGGTCAAGCACTCTATCAATCTGACCCTGAGCATGTCGCTTCCCAATGGGTCAATCTATTAGCACTCTGCTTTTGAGAACAATGAGATCAGGAGGTAGATTCAGGAACTATTGCAAGAAGGTCACATCAGGCCAAGTGCATCACCGTGTGGGAGCCCAATTGTATTGGTACAGAAGAAGGATGGGACTTGGAGACTATGTATTGACTACCGAGCATTGAACAAGATCATTGTCAGGAATAGGTACCTAATCCCAAGGATTGATGACCTTCTTGACCAGCTGAAGGGGGCCAAATATTTCAACAAGATTGACTTGAAGTCAGGTTATCACCCAGTGCCTATTGAACCCTATTATGTGTGGAAGACTGCCCTCCAATCCAAGGAGGGTTTTTTCGAATGGTTGGTCATGCTGTTCGAATTAACAAATGCCCCTGCAACCTTCATGAGACTGATGGGCAACATCTTGCGACCCTTCACCAATGCATCCGTGGTGGTGTATTTAGATGACATCTTAATCTTCAACCAGAGTTGGGATGAGTGCCTCCAACATATTTGATAGGTCCTTCAAACCCTGCGACAACACAAGTTGTGTGCTAACTTGGAGAAATGCACCTTTGGCCTGATCCAGGTTCAATATCGTGGGTACATAATTGATGAGAAGGGTGTGCATGTAGACCCATCTAAGATACAAGTCATTCAGGATTGGCCGGCCCCAACCACTCTAATAGAGCTCCATAGCTTTTTGGTTCTTTCCAACTTCTACCATAATTTCATGTTGGGGTTCTCTCATATCACTTGGCCTTTAAGTCAAGTCACCAAGGGAGGAGAAAAAAAAAAAAAAATTGGTCTGAAACCCAACAGCAAGCGTTCTCTGAGTTGAGGAATCACCTATTTTCTGCACCAATTCTCACATTACCACACCTACAACAACCATTTGAGATTGAGACAGATGCCTCTGACTATGATATTCATGCGGTTCTTACTCAGCATGGGCATCCAGTGGCTTACCACAATGAGGCGCTTTCATACAGTCTAAAATTTATTCCATTGTGCATGCCTACCATCAATGGAAGCATTACATTCTGGGGAAGGAAACAGTCATCCACATAGACCACCAACCTCTACAGTTCATACAGACACAAGGGAAGTTACAAAATGATCGCCATCAAAAATGGTCCATCGACCTACAACAGTTCCATTTGAAAATTAAGTATAAGAAGCGTAGCACCAATAATTTCGTTGATTGCCTCAACCGACCACTGGTAATGGCGCTGATCACTGTGCTTGACTCCTGTGGGCACGACACATCGAGGTGGCCACATCTTTATAAGAGTGATTTGGAATTCGACAGCACATAATAGACACTCCTGGAATGGAAGCAAGTTCCAAACATTCACCTTCAAGATGCACTGTTATGCCACCTGGACACATCTGTGTTCCTTCAAGGGAGCGTGCCAAGATGATTTGGGAGTTACACTACGGTCAGGTCACTAGACATTTCAGAGTAGAGAAAATAGTGGTGGTATTACAGAAGTATTTTTATTGGCCGAAACTTCATCAGGATGTTGGGAAGTACATTATATCCTGCACCACCTGTGCCATTGCCAAACCAACCATCAAGAAGCAAGGCCTGTATACTCCTCTACCTAGTCCTAGTCGACCTTGGGAATCTATCTTCAGGGGTTACATGTTGGGTCTTCCTTGTACTAAGCACGGAAATGGTTTCATTTTCATGGTCCTCGACAGATTCTCTAAGATGGCCATCATGGAAGCCTATAAGAAGAGTATCAAAGCAGAGGCCACTGCTAAGCTATTCTTTGAGTGAGTATGGGTACACTTTGGGATCCCACAGTCCATTGTCTCAAATCGGGACAAAAGATTCCTGAGTGCATTTTCGTCAAGTCTCTGGTCAATGCTCAATACAAAACTTACTAAGTCCATGGCTTTCCATCCCCAAACAGATGGCCAAACAGAGGTTGTCAACAAGATGATCGTACACATTCTACACATGTACCACTTGAAGCATCTACACACATGGGATGAAAGCCTCCCCTATTTCCAGCACAACTACAATAGATCTCTCCACAGCTCAACGCGCCATATCCCCTTTCAAGTAGGGCTAGGATTTCATATATTATGTCCCATTGATGTGGCCATACCATTTTCAGCAACTGAGGCAGATTCGGCTCATGTCCAGTCTGAAGCCAACATGGCTAACAACTTCATTTAGCGCATTCAATACATCCGCCAGAAGGTCAATGATATATTGGATAGAGCCAATGCTATGTACAAGCAGCACCACGATCACCATCGGGTGCCACATAAGTTCCAGGAGGGTGACAAAGTTTGGCTACATTTGTAGAAGGAGCGCCTCGCTGGACCCAACCGCAAGCTTTTCCTGCTCTGATATGGGCCATACACCATCACCAAGGCTATAGGGGAAAATGCCTTCAAGATCAGCATTCCACCGTTCCTTGGTCTACACCCAATGTTCAATGTAGACCGCCTTCAGCCATACTTTCCACCATTGTTTGACACATACGACGTTGCAGAACATGTCACACCAACAGAGCTAAACCAGACTACATGGAATAGGCCACCACTGATCAGATCATAGACAGACAGATCAAGAACACTTGCCAGCAAAAGATCCAACTATATTAGGTTGTCAAAGTTAGCCAACTCCTTCACCAAGGCAAGTGGCTCACTAGGGACCAAGTTCAACAGAAAATTCACCATCTCATGGAGGCACTCAACACAATGGGGACCATTGCTTCCTAAGGGGTGGGTGAATTGATCCAGGTGCATATTGGTGGCCACCCGCCTATTCCACTTGGACCCCAAACACTGTCTCTTTTAGTTTTCCATTTCCTTATTTGCAGCACAGTTGAATATTTAGGCAGTTTTTCGAGTCCTCAACTTTTGGATCCGTTTTGAGGCCCTAAACGACGTTTTTAGGGAAAACAGAGAGACCAAAAACATGCAAAACCAATGTTCCCATTTGCTTTCAATGTTCTCTTTGAGATCTACTAAACGAGGTACTATGGTTGCCAAATGGAGATCGTATGTGAAATTTACGGCCCTGGGAAGTTGATGTACCAATTTACCCAAACGGGGCCCACAATTTTGGCACTTCATCTCCTAGGGTTAGTTTTTTGGATGTTTAGGTTTTTCCATTTTTTCACAATAATAAATAGGCCTTTGAGCCTCATTGTAACACATTTTAGAGGCATGTAGCCACCACATATCTTCTCAAAGATAAGCTACCATCACCCGAGCTATCTTATTTCCATTCTTTTTGTAACCATAGTTCAGTGTTTTTCTATTAATGAAATGAAGTGTTTTTCTGTTTCATCTCTGTATTTATAATTATCTCTGTAAGTTGTTGCATTCCTGTGTAAGTTTGGATCAGTGGTATAATATGGGTCTTCTCCTTCTTTGTTTTTCTTTGCATGTCCCCAACAAGGTCACGGTATAAGGAGTTAGGGCTCGATCTGGTTGAACCTTTGTGAGATCATCTTCGCAAAACCTGACGACCTCCCATGGCAGAAGAAAAAAAAGATGAGGAGGTAGGAGATCCTTTCAAAATGTTGCTCGAGGAAGTCCTTGAGCGACAGAGGGACGCGATAATGCATAATTTTTCCCAGATCCTTCGACGGCTACCCAGAGGCGATGCATCTTCATCCAGCAGCCACTCTAGAGGCACCACTCCTTTTATGGTACAAGTTAACTTCCATATTCCCATATTTGAAGGCTTGATAGATGCAGATGTCATAGATAAATGGTTAAATCTATTGGAAGGATACTTTTCATTTCATGACTTTTCCAATCGGGAAAATATTGCTTTCTTACTTCTCAAAGCCACCCCACACATCAAAGACTGGTGGGAAACATACTGTGAACAATAGGATGAGAGTGATCCCTCACTGTTTTCATCCGCACCCACTTGGGATTATTTCTGAGACGCCATCAAGGAATAATATTAACCTATCAGGAGCTATGAAGATAAATACATAAAGTGGACCACGCTACGGTAGGGAAGGGACCAAGATGTGTTGGAGTTCACAAATTGTTTCCATACCCTTCGCACAAAGCTATGTATCACAGATACTGAGTGGAATTTGGTGCTCAGGTACTGCAGCTATCTACACAAGTACATCGAGGACAAGATGGATTTCGTGAACATTTCCTCGCTCGTCACAACGTACCGATATGCTATCAAGATTGAGAAGAAGTTTAAACAGAAGAAGCAGGACTTTGGATCTGTGAATCCAAAGCAAGGAAAAGGAGCCCCCAAACCATAGAACAAAGGACCAAGCCAAGGCGGGGCTACCCAGGATAGGCCGATGAAGCCATAAGAAAAGAACAACATGACAAAGACAAAGAAGGACATGGGAAAATGGTGTGATTTCCATAAGAGCTCCACTCACAATACAAGTGAGTGTCAGGCCAAACAGTCATTGGTGGCCAAGCTGAAGGCTTAAGAATTAGACGCATGTTTCGACTTTGAATCAAAACCCAATAAGGGAACTAAGAAATGGAAACAGATCATTGATGCAGAGCCTAGTGCCATTGGGGGCACCACCAAGATCCAGAAGATTGAGCCTAAAGATCTAGAGGAGGGGGAACGCCTCTTCCACTCACAGATGTTGGTGAAGGAATCTCTGCTACAGTTCATTGTTGATAGAAGGAGGAAAAAGAACCTCATTTCAGTAGAGATCGTGAAGCAGCTAGGCCTAAAGACTACAACACATCCACAGTCATACACCATCAGGTGGCTTCGCCAAGGATGAGATTTTCGCATTAGTTAGCAATGATTCCTTCCCTATAGCATCAAGCCCTTCACGAATGAGGTACTGTGTGATGTTGCTCCTCTTGAATTTTTTGATATATTGTTAAGACAACCATACTTGTGGAAGCTACATGTTGTATATGAGTCTAAACCTCTCTCTGTGATTATTAGCTTGACCAACAAGTTATATAGGATATCCAAGGTAGCCCCACCTATCATCATCTCTTTGATCTCTGCAAGGCAACGCAGTAAGATCATTTCCCAAACCAGGAAATTTGTTTTCCTTACAATTCGCCCTTAGGGAAAGAAGAAGGTTATGGCCACATCTTCCAAGCAGGGATGCTCTTCACAGCAGTAACAGATGGACAAGGTTGTGGAGGAGTATAGGGATATTTTTGCCTCACCTACAGGGGTACCTTTGCACTGTTAGGTAAAGCACTCCATCGGTCTGACCCCGGGCGCGCCGCTACCCAATGGGCTGATCTATCAATGCTCTGTTATAGAGAATGATGAGATGAGGATGCACATTTAGGAACCATTACAGAAAGGGAACGTCAGGCCAAGCTCATCACCCTATGGGAGCCCGATTGTATTGGTACAGAAGAAGGATGGGATTTGGAGGCTCTGTATTAACTATTGGACGATGAACAAGATCACTGTCGAGAATAGGCACCCAATCTTGTGGATTGATGACCTTCCTGACCAACTCAATGGGGCCAAATATTTCAACAAGATTAACTTGAAGTCAGGTTATCACCAGGTGCTTATCGAACCCCTTGATGTGTGGAAGACTACCTTCAAATCCAAGGAGGGCCTTTTCGAATGGTTGGTCATGCCATTCAGATTGACAAATTCCCCTGCAACATTCATGAGACTGATGGACGACATCTTGTGACCCTTCACCAATGCACTCATGGTGGTGTATTTAGATGACATCTTAATCTTCAGCCAGAGTTGCGAGGAGCACCTCCACCATATTTGATAGGTCCTTCAAAACCTACGACAACACAAGTTGTTTTATAACTTAGAGAAATGCACCTTTGGCCTGACCCATTTTCAATATCTTGGGTACATAATTGATGCAGAGGGTGTACTTGTGGACCCATCCAAGATAAAAGTCATTTGGGATTGGCTAGCCCCAACCACTCCAATAGAGCTCCACAACTTTTTGGGTCTTGCCAACTTCTACCGTAGATTTGTGTTGGGGTTCTCTCATATCACTTGGACTTTAAGTCAAGTCACCAAGTGCAGAGCAAAACAAAAGGTTTTTTGGTCTGAAACCCAACAATAAGAATTCTCTGAGTTGAATAATCATCGTTGTTATGCACCAGTGCTCACATTACCAAACCTGCAACAACCATTTGAGATTAAGACAGATGCCTCTGACTATGTAGTTCATGCAGTTCTTACTCAGCATGAGCATCCAGTGGCTTACCACAGTGAGACTCTTTCAAATGCAGTCCGAAAGCACTCCAATTATGAGAAAGAAATGTATTCCATTGTGGAGGCCTACCTTCAATGGAAGCATTACATTCAGGGGACGGAAACGATCATCCACATAGACCAATAAGCTCTACAGTTCATACAGACATAAGGGAAGTTTCCGAACGATCACAATCATGAATGGTCCACCTACCTGCAGCAGTTCCATTTGAACATAAAGTATAAGAAAGGCATCACTAATAATGTCGTTGATTGCCTCAGCCGACCATCGGTCATGGTGCTGATCACTGTGCTTGACTCTTGTGGGCACGATACATTGGGGTGGCCACATTTTTACAGGAGTGATCTAGAATTTGGCAGCACATACCAGACACTCCTGGAAGGGAACAAAGTTCAAAATTTTAACCTTTAGGATGCACTATTATGGCACCTGGAACACATTTGTGTTCCTTCAAGTGAGCATGCCAAGATGATTTGGGAAGCGCACTACAGTCGAGACGCTAGACATTGCAGAGTAGAGAAAATAGTGGCAGTATTACAAAAGTATTTTTATTGGCCGAAACTTCATCAAGATGTTGGGAAGTACATTAGATCCTGCATTGCTTGCGCCATTGCCAAACCAACCATCAACAAGCAAGGCCTGTATACTCCTCTACCTACTTCTATTCATCCTTTGGAATATGTCTCCATGGATTATATGTCAGGCCTTCCTTCTAATAAGCATGGAAACGATTGTGTTTTCATGATTGTCGATAGATTCTCTAAGATGGCCATCATGGAAGCCTGCAAAAGTATTATCACAACAAAGGCCACTGCTAACCTCTTCTTTGAGCTAGTATGGGTACACTTTGGGATCCCAGAGTCCATTTCCTCAGATCAGGATAGCAGATTCCTAAGTGCATTTTGGTAAAGTCTCTAGTCGATGTTGGATACAAAACTTACTAAGTCCATGACATTCCATCCCCAAATGGATGGCCAAACAAAGGTTGTCAACAGGATGATCGTACACATTCTACACATGTACAACTCGAAGCATCCACGCACATGGGATGAAGGACTCCTATATGTCCAGCACAACTACAATAGATCTCTCCATAGCTCAATAGGCCACAACCCCTTTCAAGTAGGTTGGGATTTCAGCCATTATGTCTCTTTGATGTGACCATACCATTTGCAGCTACTCAAATAGATTCATCTCATGTCTAGTACGAAGCCGACAGAGCTAACAGCTTCATTGAGCAAATTCAATACATTCGCCAGCAGGTCCATGATATATTGGACAAAGCCAATGCTAAGTAGAAGTAGCACCATGATCAGCATCGGGTGCCACACAAGTTCTAGGTGGAGGATAAAGTTTTGATACATTTGCAAAAAGAGTGCCTCGCTGGGCCCCACCACAAGCTTCACCCACTCCGATATGGGAAATACACCATCACCAAGGCTATAGGGGAAATTTTTTTCGAGATTAGCATTCCATCGTTACTTGGTTTGCACCCAGTGTTCAATGTAGACTGCCTTCGGCCATATTTTCCACCATTGTTGGACACATCCAACGTTGTAGAACAACTCACACCAACAGAGCTAAACCCATACTGCATGGAACATGCCACCACTGATCAGATCATGGACACACAGATCAAGAACAATCACCAACAAAAGATCCAACTATATCGGGTTTTCAAAGTTGGCCAACTGGTTCACAAAGGAAAGTCGCTGACGAGGGACCAAGTTGAGCAGAAGTTTCCCCATCTCATGGAGGCACTCAATGCAATGGGGACCATTGCTTTGTAAGGGGGGAGGAATGATCCAGGTGGATATTGGTGGCCACCCGCCTATTCCACTTGGACCCACAACACTATCTCTTTCAGTTTTTTGGTTTCCTTAATTGTAGCACAGTTTAATATTTTTGGCAGTTTTGCAAGTCCTGATCTTCCAGAGCCTTTTTGAGGCCCTAAATGACGTTTTTAGGGAAAATGGAGAGACTCAAAACTTCTCAAATGGGCTTGCCAATTTTTTTTTGGCCTTCTCTTCCAGATCTTTGAAACAAGTTATTATAATAGCCAAATGGAGATTGTATGCCAAAGATACGACCCAAGGAAATTGATGTACCAATTTACCCAAACAAGGCCCACAATTTTGGTGCTTCACCTCCTAGGGTTAGGTTTCTAGATGTTTAGGGTTTTCTATTGTTTCTCAATAATAAATAGGCCTTTGGGCCTCATTGTAACACAGTTCATAGGCATGTAGCTGCCACAGCTCTTCTCAGAGATAAGCTACCATCGCCCAAGCTATCTTATGTCCATTCTGTTTATAAGCATAGTTCGGTATTTTTCTATTAATGAAATGAAGTGTTTTTCTGTTGCATCTCTGTATAAGTTGTTGCGTTCTTGTTTAAGTTCGGATCAGTGGTATCCTAGGGTCCTCCTCTTTCTCTATTTTTCTTTGCATGTCCCCAACGAGGTGAGGGAATAAGGAGTTAGGGCTCGATCTAGTTGAACCGATGCAAAATCAGCCTCACTAAACTTGACAACCTCCCATGGCGGAAGAAAAGAAAGACAAGGGGGTAGGAGATCCTTTCAAAATGTTGCTTGAGGAAGCCCTTGAACAACAGAGCAACGCGATGATGGATAAATTTGCCCAGATCCTTCGGCGACTACCCATAGGCGATGCATATTCATCCAACAGCCACTCTGGAGGCACCACTCCTTTTAAGGTACATGTTAACTTCGATATTCCCAAATTTGAAGGCTTGATAGATGCAGACACTGTAGATAAATGGTTAAATATGTTGGAAGGCTATTTTTCAGTTCATGACTTTTCCAATCGGGGAAAGATTACTTTTTCACTTCTCAAAGCCACCCCACACATCAAGGAATGGGGGGAAACATACTGTGAACAAAAGGAAGAGAGTTAACCCTCATTGTTTTCAGCGCATCCACTTGGGATTCTTTCCGAGACACCACCAAGGAACAATATTACCCTATTGGGAGCTATGAAGATAAATACATAAAGTGGACAATGCTACGGCAAGGAAGGGAACAATATGTGTCGACTTTCACAAATATTTTCCATACCCTTCACACGATCCTAAGTATCAAGGATACTTAGTGGAATTTTGTGCTCAAGTACTACAACTATGTACACAAGTACATCCAATATGAGATGGAGTTCCTGGACATTTCCTCGCTTGGCACGGCATATCGGTACGCTATCAAGATTGAACAAAATTCAAAGCAGAAGAAGCGGGACTTTGGATCTGCGAATCCCAAGCAAGGAAAAGGCGCCCCCAAACCACAGAACAAAGGACGAATCCAAGGCGGGGCTACCCAGGTCAGCCCGCTGAAGCCGCAAGCAAAGACCAACATGATGAAGACAAAGAAGGAGTTCCATAAGAGCTCCTACACAATATAAGTGAGTGTCAAGCCATGCAATCACTGGTGGCCAAGATGAAGGCTACTAAATCAGACGCATGTTTCAACTCTGAACTAGAACCAGTTAAGGGAACTAACAAAGGGAAGCAGATCATTGATGCAGAGCCCAGTGCCACCATGGCCACCACCAAGATCCAGAAGATTAATTCTAAAGATTCGAAGGAGGGGGAATGCCTCTTCCACTCAGAGATGTGGGTGAAGGCTTCTTTTTTGTAGTTCATTGTCGACAACGGGAGCCAAAGGAACCTCATTTTTGCAGAGGTCATGAAGCTATTGGGTGTAAAGACTACAACACATCCACAGCTATACACCATCGGGTCGCTTCACCAAGGATGAGACCTTTGCGTCAGCCAGTAGTGCCGACTTCCCTACAACATCAAGCCCTTCACAGATAAGGTACTGTGTGATGTTCCACCTCTTTAATTTTGTGATGTATTGCTAGGACAACCATACTTTTGGAAGCGACATGTTGTATATGAGTCTAGACCTCAATCTATGATTATTATCTTGGCCAACAAGTTGTACAAGATACCATAGGTAGCCCCGCAAACCACCATGTTTTTTATCACTGCAAAGCGATGCAGTAAGATCATTACCCATACCAGGAAATTTGTTTCCCTTATGATTCACCCTCAGGGCAAGAAGAATGTGGTGCCCACGGCTTCCAAGCAGGGCTCCTTTGCATAGCGGCAACAGATGGACAAGGTTGTGGATGAGTATTGCAGGGGTACCCCTGCACTGTTAGGTCAAGCACTCCATCGATCTAACCCCAAGTGTGTCGCTACCCAATGGGTCAATCTATCAGCGCTCTATTTTGGAGAACGATGAGATTAGGAGGCAGATTCAGGAACTATTGTAGAAAGGGCACATCATGCCAAGATTGTCACCCTGTGGGAGCCCGACTGTATTGGTATAGAAGAAGGATGGGACTTGGATGCTCTTTATTGACTACTCCACGTTGAACAACATCATTGTCTCGAATAGGTACCCAATCCCACAGATTGATGACCTTCTTGACCAACTCAAGGGGACCAAATATTTCAGTAAGATTGACTTGAATTCAAGTTATCACCAGGTGCCTACCGAACCCTCTAATGTGTGGAAGACTACTTTCAAATCCAAGGAGGGCCTTTTCGAATAGTTGGTCATATCTTTCAGATTGACAAATGCCCCTGCAACCTTCATGAGACTGATGGACGACATCTTGTGACCCTTCACCAATGTATTCGTGGTGGTGTATTTAGGTGACATATTGATCTTCATCCAGAGTTGGGATGAGCACCTCCACCATATTCGACAGGTCCTTCAAACCCTACGACAACACAAGTTGTGTGTTAACTTGGAGAAATGCACCTTTTGCCTCACCCGGGTGCAATATCTTGGGTACATAATTGATGAGAAGGGTGTACATGTGGACCCATCTAAGATACAAGTCATTCGGAATTGGCCAACCCTAACCACTCTAACAGAGCTCCACAACTTTTTGGGTCTTTCCAACCTCTACGGTAGGTTTGTGTTGGGGTTCTCTCATATCACTTGGCCTTTAAGTCAAGTCACCAAGGGCGGAGAAAAAGAAAAGCTTTTTGGTCTGAAACCCAACAGCAAGCATTCTCCAAGTTGAAGAATCTCCTTTGTTCTGCATCAGTGCTCACATTACCAGACCTCCAATAACCATTTGAGATTAAGACAAATGCCTCTGACTATGCTATTAGTGTGGTTCTTACTCAGTATGGGCATCCAGTGGCTTACCATAGTGAGACACTTTCAAACACAGTTTGAAAGTACCCCACTTACGACAAAGAAATGTATTCCATTGTGCGGATTTTCCATCAATGGAAGAATTACATTCTGGAGAATGACCTGGTCATCCACACATACCACCGACCTCTACAGTTCATACATACACAAGGGAAGTTGCAGAATGATCATCATTAGAAATGGTCCACCTACCTGCAACAATTCCATTTTAACATAAGTATAAGAAGGGAATCACTAATAATGTCATTGATTGCATCAGCTGACCACCGTTCATGGCACTCTTCACTGTGCTTGATTCCTGTGCACACGAGACATCAGGGTGGCCACATCTTTACAAGAGCAATCTAGAATTCAGCAACACATACTAGACACTGCTGGAAGGGAGGTAAGTTCCAAAATTTCACCTTCAGGATGCACTGTTGTGCCACCTAGGAAATATATTTCTTCCTTCAAGCAAGCATTCCAAGATGATTTGGGAGGCACACTATAGTTGGGTCACTCGACATTTCGAAGTAGATAAAACAGTGGATGTATTGTAGAAGTATTTTTATTGGCTAAAACTTTGTCAGGATGTTGGGAAGTACATTAGATCCTGCACCATTTGTGCCATTGCCAAACCAACAATCAAGAAACAAGACCTGTATACTCCTCTACGTACTCCTATTCGGCCTTGGGAATCTATCTCCATTAATTACATGTCGGGCCTTCCTTCTACTAAGCATGGAAACGATTGTGTTTTCGTGGTCGCCAACAGAATTTCTAACATGGCCATCATGGTAGTCTACAAGAAGAATATCGCAGCAAAGGCCACTGCTAAGTAGTTATTTGAGTGAGTATGGGTACACTTTGGGATCCCACAGTCCATTGTCTCATATCGGGATAGCAAATTCCTAAGTGCATTTTGGTCAATTTGGTCAACTCTCTAGTCAATGCTGGATACAAAACTTACTAAGTCCATGGTTTTCCATCCACAAACAGATGGCCAAATAGAGGTTGTCAACAAGATGATCATACACATTCTACGCATGTACAACTTGAAGCATCCACGAACATCAGATGAAATCCTCCCCTATGTCCAGCACAACTACAACAGAGCTCTCCACAGCTCAATCGGCCACAGCCCCTTTGAGGTAGGGCTAGGATTTCAGCCATTATGTCCCATTGATTTGGCCATACCATTTGTAGCTACTCAAGAAGATTTGGCTCATGTCCAATCCAAAGCCGACAGGGCTAACAGCTTCATTGAGCACATTTAATACATCTGCTAGTAGGTCCATGATATATTGGACATAGCCAATGCTAAGTACAAGTAACACCACGATCATCATCGGGTGCCAGACAAATTCCGGGTGGGCGAAAATGTTTGGCTACATTTGTAGAAGAAGCGCCTCGCTCGACCCCACCGTAAGCTTTGCCCGCTCCTATATGGGCCATACACCATCACCAAGGTTGTAGGGGGCAATGCCTTCGAGCTTAGCATTCAACCGTTCCTTGGTCTACACCTAATGTTCAATGTAGACCACCTTCGGCCATACTTTCCACCATTGTTGGACACATCCGACGTTGCATAACAACTCACACCAACAGAGCTAAACCTAGACTGCATGGAACAGGCCACCACCGATCGGATCATGGACACATAGATCAAGAACACTTGCCAGCAAAAGATCCAACTATATCGGGTTGTCAAAGTTGGCCAACTCTTTCACCAATGCAAGTCTCTCACTAGGGACCAAGTCTAGCAAAAGTTTCCCCATCTCATGGAGGTACTCAACAAAATGGGGACCATTGCTTCCTAATGGGGGAGGAATGATCCAGGTGGATATTGGTGGCCACCTACCTATTCCACTTGGACCCCCAACACTGTCTCTTTCAGTTTTTAGGTTTCCTTAATTGTAGCAAAATTTACTGTTTTTGGCAATTCTTTGGGTCCTGAACTTTGACAGCCATTTTGAGGCCCTAAATGGCATTTTCATGGAAAACGGAGAGACTAGAAAAATCCCGAATTTACTTTATAGTTTTCTTTTTGCCTTCTCTTCGAGATCTTCGAAACGAGGTATTATGATAGCAAAACAAAGATTGTATGCCAAAGTTACGACCCCAGGAATTTGATGTGCCAATTTACCCAAATGGGGCCCATAGTTTTGGCACTTCATCTTCTAGGGTTAGGTTTTTGGATGTTTAGGGTTTTCCATTGTTTCTCAATAATAAATAGGCCTTTGAGCCTCATTGTAACATAGTTAAGAGGCATGTAGCTGCCACATATCTTCTTAGAGATAAGCTACCATCGCCTAGACTATCTTATTTCCATTTTGTTTGTAAGCATAGTTCAATATTTTTCTATTTATGAAATGAAGTTTTTTTCTACTGCATCTCTATATTTATGATTATATCTGTAAGTTGTTGCATTCTTGTTGAAGTTCAGATCAAGAAATTATCTATTAGCTTTTTCATATGCATGAAAAACAAAAGTTGGAAAATATGTATCTGTTGGAAATCAGCTACCCCAATATGTCTATAATAGTAAGCTCACTACAATGATTTATGGAAAAACAAATTGTACATAATGGAAATTTGTTGAGTCTTAAAATAAAAATGGCTTAACTGATGTCTTTATTTATTTTAAGAATATAGACTTGAAATGGTTTTGTTAAGCAAAGACAAGTAATATAAAATGACTTTATATTATTTCATGGTATTGATTTACACAATTCTTTGTCAAGATGGGATAATCGACAATAGGATGATCAAATTTATTTTTATGAAACTAATTTATTCTATAGAAGTTTCCCCAATTTCATAGGTAGCATACCTCCATCCAACAGTAGTAGCTTTCCAACAGTGGGGTTGTTAGGTGCGTGTTATATTCTTTCTACGACTAGCTCCACGTGCGAAGCGACGGGGTGCATCAGTACCCCCTTCATTGCATTGGGCGCACGAAGGGGCTTATAGGGGGGACAACATTCCCCCCATGTCAGGGGGTTTTAGGGGGCTGTAGTCCCCCTCTACGGGGTCTGGGGCAGTGCCCCGAGATAAAAAAAATTGGACCCTATATTAGGTGGGCGTGCCTACCTATGGTTTTGTGCATGGGTTTCACGCATGGTTTTCTGCAGGATGGTTTTCTTCCCATGGTATTTTGTAGATCTAGTCAAGGGAACTACGATTATGTTTTAATATAGGGTTAATGGAATTGGGTTTCTGAATGCTTAGACATGTATATATATGTATTGTAACATTCAAGGAATATAATGAAAAATCAATCTGGTAGTCTCGGTTTTGGGATCCACAGGAAATTCTCTGTGCATATTTGTTGTATGTTTTATGT
The DNA here is from genome assembly GCA_031772625.1 of Pinus tabuliformis. NCBI lineage: Eukaryota > Viridiplantae > Streptophyta > Pinopsida > Pinales > Pinaceae > Pinus > Pinus tabuliformis. The sequence goes on along the minus strand of CM062807.1, from coordinate 753,850,191 downwards.
TCTCGATATTATTTAGTTTCTATTTTTAGAATTCTTATGTAGGTAATTTCTATATAGGGTTAAAACCTACATTTGGTGTTAGAGTTGTTTCGGCTTCAAGGGGATGCCTTTACTGCTAAGGGGTTTTTTTCTCAGGGTACCCCCTTCATTGCGCTGGGCACACGAAGGGGCTTACAAGGGGGACAACAGTCCCCCATGTCAGGGGGTTTTAGGGAGCAGCAGTCCCCCTCTACGGGGTCTGGGGCAGTGCCCCGAGATAAAAAAAAAACTGGACCCTATATTAGGTGGGTGTGCCTACCTATGGTTTTGTGCATGGGTTTCACACATGGTTTTCTTCCCATGGTATTTTGTAGATCCAGTCAAGGGAACTACGATTAGGTTTTAATATAGGGTTAATGGAATTGAGTTTATGAATGATTTGATATGTATATATATGTATTGTAACATTGAAAGGAATATAATGAAAAATCAATCTGGTAGTCCCAGTTTTGGGATCCACAGGAAAATCTTTGTGCATATTTGTTGTATGTTTTATATTCTCAATATTATTTAGTTTCTATTTTTAGAATTCTTATGTAGGTAATTTCTGTATAGGGTTAAAACCTACATTTGCTGTCATAGTTGTTTCGGCTTCAAGGGGATGCCTTTACTGCTAAGGGGTTTTTTTCTCAGGCCTATGGTAGACCCTGCTCAGTGGGAGATCTATGAGATGAATTATTGTGGTGAAAGAAGATGGGGGACAATGGAAAGATAGAGATTGAGAAAATTAATGGTTAGAGTTTTGAGTTGTGGAAAATCATGATGGAGGATCTGATGGTGGATAAAGATCAGTGGATTGCAGTAGATCCGGGTACTAAGCCAACAACAATGTCAGATGAAGACTAGATGAAGTTGGATTGGAAAGCAAAGATCACAATAAGATTGTGTATCTCAGATTCAATATTTTTGAATGTATTAGGGAAAGCTATGGTGAAGGCTTTGTGGGACAAGTTAGTGACTTTGTACGAATCTAAGTCTCTGGTGAACAAACTGTTCCTATGGAAAAAGTTTTATAACTTGAGAATGAGGGATGGAGACGTGGTGAGAGAGCGTCTGAATAACTTTAATACTATGGTAATCCAGTTGTTGTCTATTGATATTAAAATTTCAGATAAGGATAAGTGCATTAGTTTGTTTTGTTCTACCAGATTCGTGGGATAGTCTGGTTGTTGCAATAGGTAACAATACAAATACCTTGAAGTTTGATGAAATAGTCTCATCTTTGCTATTGGAGGAGTTTAGAAGGAAAAACACAGAGGGATAGAATGGAGATGCATTGATCTGAATTTAAATAGGAACGCAAGAAATTACAGATATAACCATAAATACAAAGATGAAACAGAAATAACACTTCATTTCATTACTATCAAATATTGAAATATGTTTACAAACATAATGGAAATAAGACTAGCTTGGGCGATGATAGCTTATCTTTGAGAAGAGATGTGGTGGCTACATGCCCCTAAAATGTGTTACAATGAGGCTCAAGGGCCTAATTATTATTGAAAAACATGAAAAAAAACCCTAAACAACCAAAAACCTAACCCCAAGAGATGTAACATTGAGAGTTTGTGGGCCCCGTTGGGGTTAGTTGGGCAGCCAACTTCCTGGAGTCATAACTTGGTCATAATATCTTTGTTTGGCCCATACAATACCTTGTCGGAAAGGTCTCTTTGAGTAATACAATATTTTCTACAGGCCCCTGCCTTTGTTTGCGGGCCTACAACAGACCTCCAAAAAATGTTGTTTAGGGGGTCAAAACTACTCTGGAAGTTCAGGACCCAAAAAACTACTAAATATAGTAAATGTTGAAATAAACAAGGAAACAAGTGAAACTAACTGGAGGTCTAGGTGGGATAGGTGGGTGGCCACTAATATCCACTTGGATCATCCTCCCCCCTTAGGAAGCAATGGTACCCATTATGTGTAGAGCCTCCATGAGGTGAGGAAATCTCTGTTGAACTTGGTTCCTAGTGAGCCACTTGCCTTGGTTTGAGAGGTTGCCAGCTTTGACAACCATATATAGTTGAATCTTTTGTTGGAGAGTGTTCTTCACCTGTGTGTCCATAATACTACTGGTTGTGGCTTGTTCCATGGAGTCTGGGTTTAACTATGTTGGTGTGAATTGTTCTGCAATGTCTGATGTTTCCAACAATGGTCAAAGGCAGCCCACATTGAACACTGGGTGTAGGCCAGGAAATGGGGGAATGTTGAGCTCAAAATAATTGTCTTCCATAGCCTTGGTAATGGTGTAAGGACCATATCAGAGTGGTCTAAGCTTCTGATGGGCTCTAGTAAGGTGTTCTTTCTGCAAATGCAACAAGAGTTTGTCGCCCCCCACTTGAAACTTGTGTGGCACCTAATGTTGATCATGTCATTGTTTGTACTTGGCATTTGACTTCTACAAGATGTCATGAACCTACTGGCATATGTGTTGGATGCATTCAATAAATATGGTCACTTTATCAGCCTCAGATAGTACATGTGTGGATTTTATCTGCGTAGTCACGTAAGGCATGACAACATCAATCGCACACAGTGGTTGAAATCGTAGAGCCACTTGAAAGGGACTATGACCAAATGAGCTATGGAGAGCTCTATTATAACTGTGTTGCACATATGGAAGACTCTCATCCACAGTTTGAGGATGCTTGGAGTTGTACATGCGAAGTATTTTCATTATCATCCTATTGACGACCTTTGTCTGGCCATCAGTTTGTTGATGGAAGGTAGTGAATTTGGTGAGATTGGTGTCCAATAGTGCTAAGGAACCTACTATATTGATCTGATAAAATGGTCTTCCGAATCCCAAAATGTGCCCATACGCATTCAAAAAAGAGTTTGGTAGTGTCCTCTATTGTGATACTCTTCTTGCAGGCCACCAATATAGCCATCCTAGAAAATATGTCCACGACCACAAATGCATAGTCATTACCATGCTTGGTAGAAGGCAAGCCAAACATATAGTCCATGGAGATGGATCCCCATGACTGGCTGGGAGTAGGCAAAGGAATTTACAAGCCTTTCTTCTTGATGGTTGTCTTGGCGATTGTATAGGCAGTGTAGGATCTGATATATTTCCCAGCATCTAGTTGGAGTTTGGGCTAATAAGAGTACTTTTGTAGTACAACCCCAATTTTCTCCACACCAAAGTGTCATGCAACCCGACTGTAGTGTGCCTACCAAATCATCTTGGTATGCTCGTGTGAAGAAACACAAAGCTGGCCCAGGTAGCATAATAATGTGTCCTTGAGGTGGAAATCAGGAACTTGCTTGCCAGCTACTAGAATCTAGTATGTTGAGGTGAACTATGCATCATTTTTGTATAGTTGCAGCCATCCATAGGTCTCATGACCACAAGAGTTGAGAATGGTAATCAGTGCTACAACTGGGGGTCGACTGAGGTAGTCTCCAACATGATTGGGGTTGCCCTTTTTGTATTTAATGTTCAAGTGGAATTTTTCCATATATATAGACCACTTGTGATGACGATCTCTCTGCAACTTCCCTTGTGTCTTTATAAACTGAAGAGGTTGGTGATTGGTGTGGATGACCGTCTCCTTTCCTAGAATGTAGTGCTTCCATTGTCGGCAAGCTTGCATGATGGAATACATCTCTTTATCATAGATGGGGTACTTATGAATTGTATCGAAAAGCATCTCACTATGATAGGCCACTAGATGCCTGTGTTGGGTGAGGACTGCACCAATAGCATAGTTTGAGGCTTCTATCTCAATTTCAAATGGTTCTTACAAGTTTGGCGGTGTGAGTACTAGTGCAGAGTAGAGGCGGTTCTTCAACTCAACGAACACCTTATGTTAGGACTCAAACTAGGGAAACTTTGCTTTCGCCCTTCACTTAGTAATCTGACTCAAAGCCCAAGTGACATGGGAGAATCCCAACAAGAACCTCTGATAGAAATTTGCAAGGCCTAAAAAGTTGCAAAGCTCCGTTAGAGTGGTCAAGGCTGGCCAATCCCGAATGACTTCGATCATGGTTGGGTCCACTTGCATTCCATCCTCATCTATGATGTATCCCAATTATTGGACTTGGCTCATGCCAAAGGTGCATTTCTCCAAGTTGGAACACAGTTTGTGCTGTTGAAGGGTTTGAAGGACCTCCTGAACGTGTTGCAAGTGTTCTCCCCAACTCATTCTGAAGATGAGGATGTCCTCCAGATAAACCACCATAGACGCGTTCGTGAAGGGATGCAAGATGTCATCCATTAGCCTCATAAAAATAGCAAGGGAATTTTTCAACCCAAAGGGTATAACCAACCATTCAAAAAGGCATTCCTTGGATTTAAAGGCAGTCTTCCATGCATCATGCAAATTATACCATGCAAAATGTACGTAAACTCAATATTAGCGTGTATTAAATCAAAATAAATCATTTTAGATTTAAAATATGTCCAAAATTTATATCATTATAAAAGTAAATATATAATAAAAAGTTGTAAAATAAAAATATGCATCAATTCATAATAGAGAGTTTTAGTTTAAATATGTCCAAAATTTATATCATGATAAAAGTAAATATAACAATAAAAGACTATCAAATAAAAAGTTGCATCAAGTTAGAGAATCTCGCTGAAATATATGATCTATCAACCTCCTCGTGCTCTCATCTGAATCATGGGTTTCATGCACAACATGTGTAGTTTCATATATACATAAGAATTTGTACTTTAAAATTAAATTTTAATGTTTTAGAATTAAATGGGAATGTAATCATAAAAAAAAAAATTATAAAAAGTTTCAAAATTCCATGCAATACATCATGGTGTTCCCCCTCCATTGTGCCCTTGTGGTTTTTGCCATGCATTGTGCCCTCATGGACAAAATATACAATATAGGTGCATGTATATATATTAAAATTTTGAATTTTCACAAGAAAATGCATAAACTAGATCAATATTAAAAAAATCAAGTATCAAAATTTTCAAATTGTCTAAATGATTCAATCCCTATAACTGACTAAAGCTTGAAATTCCATGCAATACCTCGTGTTGTTCCCCTTGCATTTCTCCTTCCTGGATCCCCTGTACAATACATGTACTTGTATATATTAAAAATTTAAAATTGCACATGAAAATGCATAAACTCTCAATATTAAAAAAATATTGTTACACGACCTTTTCAAATTGTTTAGATTATCCTATCCCCATTGTTGACTCCATCATTAAAGTCCCTTGAGAATGGAAATTGTCTCCACAAACCTAAAATTTGAAAATCTTAAAACTATAATATATAAATCTATCTCATTTTTTAATGAAACTTGCACTTCAATTTATAACAAAACATAAGTGAAATATTCAATACTTGTGACAATTGAATATTTGACACATCTCCTAGTAGGGAGGAAGAGGGTGGCGTTATGTCCAAAAAATTGGACAGAATCAAAATCTGTTAACATTTAATTATATATACATAATTATTTCTTTTAAAAATATGTCCTCATAACACCGATATAATAAAAGTAGAATAATAATTGTATCAACATGAACTCTTAAAAACAAACTAACATCTCTCAAAACATCTTGATTGGAACCTGAACCTCGGATCATGATATTATAATAAAAACCGTTCAACAAATGAGTTAACTACAAATGGTGAACATATGATACATTTGTGTTAGATTGTATCTGAAAAAAAAATAAGAAAATGTATGTGAATCGACATTAACACATACATTACAAATTACATTAAAATATCCACCTTAACCATTAACACATAGCAATCCCACACCCTCTTCCTCATGAACAATTAGGTATTGCCAACCATTAAGGCAATCCTTTGCATATGCTTTAAGCTCCTCAATATTCATATTATCTATCTCCTCATATGTTTTATATAAACAATTAGTAGGTTCATTAGCTCTTGCTCTTTGTCGATTTAGACCAATATCAATACTAGTCAATGCACTCAGGATGTTGTCTATAATGACATCCCTTCCTTCTTGACCAATTTGAGAAGTGGCATCCATCTCTGATCGCAAAGTTATCATACAAGGAGGTTGGCATACCAAAGGTGGTGGAGGGTGCGGCAATTTATTATCACATAATGCGCCCTTACGATCATATAAAGTACTTATCCCTGTACCATAATATTCAAATGGAAGGTCATTATAATTGGGTTTCATACCCAAAAATAATTCCTCATAAAATAAATTGTAACCTCGTCATTCCATGACATCTTTCCATACGTTGCAAGTAACTTATCATACAAATGAATGGCTATATTAGGGTGCTTGAAATATTTCACCTTGAGCATCTTTCTTTTCATCCCTTATTTGAAATTAAACATAGATTTTGCATTTTCTTTTGTAATTCTTTTACTAAACTGAGCCCATTTATCGGGACCCATTATTGCTTCCTCTCTACACCTCATCATTTATATAAATGAATCTGTGGTTGTCCCAAGCTTCTCTTAAGTATCAAGAAATGAGCTGAGAGAGTGCACAACTATTTCTAAGCTTTCTTGACTCTTTGCAGGGAGCTCCAAACTCCCAAGATCTTTCCTCAATTTTAAATAATTTCTTTTGCGCCTTTATAATGTACATTGTTGGAGGTTTGTCTCCCAAGGAAACTCATCAAGAATATCAGATGGATAAGTGGTGGTTAGTGTATGGCCTTCTTCTTGAACTGCCCAGCTTCGCTTATGTCTACTTGGAGCAACATTTTCACCCTCTGCATCAATATATAAAATTACATAAATATAAAAACATGTGAACAAATGTATTCATACACATGCAAGATAGACATGTACACATATGTACATACAATTCATTTACATGTACAAATTTGTTTTAACATAATTTTTTTGCATAAAATTTACCAAAATGATGATGATCATGATGATCTGATTGAGATTGATGACCACTTGGAGAATGTTGATCACCCTGAAATTGATGACCACCCTAAGATTGATGACCACCCGCAGAATGTTGACCACCGTCATGAGATGACATAGTGAGAGAAGCTTGTAAACAAAAATAGAAAATCAATTCAATATATATGTGTACATACATATGATTCTACATATTTATCATTTAAGTAAATGCACATTGATCCAAGTGGCTCTAGGGACACACAGAGGACAAAGAGGGTTTATGATAGCTCGAAAATAAAAGTGATCAAAATGCTTTCAAACTAGGACCAAAGCATAGATCCTGTCGTCCTGATCACAATGGTGCAAATAGTTCGTCAATCCGAGCTTGTATGAGGGAGAACAAGCCAGTCAAAGTTTTGGTCAAAGTTGGACTATGGGCCAAGTTTAAGTGTCCTACAATTTGACCGACCCCGGGGCATGAAACCAAGCTTCTGAAAGCGGGCAAATTTGTTGGATCATTAATTTGTCTAATATCCCCTATATTAGACAAATTCAAATAAATATTCATTATTAAAAGAAAAATCGAAAAAAAATGTAAATGAGGTGGCGGGCCACCACCCCCAAACTACATTATAAAAATTTTCAAATATTAAAATGCCAATGGGCCATGACCCTCTCTGGCCTAACCATATCACAAAACCCAAGAACTGGTAGGCCATGACCCCCACTGGTCCAACCCATCGTATAACTGCACACTCTAAACAAAGTTACAAAGGGGTGGGCGGGCCACCTCCGATGGACCCGGCCCACACCCCAACCCTCTTAACAAACACATGTTGTATATATCTGGGCCGGCAGGAATCGAACCTGCCAGGCCATCTGGCCGGCCCACACCACGGGTGGCCCAACAAACCTTAAATATGCCACCAACAAATATTTAATGCACCCCCCATTTAATACAACGGATATACAGGAGTTATGGGGCAGGCCACCTAATGCAGACTCGACCCCCCACAACAAAATCAATGCGGCTTTTAAAAACTAAAGGGGCATGTAAAAAAGCAGGGGTTGGGGTTTGACCACCCGACCTCCTCAATATAATTCAGAATTTTACTGTTGGGCCAACAGCCTTCATTGCAATGTCCACCCAAATTTTTCCCAGTGCGCCCAAGAGGGAGCAGCCAAGAGCCCCCACACGGATCGAGGTATTTTTTAATTAACTTTTAATGTAGGGTGGAACCATGAACCTAATTAAAACATAGGTGGAACCATGATTGGGTGAAATTCTTAGGAGGGTGAAATTTTTGCAGTGTCCAAATTGGAAAAACTTTATGTTGATCTTACACCTCTTGGCAGCACGAATCCGATGGTCCAGTCAGTTTCTTGATCTGAGCAACAAATTTGTAGAGGACCTAGAGGAGGGAATCTTTATCGAATCTAGGGGGAATCTAAAAGATTCCTTGAGCCCCATATTTTCATTTTCTCAAACTTCAGAAATTTGAAAGTCAATTTTGCATTATTCGACTCCACAAATCTAATGGTGCATTCAGATTTCCCATTTGCTCATTTCATTTTTTGGCCACTTTTCAAAGTGGAGTGTAGGTGTTAGCATTCAATGTGTGAGCAACCATTCCATGCGATTGGACGCCATGAGATTGATTGTATGACCAGCTTCAGCAGTTTGACATCCTCTTCTTCAAATGGCCCCAAGATGTGAGGTATATACAGTGTGTTCATGTACTTCTTTTTGCTATAAGATACATTGTGCCGCATAGATCCCTATTTGATGTTTGATGTGGGATCTTGTTTCTTACTTGTTTTCATGATTCTTGCTTGATGTGATGTGGAATCATTTATGGGATGTACTTGTTGTCATGATTCATCATGTTTTATTTGAGATCCTTTTGTCGTCATGTTGATGGGATACTCATGTTGTTGCTATGTATGTTTGCACTGAGATCCCTTTTATGCCATGTTGGTGGGATGTTCATTATCATCATGCTTGAGTTTATGTCATACTGATAGGAGTCCTTTTTTAGTGAGAGTTCCTATAGTGGAACATCTCTTGGAGCCACTCCTGCATGAGGGCATTTTCCTTGTAGTATAGCAATGTCACCACCTACGTACATCATCACTATTGGTAGAATTTAATGTAGCAGCCTACACCATCTTGACACCGGGGCCCGGAGACGTAGTCCCTCATGGACGAACTCGGTTATCAATGTCTTGTTATGTTATGTTGTTGATGATTGTCATGTTACTTCTTCTTTACAGCATGCATTTATGTTCCATTGTGGTATTTTAATTTCAATTCTAATCACATCACGAAAGAAAAAGGTCTTGGTTAAATCCGAGAGTTGAGTTAACTCAGATCAAGTTTGGTATCAAAGCAGTCTTTGCGTGGATGTGAATTGCAAGCGTGAACAATGGAACGTGTAGCAACAGAGGATGAAAAAGCGACGTATGAGACCATGCTCAAAATTTCCCAAAGGGTGAAAATAATGTATGAAAATCTACAGAAAGAGATAGAGGAAAAGCAGTGGTCGCAGCTTTAGTTGCAAGCCACGGAAGACGCCCTAGAAGAAATGAAGCACAATAACCAGAATCTTCAAAAAAAAGAATGATGAATTGAAGACACGTCTACATGAAGAGAAAGAGGAGAAACATAGTTTTCTACAATAGCTGCATGCTAAGGATGAGGCCTTGGAGAAACTGCAACGTGACCCATGTGAGGTAAAAAGTAGTTCTCCATCTTCATGTATGTTTCCTGATGATGATTTCAAAGTTTTTGAAAATCATACCACAGGAATTGGCTCCAAATTGTTGAAGGGAATGGGGTATGAAGGAAAAGGCTTGGGCGTTAATGGCCAAGGCATCGTCAACCCCATCAAAGTAGAAGAATTACCCCGTCAGGCAAGACTTGGGTATGTCAAAAAATAAGTTGGGGAATGTGCCACGACAGCTTGCGAACCACCAACAACAGATGATGGTAAGCCTTCATCAATTCTTTCCAAATTGATAAAGGTAAAATATGTTGATTTCATTTTGGTTTCATCTTCACATAGTATGATTTCTGCTAGAGTTTGGAGATCCCAATTATAGGGACAAACATGAGGCTCCTTACCAGGATGAGCCGCGAGGAGGAAAAAGAACTTGGTGTTAATATTAACCAAGGCATAACTCGACCATTGGAGGTTGTGCAGAGACCTTAATTTGGAGGCTTGAGATACACCAAGGGAGAATGCTCAAAGGTGTTAGATCCTTCCGAGACATCATCAAAATCGTCAAGGAAAGAGAATGATGGGAACACATCCCCATCATCCCATGGCAGTGCCCATTGCAGGGAGAAAGCTGAGGTAAGCTCTCATCACCATACTTACACAAGAGATGGCAAGGGGAGGTATAACTAGTTTCGATATTCAAATTTTCATGCCGATTATAATCATGTTGTTAATGATAAGCCTAAAACATGGCATTGAAAAACATGTACCTTTTGTGGATTACATAACCATACATTTTCTAAGTTTTGGAAAAGAATAGCAGCACACAAAAGGATGAGGCATGAAAGACCCTGTCAATAGCAGGTAAAGAAACATGTTAAGAAGATCTGGAGGAAGAAGACCTATTGCAGTGATTGTGATAGAAGTGGCCATCAAAGAGCCACTCATTGGAGGCTCCATCTAGAGCAGCGCCTTAAAGACAAAGCGTCAGTGCATGAACTAGATGAAACGATTGTTCAACCAGCGAATGCGCCACAAGGAGATGACCCATTCACAGTGATAAGTGAAAAATGGTTTCTAGATATGTTAGCTTGTCATGGTCGTGCTCTTGTAAATCATTTGTTGCATTTTAAGATGTAAAAGGATGATGTGTGTTCCATCACTTGTTAAGCAACAGTGATGTCTAGTCTTATTTTGAGTTGCATGATAAACGATGAAATTGCTGTCATGTTTCCATCACTTGTCAGAACAAAATAGTTTTGGCCTTATTTTTGTAAATCATGTGTTGCAGCGATGATGTGTGTTTCATCACTTGTTGAAGCAACAATGATATGTTGGCCTTGTTTTTGTAGCTGGGGTATTGTTTCCATTTGACGTAAACTTGACCACCGAGTATGTGTTATAAAATCATGGCAAGTATGGGAAGCTTGGGTCATTAGTTGGTCATGTAAGTCAGGCATGCAATTTGCAAAACAATGTACTATAGGTTGCAGATATTGCAGGTGTCGGCTCATCGCTTAAGGCTCCGAGGAACAAAGGTGAAGGAGATGGAAGCGAGACCTTTTCAGGATGTTTGTGATGCAGACAAGGTATAGAGAAGTGGTAGATTATTTTTCATGCTTTTGGAGGACCAAAAGCTCCTTAGTGGGAAGGATTGATCCAGGTGGCTTCAGGGACACACACAGGACAAAGAGGGCTTATAGAAACTTGAAAATCAAAGTGATCAGAATGCTTTCGAACCAGGACCAAAGCGTAGATCTTGTCATCCTGATCACAACGGTGCAAATGGTTCATCAATGCGAACTCGTGTGAGGGAGAATGAGCCAATCAAAGTTTTGGTCAAAGTTGGGCTATGGGCTAGGTTTAAGTGCCCTACAATTTGAGTGACCCCAAGGCATGAAACCTAGCTCCCGAAAGAAGGCAAATTTGCTAGATCGTTAATTTGTCTAATATCCCCTATATTAGACAAATTCAAATAAATATTTATTATTAAAAAAAATCAAAGAAACATATAAATGAGGTGGCGGACCACCACCCCTGCCGACCCCAAACTACATTATAAAATTTTCAAATATTAAAATGCCGATGGGCCATGAACCCCACTGGCCTAACCATATCACAAAACCCAACAACCGATGGGCCATGACCCCCGCCGGTCCAACCCACCATATAATTGCACACTCTAAACAAAGTTACAAAGGGGTGGGTGGGCCACGTCCGGTGGACCCGACCCACACTCCAACCTTCTTAAAAAACACATGCCATATATATTTGGGCTGGCAGGAATCGAACTTGCCTGGCCACGTGGCTGGCCCGTACCACGGGCAACCCAACAAACCTTAAATACACCACCAACAAATATTTAATGCTCCCCCCATTTAATACAATGGATATACGGGAGTTATGGGGTGGGCCGCCCAATGTGGACCCGACCCCCAAAAACAAAATCAATACGGTTTTTAAAAACTAAAGGGGCATGTAAAAATGGAGGGGTCGGGGATTGACCACCCGACCTCCTCAATATAATTCGGAATTTTACCGTTGGGCCAACGACCTTCATTGCAATGTCCGCCCAACTTTTGACATATAAACCCAGCATTTTCCCAATGCACTTACGAGGAAGGAGCCAAGAGTGCGCACGTGGATCGAGACATTTTTTAATTTATTTTTAATGTAGGGTGGAACCATGAACCTAAGAAAAACACAAGCAGAACCATGATTGGGCGAAATTCTCAAGAGGGTGAAATTTTTGTAGTGTCCAAATTGGACAAACTTTATGTCGATGTTACACCTCCCGACGGCACGAATCCGATGGCATAGTCAGTTTCTTGATCTAAGAAGCATACTTTTAGAGGACCCAAAGGAGGGAATCTTTGAGGAATCTAGGGGGAATCTTAAAGATTCCTTGAGCCCCAGTTTTTCATTTTATCAGAATTCATAAATTTGACAGTCGATTTTGCACTATTTGACGCCACAAATCTGATGGTGCATTCATATTTCCCATTTTATCATTTCATTTTTTGGCCACTTTTCAAAGTGGAGTGCAGGTGTCAGCATTCAACGTGCGAGCAATCATTCCATGCAATTCGACGCTACAAGATCGATGGTACGGCCAGCTTCAGCAATTTGACATCCTCTTCTTCAGATGGCCCCAGGATGTGAGGTATATGTAGTTTGTTCATGTACTTCTTTTTGCTATGAGATGCATTGTGCTACATAGATCCCTGTTTGATGTTTGATGTGGGGTCTTGTTTCTTACTTGTTTTCATGATTCCTGCTTGATGTGATGCGTTATCATTTGTGGGATGTACTTGTTGTCATGATTCGTCATGTTTTATTTGAGATCCCTTTGTCATCATGTTGATGGGATACTCATGTTGTCACCATGTATGTTTTCATTGAGATCCCTTTTATGCCATGTTGGCAGGATGTTATTATCATCATGCATGAGTTTATGTCATACTGATAGGAGTCCTTTTTATACTGAGAGTTCCTATAGCAGAACATCTCTTGAAGCCATTCCTGCGTGAGGGAATTTTCCTTGTATGATAGTGATGTCACCACCTATTTACATCATCACTATTGACAACACTTAATGTAGTGGCCTACACCATCTTGACACCGGGGCCCAAAGACGTAGTCCCTCCTAGACAAACTTCATTATCAATGTCTTGTTATTTTATGTTGTTGATGATTGTCATGTTCCTTCTTATTTACAACATGTATTTATGTTCCTTTATGCTATTTTAATTCCAATTCTAATCACATCATGAAAGAAAAAGATCTTGGTTAAATCCAGGAGTTGAGTCAACTCGAATCAAGTTTGGTATCGGAGTAGTCTTTGTGTTGATGTGATTTGCAAGCGTGAACAATGGAACGTGCAACAACAAAGGATGAAAATGCGATGTACGAGACCATGCTCAAAATTTCCCAAGGGTGGAAATAATGTAAGAAACTCTACAGAAAGAGACAGAGGAAAAGGAGCGGTTGCAGCTTCAGTTGCAAGCCACGGAAGATGCCCTAGAAGAACTAAAGCACAATAACTAGAATCTTCAAACAAAGAACGATGAATTGAAGACATGTCTACATGAAGAGAAAGAGGAGAAACAGAGTTTACTGCAATAGCTACAAGCTAAGGACGAGGCCTTGGAGAAGCTGCAGTGTGACCCATGTGAGGTAAAAAGTAGTTCTCCATCTTTATTTATGTTTCATGATGATGATTTCGCTGTTTTTGAAAATCATACCATCGGAATTGGCTCCAAACCATTGAAGATAATGGGGTATGAAGGAAAAGGCTTGGATGTTAATGGCCAAGGCATCATCAACCCCATCAAAGTAGAAGAATTACCCCGTCAGGCAAGACTTGGGTATGACAGAAAGGAATTTGGGGAATGTGCCACGATAGCTCGCGAACCACCAACAATAGATGATGATAAGCCTTCATTAGTTCTTTCCAAATCAACAAAGTAGGTAAAAGATGTTGATTTCCTTTTGGTTTCGTCTTCACATAGTATGATTTCTGTTGGCGATTTGGAGATCCCAATTACAAAGACAAACATGAGGCTCCTTACCAGGACGAGGCACGAGGAGGAAAAAGAACTTGGTGTTAATAACCAAGGAATAACTCAACCACTGGAGGTTGTGTAGAGACCTCAATTTGGAGGCTTGAGATACACAGAGGAAGAATGCTCGAAGGTGTCAGATCCTTCCGAAACATCATCGAAATTTTCAAGCAAAGGAATGATGGGAACACATCCCCATCATCCCATGGTAGTGCCCATTGCAGGGAGAAATCTAAGGCAAGCTCTCATTGCCATACTTACACCAAAGATGGAAAGGAAAGGTATAACCAGTTTCAATATTCGAATGTTCATGTGTATTATAATCATGTTGTTAATGATAAGCGTAAAACATGGCATCATAAAACATGTACCTTTTGTGGATTACATAACCATACATTTTCTAATTGTTGGAAAAAAATAGTAGCACACAAAAGGATGAGGTGTGAAAGACCCTCTCAACAGCAGGTAAAGAAACATGTTAAGAAGATCTAGAGGAAGAAGACCTATTGCAGTCATTGCGACAAAAGTGGTCATCAAAGAGCCACTTATTGGAGGCTCCATCCAAAGCAGTGCCTTAAAGACAAAGCGTCGAGGCATGAACTAGATGAAATGATTGTTTGACCAGTGAATGCGCCACAAGGAGATGACCCATTCATAGTGATAAGTGAAAAATGGTTTCTAGATATGTTGGCTTGTCATGGTCGTGCTTTTGTAAATCATTTGTTGCATTTTAAGATGTAAAAGGATGATGTGTTTTCCATCACTTGTCAAGCAACATTGATTTCTGGTCTTATTTTGAGTTGCATGATAAACAATGAAAGTGATGTCATGTTTTCGTCACTTGTCAAAACAAAATAGTTTTGGCCTTATCTTTGTAAATCATATGTTGTAGTGATGATGTGTTTTTCATCACTTGTTGAAGCAAAACTGATATGTTGGCCTTGTTTTTGTAGCTGGGGTATTGTTTCCATTTTGATGTAAACTTGACCATTGAGTATGTGTTATAAACTCGTGGAAAGTATGGGATGCTTGGATCATTAGCTGGTCATGTAAGTCAAGCATGTAATTTTAAAAACAATGTACTATAGGATGCAGAGGTTGCAGGTGTCGGCTCATCGCTTAAGTCTCTGAAGAACAAAGGTGAATGAGATGGAAGCGAGACCTTTTTAGGACACTTGTGATGCAGAAAAGGTATAAAGAAGTTGCAGATTATTTTTCATGCTTTTGGAGGACCAAAAGCTCCTCAGTGGGGAGGATTGATCTAGGTGGATCTAGGGACACACCCAGGAAAAAGAGGGCTTATGAATCTCGAAAATCAAAGTGATCAGAATGCTTTTGAACTAGGACCAGAGCACAGATCTCATCATCCTGATCACAATGATGTGAACGGCTCGTCAATCCGAGCTCGTACGAGGGAGAACGAGCCAGTCAAAGTTTTGGTCAAAGTTGGATTGTGGGCCACGTTTAAGTTTCCTACAATTTGACTGACCCCAGGGCATGAAACCTAGCTCTCGAAAGCGGGCTAATTTGTTGGATTGTTAATTTGCCTAATATCCCCTATATTAGACAAATTCAAATAAATATTTATTATTTAAAAAAAATATATAAATTAGGTGGTGGCCCACCACCCCTGCCACCCCCAAACTACATTATAAATTTTTCAAATATTAAAAGGTCGACAGGTCATGAACCCCGCCGACCTAACCATATCGCAAAACCCAAGAACTAATAGGCCATGACACCTGCGATCCAACCCACCATATAACTGCACACTCTAAACAAAGTTACAAAGGGGTGGGCGGGCCACCTCTAGTGGACCTGACCCACACCCCAACCCTCTTAACAAACACATGTCGTATATATCTGGGTTGGTGGGAATCGAACCCACCTGGCCATGTGGCCGGCCCGCACCACGGGCGGCCCAACAAACCTTAAATATGCCACCAAAAAATATTTAATGTGCCCCCCATTTAATCCAATGGATATACGGGAGTTATGGGGTGAGCCACCCAATACGGACCCGAGCCCCCAAAATGAAATCAATGCGGTTTTCAGAAACCAAAGGGGCATGTAAAAATGGAGGGGTCATGGTTTGACCACATGACCTCCTCAATATAATTCAGAATTTTACGGTTGGGCCAACGGCCTTCATTGCAATATCTGCCCAACTTTTGACATATAAACCCACCATTTTTCCAGTGCACCCAAGAGGGAGGAGCCAAGAGCGCGCATGCGGATGGAGACATTTTTTAATTAATTTTTAATGCAGGGTGGAACCATGAACCTAAGAAAAACACATGCAAAACCATGATCGGGCGAAATTCTCAATAGGGTGAAATTTTTGTAGTGTGCAAATTGGAAAAACTTTATGTCGATATTACACCTCTCAATGGCATGAATCTAATGGCACAGTCAGTTTCCTGATTTGAGCAGTAGATTTGTAGAGGGCCCAGAGGAAGGAATCTTTGAGGATTCTAGGGGAAATCTAAAAGATTCCTTGAGCCCTAGATTTTCATTTTCTCAGAATTTAGAAATTTGATAGTCGATTTTGCACTACTCAATGCCACAAATTTGATGGTGCATTCAGATTTCCCATTTGCTCATTTCATTTTTTGGCCAATTTTCAAAGTGGAGTGCAAGTGTCAGCATTCAACATGTGAGCAGTCATTCCATGCGATTCGATGCTGCGAGATTGATGGTACAACCAGCTTCAGCAGTTTGACATATTGTTCTTCAGATGGCCCCAGGATGTGATGTATATACAGTGCATTCATGTACTTATTTTTGCTATGAGATGTGTTGTGTTGCATAGATCCTTGTTTTATGTTTGATGTGGGATCTTGTTTCTTACGTGTTTTCACGATTCCTGCTTGATGTGATGCGGAATCATTTGTGGGATGTACTTTTTGTCATGATTCATCATGTTTTATTTGAGATCCCTTTGTCATCATGTTGATAGGATACTCATGTTGTCACCATGTATGTTTGAATTGAGATCCCTTTTATGTCATGCTGGCAGGATGTTCATTATCATCATGCATGAATTTATGTCATACTGATAGGAGTCCTTTGTTACTAATAGTTCCTGTAGTGGAACATCTTTTGGAGCCACTCCTGCGTGAGGGCATTTTCCTTGTATGATAGTGACATCACCACCTATGTACATGATCACTATTGACAGCACTTAATGCAGTGGCCTACACCTTCTTGACACTGAGGCCCTGAGACGTAGTCCCTCCTGGACGAACTTTGTTATCAACGTCTTGTCATTTTATGTTGCTGATGATTGTCATGTTCCTTCTTCTTTACAACATGCATTTATGTTTCTTTATGCTATGTTAATTGCAATTCTAATCACATCATGAAAGAAAAAGATCTTGGTTAAATTTGGGAGTTGAGTCAACTCGGATCACACACACACACACATATATGTATACTATAAATACCATGATGTGAACAATGGCCCTCCATTGATTAAGTAGATAGTCTTTTCGACCTAGTTTGAGATGCATCTAAAAAAAATGAAATTTACTGTAAATTAATTTAAAGCTAAATTGATAAGAAAAATCAATTCCATCTGTATACATGTACATATTATTATGTTCAAATATCATTTAAAAACTTGCACATAATCATATATATACCACAATCATGTTGGACCTCTCCTGATTTATTTGATATTCTCTTTGATCCATGACCTCGACCTCCCCCTCTAGATGATGCATGAGACTATATTGATGCTCGCCTCGAAGAATCATGTGGAAAATGCTCATCCGTGATATATATATATATATATATATATATATATATATATATATATATATATATATATATATATATATATATATATATATATATAGATATATGTTTGTGTGTGTGTGTGTGTGCATGATATTTAAAATGTTACCTCATGCATTTACAATTTTTTTTTAAATTACTATTTAAAAAGATCAAGAATTTAGAAAATTGTTGTAACCCTTGAAGTTAACCCATACATTTTAAAATCTTGAAATTTCTATTTAAAAATATTAAGAATTCATAAAATTGATATAATCCTTGAATTTACCTCATGCATTTAATTAATGTAACCCTTGAAATTACATCATGCATCTTAAGATCTTAAAATTGCTATTTAAAAACATTGAAAGAATTCATAAAATTAATGTAACAATCGAATCTCTTCATTTAAAATATACTCAAGACTAAAAACACAAATGACACAAATGTTGAAGCACGCACATTTTGAAAATTAAATACAAAATTTTCTAAAACGTGTCAAGTTCACCAAGTTGCGCTTACATAGTGGGGGCACACTTGGTATAGAATTGAAAAAAACACATGGTAATTAAAAATGACACATTTATAACTAAAAAACATACACATATCAAATATATCTTACAATGTCCATCAATAAATATTTATGGAAAACGTCTTAACACTAACTCATATTTCACACACAAATCTTGAATTTCCATTACCCCATACAATAGATCACTAGACTTCCTATTAACATTTGCACAATGTCTTATGCTAATCATGGAAATTGACTAACACTATTTTTTTCTTCTCCATGCAGTTGCTTTAACCTCTCCTTTTTAACTTGGTACACACCTTTCATCTGGTTGCACACAAGTTTGGAATTAGTGAAGACTACAATTCCATTGGATCCATACTCCCTAGCTATTCTCAAGCCTTTTATCAATGCAATATATTATGTTTCATTGTTTGTTGTTCTTCCAGGGAAATTCATGTTCCTTTGAAGGACTTTGTTCATCACAATATTTCATAGCACATAAGTAATCACTGCTTGCCTTGGATTGAGATAACAAGAAACTTCTATGCATAATATCCATTTTTCAGCCATTTTTAATGGGTTTTATGATCCATGTAAAAAACAAATTCAATAAAATGAATTTAATATATTTATACCTATTGTGATTGAATAATGGAATGTTAATAAATAATTTCCTTATTTTATGGCAGAATGATAATAAATAAATACCTATTGTGATTTGATGCAGGAGCATCTAGACCTAGCCAGCAATGTGATAGTGTGGTCACATGTTGTGGCTAATGAAAGTTTGGAGGAAGAATTGGTTATTTGAATTATATTAATTTCAAATTATGTAAGTAGTTAATTGTTGCCTAATTCTGAACAAAATTGGGAATAAAATGGAAAGTGATCCTCCCTGCATGGAGATCAAGCCAATTAGCCATATTGATTAGTTAGAGTAGGATTTTATTTCTTAAAATATAGTGAATTCCTTCATTTGTGGAAGGAAACTGCTAGATAGAACATATATGTAATTTCCTTTCTTTTCTGGAAGGTGGGGAGATAGAGAGAGAGGATTCATGAGGGAATTGTAAGCCTACAGACAGATGAGGAACAAAGGCCACTAATTTGTAGAATCAGGCCAAAGAGGAAAGATTCAGGAGAGAAGAATAGTGTGTGGATTTTAATTGAAACAGAGATCTTTTAATTTGTGTAATCGGCCGAGGCGAGATTCTATAATCGTTTTATGTTGAATGAATGAGATTTTGTGTTTATGATTGATTATCGGGCCTGCGGTAACCCTTGTATGCTTTCAGATTCTTTGTATTCAAGCCAGGTGATTATCCCTTAGTTTTGTTATGTTTAAACGCCTAAACGTATGATTGATAGAAGTCGTGGCTTTATTTTAAATATCATTGTTTGATGCGGGTCGGCGAAGTCTTTTTACATAGTTTTGGTCCCGCAAGCAGAAAACCCAAATTACACTAAGAATTGGCGCAAAACACAGTCAGATCTAAAATCCAGACTTGAAAATTTATAGACGGGGACCTATACCCTTATCGGGTCTTGAAGACTGATTAGATCAGTGCTTTGAAGAGGAAGGAGCCTAGCAATTGAATTTGTGACTTGCGATTCGCCGATTCAATCGTGGTCATTAGATCGCGATATATCGCAACCGTTGGATCGTGATATATCACAACCATTGGATCGCAATCAGCCGTGACCGTTGGATCACGATCAACCATGACCGTTGGATTGCGGAAGCGGTTTCGTAATAGTAGAAGTGGTTTTCAGGTGAGCGAAAGGCCGTAAGTTGTATCAAAGGTTATACCCCCGATCCCATTCACCCTTCGACAAGTAGCAGCGAGGGTGAATAGGGAAACCGCTTTATCGAGCGGTTAATCCCTGTATTAATTGTTTGCCTGAAATAAGATGTGAGCCGTCGGATCCACTACGTGTAGATCAACGATGGAGAATCAACGCGTCAATTTAATTGTTCAAAGTAAATGTGGACCGTTGGATCGGAGGATGTGTTGAATCATGGAGATCAGCCGATCAGGGATCGGTGATCAGAGCACACAGTGGGAAGGCAATGAACCAAAGGATAGACCCGCCAATATATATGAATGCAGATGTATAAAATTTGAGATCCGGATATATGTGTGGAGCGGAGTTTTCTCGTGTATTTCCGCGCTTATATGTATTGCGTTAAAAAGTATTGATCGGGGTTTTTTTTAAGGCTAAAGTGGAATAAAACACTTCCAATAGTGTAATGGCCTCGATAGCTTAAGTGGTTCTGTTTTTAAAGGGAAAGCACCAAACTACACTTTCGACATGCATATGTGGGCATGAAGCTTTAAAGGTTTATAAGGATGAAATAGTCTCGATAAGGTGTTAGGGTGTGGAAGCCATATGGTTGCATCATTTTTGGTGTCAGAGTAGGAAAAGGGAAGAAATTTCTTGTGAGAAGGATGTCTTGCTTATGAAGATTTATGATACAAAAGGTATGAAAGTTGCAGCAGTTGAATGAATGGAAATGCTGGGCACAGAACTACAGTAGTAAGACTATAGAAGAAATTTTGGAAGTTCTTAGAGATTGTAGTAAAACCTCATTCCAGCTGAGGCTTGGAATAGATAGGGACAGACGAGTCCTTAAGAGAAGTGAGTGGAGAAACCAGAGAGAGAGAGAGCAAGATTACTCGGTGCAAGTTCTAAGGAAAGAGGACTTGGAGACCAAGTAGAGGAGACGCTTGGTGAGAAGATCAACTTAGAAGGAAGTTGATTGGTTGCAAATGTAGAGCTCACATAGGAGAGAAGATGGCTATGGAAAGTCATATGGAAGGTTCATAAGAAGGCTACAAGATGGAGGAGAGGAGTGCTCAAACAATCCATAGGAAACAGATGAGTCAAGCAGAGATTGACAAGGAAATGGCTAAGATAAGAGAAGAAATCGATGTGTTAGTAATGCTGCTAGAGAAGGACCAAAGACAAGGTTGGGTCTTGAAGAGGAAGCCAGTGAAGTGGCCTAAGTTGCAAAGAAGACTGCAACAATAACAAGTAAAGTGGTTGATAGAAAACCTCAAAGAAGCAGAAGCAGAAATGGAAGTTTCCATTTGTAGACCAGAAAAAGGTGAAATGTTGGGTGAAGAGGATAATGGGAGATCAGCTGAAGATCTCATGGACTATTAGCATAGTTCAGAACAATTAGAAGATAAGTTGACAAGGAAAGCAGATGAGGCAATGAAGCCTTGTGATTTTAATTCTCATAGTTTGTGTATGTTTGCAGGATATGCAGAGGATGATGGACAGTCTGGTGAAACCATCACAAACAGGAATGAAGCTCTTGAGGTGAAGTATGATGGAGATTGCCTTTTAGAGGAAGAAGGTGTTGATTTATTGCAGTAGAAAGAACTCATAGATGAATTTTTGTTTGGTGTAAGATAGTCAGATGAAGTTGATATGGACTAGAAGTCTAATGAAAATGCCATAGTGGTATTACAAGAAGGTAAGAAAATGAATTTTTCAGATGAAATTGATGAAAGAACTTTGCAATATGATAGTGCAGAAACCAGGATAACTCAAGAGGATTGCTAGGAAAAGAATGAAGTTGATAATGGAAGTTGTGATGAACTGTTGGAGAGATTTCACATGGAAATAGAGTTCTTGGAAAGATTGTTCAAGGAACCTGAAGGAGGAATGAATCTTTCAGAACCTGATAAAGAAGAGATTTTGGTTACTATGCATGATAAGAATGAAATGTCTCAAACATTTATAGAGTTAAGTAAATGTTTCGATTCTTCGGTTAATGATGTGACTACAAGTATGGAAGACAACATTAATAAATATGATGCTGAAATTAGAGAGATTAAAGAGAGATTATTTGGAGGTGAAATTGAAGATCAGGAGAAACAAGGAAGTTATGTCCTCAGAGACATGAAGGAAACAGAAGTATTAATCTAGCAAGATAAATATGGAAGGAACCAGCAATTTAAAAGAGATGATCAACAACATGAGAATGAATTTGAGGAAGGCATTAGATTGCAGAAGTATAGCAACCGGAAGTAGAATGAAGAACAATAGATTAGTCTGGCAGTACAAAGAAAGACAAATGAAGACCGAAGATACAGATGGAGAACAAAGAAAACGTTCAAATGGAAGTTATTGCAACAGAGGTGGAATGGCAAGCTAATAAACGAGTTCAGGGAACTTGAACAAATTCATATTGATTTGTTAGAGAAGAAGAGACTCAAAGAAATGGAGTCACAGCAAGAAGGATCTACTGAAATCCAGAATATCTACGATGGAAGATTGGTGCTTGAAGCATCAAAAGAGGATGAAGGATATTTTATTCTAAAAACTGATGATTGTTATATGATTGTAGGTCATGTAAACTTCAGGAAAACAAGCAGTTGTTGGAAACTATCATAATAACAGGTGGAAAGATAACTACCCATAGTCATAGGAAGAATAAAGAGAAAAGTTACAGTCTAGTGAAGGAAGATGTCCAATCAAATGACATCCAAAGGATAAGTCAAAAGGAGGATGGCAAAGGAATTATTGAGATCAAAGGAATGTTTGGAAAGAAAGAGATCCATTCATATGAATATGGAACAAAGAGTTTTCTCAGGAAAACTGATGAAGCTAATACAAACCACATGGAGAATCTTATGAAGACCTTGGTGTCTCATAGTTTTGAAACTAATATTTTGTGTGTAAATGCAGGATACACTGAAGTAAGGCAATTGTTTAATTTTTTCCTAAGGGAAAGGAAAAGAAAACATATGATTTTTCAGAAGTTAGAGGAAGGAAATTCACACAATCTTGTGATACAATGGAAAGAGCAGCTGTTAAACATAGTTGTAATAAATTATGCAGATATTGGACAACTATTGAGGACTAAAGCCATAAGAGAGTAGCTACTGAAGGTGGATATAGAAGACTTGGTAGATATTAAACATTTATTGAAGATTATTGACCTTGAAGAAAGCTAGAGTAAAGAAGGACTATATGGAAAAGAAGTTGTCAAAAATGTTAGCATAATGAAGAAATAGGGTAAAGAATTTGTGTTTAATGAAATTATTGATTCTGGTGAAGATTTATATGCATAAACAAGGCAATGTGAAGTCAATTTGAAACAAGAATTTGATTCTGAAGATCAGATCGAAGTAAGGAAGGATGAGATCAGAAAGTCTTAGAAAGATGGAATGATGTTGAATTTACAGAATAAAATTGTTGAAATAGAGATGATTTCAAGAGATGATAGTAACAGGATTACTATTGTACCACTGGGAGTTATTGATGAAGAAGAGGCTAAAGATGACATTTCAGAAGCAGACAAAAATGATGCCATAATCATTAAGGGTGTAGAAATTAAGTTACCAGAAGAAGAGGTATTCCAAGTACCTAAGCAAGCAGGAAGAATTCTTAGTTTTCAAGAAATTTGTGGAGTTGCAGGTATATTGGGAATTGAAGTAAGAAGTGATGAAGTCATTAATGTGAAACCAAAAGAAGGAACTGGAATTATTGCAGGGGATCAATGGAAAAGGTATTTGTACATTTCAGAAATGTATATGGAAAAATATTGGCACAGGGATTATGATGTTCTTATTCAGGAACACAATCAGTTACAGAAGAATAGTATTCATCATCTAACAAGTGAAGTGGACAAAGAAATTGATAAATTGTGGAAACTCATACAACAACATTCCAATAAAATAAATAGAGGAAAAAAGAAAGAAGGAAGATTGGATGGAAAGAATGGAACAGGTGAAAGTAATGGTAAATTGCAAATTAAAGTGTGGAAGCCTGACATAGATTGTGATGATGAGAAAAAAGCAGTAAGATATATGAAAAAGACAGTAGCAGACAGTGAAAGCATAGCTAATGGGACAATACAACATAAAGTATGGAGACCGAGAGAACAACAAACAACAACAATAACCAAGGACAGACTACTGAACAAAGTATGGGATCCAGGAGGACACAGATCAGAAGCACATGATCAGGAGATCATGATTATTTTTAACCTTGGGAGTCTGATGCAGGAGCATCTAGACCTAGCCAACAATGTGATAGTGTGGTCACATGTTGTGGCTAATGAAAGTTTGGAGGAAGAATTGGTTATTTGAATTGTATTAATTCCAAATTATGTAAGTAGTTAATTGTTGCCTAATTATGAACAAAATTAGGAATAAAATGGCAACTGATCCTCCCTGCATGGAAATCAAGCCAATTAGCTATATTGATTAGTTAGAGTAGGATTTGATTTCTTAAAATATAGTGAATTCCTTCATTTGTGGAAGGAAACTATTAGATAGAACATATATGTAATTTCCTTTCTTTTCTGGAAAGTGGGGAGACAGAGGGAGAGGATTCACGAGGGAATTGTAAGCCTATGGGTAGATGAGGAACAGAGGCCACTAATTTGTAGAATCAGGCAAAAGAGGAAAGATTCAAGAGAGCAGAATAGTGTGTAGATTGTAATTGAAACAGAGGTCTTTTAATTTTTGTAATCAGCCAAGGCAAGATTTTGTAGTCGTTTTATGTTGAATGAATGAGATTATGTGTTTATGATTGATTATTGGGCCTGCGGTAACCCTTGTATGCTTTCATATTCTTTGTATTCAAAATGGTTGATTATCCCTTAGTTTTGTTATGTTTAAATGCCTAAACGTATGATTCATGGAAGTCGTGGCTTTATTTTAAATATCATTGTTTGATGCGGGTCAACGAAGTATTTTTACATAGTTTTGGTCCCACAAGGAGAAAACCCAAATTACACTAAGAATTGGTGCAAAACACAGTCGGATCTGAAATCCGGACTTGAAAATTTATAGATGGGGACATATACCCTTATCAAGTCCAAAAGACTGATTGGATCGATGCTTTTGAAGAGGAAGAAGCCTGGAAATTGAATTTGCGACTTGCCATCGACTAATTCAATCGTGGCCGTTAGATTGTGATATATCACAACCGTTGGATCATGATCAACCGTGATCGTTAGATCGCGGAAGTGGTTTCACAACAGTAGAATTGGTTTTCGAGCGAGCGAAAGGCTGTAATTTGTATCGAAGGTTAGACCTACGATCCCATTCACCCTTTGACACGTAGCAGCAAGGGTGAATGTGGACCGTTGGATCAGAGGATGTGTTGAATGGTGGAGATCATCCGATCGCGAATAGGTGATCAGAGCACGCAGTAGGAAGGCGATGGACCAAAGGATAGACCCGCTGATATATATGAATTTGGATGTATAAAATTTGAGATCTGGATATATGTGTCGAGTGGGGTTTTCTCGTGTATTCCGTGCTTCTATGTATTGCGTTAAAAAGTATTGATCGGGGTTTTTTTTAAGGCTAAAGTGGAATAAAACACTTCCGATAGTGTAATGGCCCTGATAGCTTAAGTGGTTCCATTTTTAAAGGGAAATCACCAAACTACGCTTCCGACATGCATATGTGGGCATGAAGCTTTAAAGGTTTATAAGGGTGAAATAGTCCCAATAAGGTGTTAGGGTGTGGCAGCCATATGGTTGCATCATGATTGAATAATGGAATAATACAAGGATTTAACTTAATTTCAAGATCATCCTCTATGTTCTCCTTTGGAATTTAGACATGACTGATAGTTTCATCAAGAAATTATGAATTATGATGTTAGAATTTATTGATTTTAGGAACTAGGTCTATATAAAATCATTGTTTAAATGCATGGCCAAGCTTTTGTCCACTGTCAAACCAATGGTCACATTCAATATCCCTATCACTATCACATCACTCAAATAATGATATCAAGATTTAATTCACAATGCATTGACTCAAACTCAAAAGCGGAAAATGAATAGATTTTAAAACCAAAGGATGGACCTGCTGATATATATGAACGTGGATGTATAAAATTTGAGATCCGGATATATGTGTGGAGCGGGGTTTTCCTGTGTATTCCACGCTTCTATGTATTACGTTAAAAAGTATTGATCAGGGGTTTTTTTAAGGCTAAAGTGGAATAAAACACTTCTGATAGTGTAATGGCCCTGATAGCTTAAGTGGTTCCATTTTTAAAGGGAAATCACCAAACTACACTTCCAACATGCATATGTGGGCATGAAGCTTCAAAGGTTTATAAGGGTGAAATAGTCCCAATAAGGTGTTAGGGTGTGGCAGCCATATGGTTGCATCATGATTGAATAATGGAATAATACAAGGATTTAACTTAATTTCAAGATCATCCTCTATGTTCTCCTTTGGAATTTATACATGATTGATAGTTTCATCAAGAAATTATGAATTATGATGTTAGCAATCTATTGATTTTAGGAATTAGGTCTATATAAAATCATTGTTTAAATGCATGGCCAAGCTTTTGTCCACTGTCAAACCAATTGTCACATTCAATATCCCTATCACTATCACATCACTCAAATAATGATAACAAGATTTAATTCACGATGCATTGACTCAAACTCAAAAGCGGAAAATTAATAGATTTTAAAAGCTATGCATACCTTGGATGAAGTGATAAAACTAAGGGCATAGGAGATTACGCCATGATAAGTTGGGAAAAGATTTGACCTAGTACTATAACTAGGTATAATAAATTACCTTATGATTAGTTGGAGAAGGTTCATGGATATTGGATCAACTTAATATATATGATGTAAAATTTTTGAAAATGTATAAAGATCAAGTGATTTACTATTTTTCTTGGAATTTACATGATTATATTTTTGGTAAGATGTTGATGTTTTGTCATTTAAATTATATTTCTGAATGTAGAGATATATTAAGCGTATTGAAGAACTCTATGACATAGATTTAACAACTTAAAATTATATTTATCCCAATTTTTATATTGACTTAACCAAATATTCACTTAAAATTGTGCTAGGAAAAGCCTAAAGAAATCACTTGGTTAAAGTACTACAAACATAAATATGATATTGCATCATCAAAAAATCAAAGGAATTTAATAAATATTATATTGTATCATCACAAAATGGAATAAATTTAATGTGTGAAAAAACATTTCGTGAAGGGTTAGGTTGTGCAAAAGATCATTGTTTAGACAAATCTGTTGGAAGGCTAGGTAGCCAGAAAGGTTGTTTCTACTTGGTTGGATGGTTGGATAATTACAAGAGGAAAACAACTAGATATCTCTAATTCATCTCAACTACAAATCTCTAATTCATTCAACTTAGCTTCAACTCAACTGAAGGTTGAAAGTATTTACTAATTTATTTTATGATCATTCCACATATAAAAATCTTTCTAATTCAATTTAGCTTCAACTCACCCAAGTTTGAAAGTATTTCTTAATTTATTTTTATTTTCATTCTCGGAAATTTAACACTCATTCTAACTTGTTATAAAATTTACTTATTAAAGCTATAAGACATGTTTATTTATATGCCATACATGGGTCTATTTAAATGCTTCTCTAAAAACTAGAGTTAACAGAGGAACAAAAAAGAATGAAAAATGATAGACCAATTTTATTCTAGTAAATTTAACACTTATATTGCCTTGTTATAAAATTTTCTTAGTAAAATTGTAATACATGTGTATTTATATGGCCTAAATGGCTCTATTTATATGCTTCTTTAAACATATAGTTAAAAAAGAGGTAAAAATTTTAAATTGAAAAATTATAGAGCCTTTTTTAATCTAGTAAATTTAATATCTATGTTTCCTTCTTAAAATTTACGTATTAAAATTGTAGTACATTCTGTTAGATTATCTATTTATATGCTTCTTTAAAAATGAGAGCTAACAAAAGAAAAAAAATTAACTTGAAAATGGTAGACCCGCTTTTTATTTAATGTAGTTGATTACAGTCATAAGGCTTTGGGTAAGGGACAAAATATATTGTGAAGGACTATATTATACAAACAAACAAAAATGTGTAATGAAACTGTTAGGCCTTGGGTAAGGGTCAATATACAGTGAGGAGTATTGGTTTTACTTTCATAATGGAGTATTGGTTTTAGAGCAACTGGAGAATGCTCTTATGGATGATGATGATCGCATTGAGATGTCACCCCCATCCATTTCCATGGCCCCCATGTCTAAGACTTCAGCTCTAGCAGTAGGGGCTCTATCTTCAGTTTTGCAAACATCTTCTTCTACATAGTTTTGTCCTAATCTGGCTCCCTACTTCTTTATATGTCATACATGATAGATTCATAGTTTTTAGAAACTAGTTCAATTTATTATTTTGGACCTTTTGGTCTTCATAGTTCGATGTGATGATGGCCTATTTTGGAAAAATAACTATTTGGTCATGTTATTATTCACAATTGTTGGATGACCTATTTCATTCCATAGGTTAATATTCTACTTTCTATTATATGGCTTAAAATTTTTATGTTTTTTTGTAATTGCTAGAAGTCCCATACCACTACGTGGAGGCTGGTGCAGTAGTTATAGTGGTTCAAAGAGGAAGAATAGTATATAGAATCATGGATCTTATAATAATTGTTTCTACTTTCTCACTACTTTGTATGTCATAGATGATAGATTCATAGTTTTTAGAAACTAATTAAATTTATTGTTTTGGACCTTTCGGTCTTCATACTTTGGTGCGTTGATGGCCTATTTTGTAAGAAGAACTATTTGGTCACATTATTATTGACAATTGTTGGATGACCTATTTCATTCCATAGGTTAATGTTTTACTTTCTAATATACAGCTTAAAATTTGTATGTTTGTTTGTAATTGCTAGAATCTAGATGGTTGATGCTTGAACAATTAATCATTGATGTATTATGGATGTCATTTCTTCTTCATTAATGTACAAACATGCATGTTTTCATATGTTCTACAACTAATTTGGCATTCTGGATATGTGTGTGTGTGTGTGTCTTTGTGTCTGTGTGCTCCTGGGATGCTTCACCCATGAGGTTTTTTGGAAAATGATGCTTTTTATTATCCCACTCTCTAAAATGCTCCCACCTATTATATGTTCCAAGAAATATCTATAAAGCAGTGAATAATAACTCCATTTTCAAGGAAGATGCTTTTCATAAAATAGATTATTGAATTAAATATATTAAAACCCTACGAACAAATCCTGCTTTGACTTAACAAGAAAGGCACTATGTGGAGCACAACCAAGTGTATATTGTATCTATCCCTATCAATGACATAATTTTTGCACCCTTCAAATAACATGTGAGTTCAATTAATTCTGAATGGGCTATGTTTCAAGCTATTGGATTATGCAATACTAAATCATACATTAGTTAATGTTGAAATCTCTTAATTAATGGCATTATGTATACTGAAAATAAAAGCTGCCATTCCATATTCAAGATGGGCTTCACTCTCTCCAATCAGATGGAGGATTAAAGTCTCTCTCCACGTTGATATCCTTCCAGCATGTTTTTAAAGACTATAATTCTGAGGCTGAATGTCTATCTAAGCGTGCTCTGTCTCTGCTACCAGGGTAGATGAATTTTGAACTCTTTTCGGAGGCGGTTGTCCAAAGTCATAGTTTTTTCGTGATTTAGTAAGACTTCCTTCTGTCTCTAATTTATAGGTACTTGTGTGAAACTTTTTCTCTGCTAGGTTTATACATTTTTCTTTTTTGTAACTCTCTTTGTTGTTGAATCCAAGTTAAAATTCGAAGTGCGGAGTTCCTTTGAGATCAAATGAATATTTCCTTAGAAGTTTCAGGGAGGTTTTTTTGTCTATCTAACATTAGAGAAGGTTAGTTCCCTTATGTATGATAGCTACCAATTCCTGAACATGAACGATGATGTATGTAAAAAAATTTCTATAATGAAATTCTCTGCTTTTTTCTCCTTGAAAAAAAGCCAACTAAATTTTATGATTTCACTTTAATGTTATGATTTTGGACCATCTATAGAATTTCATCTATGTATTTCATGATTCTTGTAATAACGTGTTGTCTGTCAAGCAGTGACCACTAGATGCTCTCGCAACCTTGGTTGTGAGAAAGTTATTCCAAGCTTGTAATCAACATCTAAGTGAAACTGTAAACTTGAGATCACAAGCATCAGATCATTGCTGATCTAAAGGACTACAACTACTAAGTGTAAACAACTAAGTTAATCATGATTTTTGACTTTAGGAACTGCAAGAGGAAAAACATCTTATTCTAAGGAAATATGTCTTGATATGTTGATCAACTGGTGGGAATTGCATCCTGACAATGAGCACAACCAATGAAACCATTCTTTGTTGACTAACCTATAGCACTATGGTGAGTGAAAATACATTTAACATGTCAATATCTTCTGTTGGCACTTCAATTAGAAGTATCAAGTGTATCCTTCTGAATTCTATGCTCAACATAGGACAACCCTGCAAGTATCTAATAATATTGGCATGTTGAAGGAGTTGATTGAGCGAAGTAACCTATTGCATTGGGAAAGTATCCATATGGGTTGGTAATTCTATATAAGAGGCAAGGGGGTGCAACAATGTTGACCTTTTTGAAGGTTTTTAGTGATAAAATAACCATACATATGGCCATGAGTAGGACAAAACAACAATGTTAAAAGCAAAGTCCTTTCCATCATTTAAATGCAAGAAAGTTCTTATTTCATTCAAGCTTTTAGAAGCATAGCCTGGGTGTTGTTGTTGCATATAAATTGGAAGTTAGAAAATTATATTAAAAAACTAATATCAATGACAATGGACTGATCAGAGGTTTTAATGACAGACCACAGGTTTTTAGAAGTGGTAGGGACCTCCAAACTTGAGTGCACTCTTGTACACTGATATTTTGGAGAGTTCTTTCGTACAAGATTTCAATTCACAAAAAACTTTCAATAAGGTTTTCTCTAGGAATTCAATGCTAGGAGATTAAGTCTTTAGTGGCAAAAAAATGGGAAATGCCCTTCATTCAAAAATCTGATGAAGAAAATCAACTAACACCATTAGAAAAATGTGACAAGCGTTGATAATATATTCAATGTTTTATTGTAATGGATTTTTAACTGATACATTGACCTCAAATTTCTAATGAAATTGATTTATCAAAAGTGGAAATACCTATGGAAATAGTGGTTAAATTATATGACCTTTTTTCTTTGTTTTGTGCCATATAAATGCTAAATAAACTAGTCCAAGTGTAACTAGTCCAACAGGCCTGGGTGAAACAAATTGATGTGAAATTATCCTACTCGATTCCAGGTGTTTTGGAGGACTTACCTGGTCCTGACGATGAGGCTGAGAAAACTGATAGAATTCCTCCAACGACGACAAGGTACAACCAACCAAAATTCCTCTAGTTCCAACAAACCCTGCAAAAAAAACAACAAGAAGTTATTAAATCCGGAAAAAACATTAAAAAAATGTTGAAAAAGAAAATTTGATCTACATACCCAATCGTTTCTTCCACTGAACCGATGGGCCATCCAAAATAGCAGCACTTGGCTCAACTACAATAATAAATTAATAGCTCATGACTGAACTACAATAACAAATTCACAACACAAGAAAATTTCACAACAGCGTCAGGCCGTCATATATATAGAAGTTTTTTTTCGGTCAAACAAATAGTTCATCTAAACAGTGTTTTTTGTCGATTTTTTTAGCTCCGGAAAAAAATCTATTTAACAGCCAGTGTTAATCTAAATGGCCAATAGTTCGACCAATGTTAGTATAATAGTTCGGATGAAAAATTGAGATTGTGAATTTTCTGGGGGCATTTCTCACAAAAGTGTAACCCAGCTTCATGTTTTCACCCTACATCAAGAAGTTCTTTTATAAGTTGAAGTGAGGAACTACCTTCCTAGTTATAAAAGAAGCTCTCATAAAAATTCATTCCATAATGTAATGATAATAAAAGCGGAAATGAAGATTTTTCTTGTGTGATGGTAATGCTAAAGTAGAAAAGGAAATAAAAGAGTATGCATAATACTTTATAGGGCTTATTGAATGTGATCTTGTCGATTATATGTTATACTTTATAAGCCCTATTAGATGATGTAGATTAAGAGTTGGAATAATAATAGGACAATTTTGGTATCTATTACGTAGATGTAGTTCTTCGAATTATGTTAATTCATGATAATTTTAAACTTATCTTTAACCATTCCTAGCCATTTGCTCTTCATAAGAAATTTCTTTTTCAGCCCCCTCATGATGGAGGTGTTGTTGGGTTTTTCAATCCTACTTGTTATTTCAGCATGTTGCCATATCTATTGACCATGTCCCACCTCTAGGTAATCCTTATATGATTTTTATCACCTTTTTCCTAATAAGTCGGGCTTTTACATCATGATCCAAGATGATATTTATAGGAAATACATCTCGAGCACTTGAATCACACCCCATCGGGAGCATAAACCCTAATATGGCCTTCTAATTTTAGCTTCATGGAATTGAGTGATGGCCTTCTTTCCATACCTATGTATGCATGGAGACACTAGATGTATAACCTTAGCTTCCTTCTTGGTTAATTGAAATTGTGCACCCAGTAGTGTTAGATTGAGAAAAATCATCATATCCCACGATCAGATAGGTTTTACCTATTACATCACTTGTAGAAGGTTGATTCAACGGTGTGCCTCATTTCCAAATCCCCATTTACTATTAGATTAGTGGAAGGCTCTAGTTCCTTTATAGGGATTCGTGGGGTCCTTCACCACTTTATTCCTCTATCTAGATCATAATTTCCTAGTTATTTTTATGAGATAGGTGTTAGGGCATAGATCCCATATCTTATGAAGATCTCCTTAGAGTGAATATAGACTCTATCAGGTGTATCACTTTCTTTCCTTATGTCTTATTCAAGCATTAGGTGGAGACACGTGGTACTTCTGACACTGATTTGTGAGACCATGGATAACCTTTTTCTCTTCAACAAGTATCTCAGTTCTCATGGATATCTTAAGGGGTTTCAACTCCTAATATGAGCACAAATCACATATCATCTCTCAAAACATGGTATTTTCTCACCCCTCCTTATATGGCACTACTTTTTTACTATTTTTTCTTTGCAACAACCTCAATTTTTAGGAGAGTACTAACATATCGTTCCATTTTTCCTCCTAGATTTTTGTAGTTCAGTCAACTCACACTTTAACTCTCCCATGAGGACATCATGAAATAATGCAGTGGGCCCTTTCTGTGGTCGATGTTCTGGTGCGTAAATTTCCATCCTTTCCCTTCTCTATCTTTGATATGGTTTTCTGGGCTTCCACCTCCTTCACACCCATTTTCCACATGCTTATGATGATATGGACCCTTTTATCTTATTATTTCTTGGCTTATGTTTTTATTGTTTACTTCTTTCATTCATTTAGTAGCTTAGCTTTTCTTCAGCTTATGATTTAACTTTAGCGTTTATTTTTTAGGAGCTTTCTATTGAACATACTTTTGATTCCCGTTGACTTACATTTTTGGTTGTTTGTGGACATTAATAAAATTATCTTATCTTATCTTTTGTCATTTCTAGCACTTTAAATCATAGTTATTTCATAATGAACCCAATTTTCTATGTTCACTAAGTCTTGCTATAGTTTTTGGTGCTTTGTAATGGTGTAATATGGAAATATTTCCACAATATATATTATTGCAAATAATGAGTTATAGATTATCAAATGGTCAAGTGAAGGTGGTCATGCAATTTGGTAACTAGGTATTCATTAGACATTTAAATTTAAGTCACCTGTAAAACAAGAAAATTATTTTATTTCCTATGTTAATTAGGCTAACAGATGTTGGGAAAAAACATAATACTATGATACATATATAGATTTTTTTCATGCCAGTAATATATAATTCAGAATGAGCTTAAACTTGTCATGAGCATCATTTTATTTTTCTTGTATTTGATGTGTGTAATAATAAGTGTTGAAAATATTTATTGGTGTAGAAGGCATGGTTGTATTAGGTATTGGACAGTATTTCACTTTGTTATGCATTACAATGATCATCTTCTTGTGATGCAATGTTTTGTGCCCCTAAAAATCTTGGCATAGTAGACTCAAGGATGCAAATTTTATATCAGATCTTGACATTCACACAAGTTTTGTAGTTATCTCTTTTTGTCAAAGGTGAGGGATTAATTTAGTTGTTATTATTGTAAATGATATGGTCAAATCAAGAATACCTACTTTTGGTTGCTTCATTGGACGCAATGGTCTTGGAGGGGTCAAAGGGTTTTATGATGAAATTATGCGACAACCATGGCATCCCTACAATTAAGGTTCTCTACCTAATTATTGATCCATCAAGTTATTTTCTCATTTACTTGTCTATTAGAGTTATCAAACTCTATGAATATGAAAACATAGCTCTTGCTAACTGATTTGAGAGATATGACATGTAAAAAATTCAATTTTGAAATAGGATTACTAGTTAAACAATCTTGTCTTGAAATATGTCTCTAAATTTTTACTTGATCTATTTGTGGTACAAAACTTTTAACATGCCTTGCATGCTAAAAACTCTATGGAGAATGAAGGGAAACCTATTGTTGTGAAAGTTGATGGCTTGGATTCTAGTAAATGATTTGTTGCTATAGAGACCATCGAAGAATCATATGATGCAGTTGATAATATGCTTAGAAAAAGAAGTTATGGGTTATGAGATTATTGTGAAAAAGTTCAACTTCATTTTTAGCTTTTATTTATGAGGAATTCTCTTACTCTACCTTTAGAACAAGATCATAAATGTGTGGGTGAAGGAGATGCACATCCAAATAAAAGAGGAGTGGGCCATATTCACGAGCTCTAATCTTGTCTAAAGAACTCAACTCATTAATGATTAAATCAATTCTTCTTTCAATTGTAGAGGAATATGATGAAGATTATGCATTGGCCTTTTGGTAATTTGAGATGGGAGGCTGTTATGGGATAGATGGTGGAGATAGTGCTCACATCCATTAAAGGGCTCATTGGTAATCAATCTATATCTGACCCTATCATCAGTGATTTACATAACAATGGTCTCTTTTTCTTGAACCATATATATGTTGATCAATTTCGAAATTTAGTGCTGAATTCTTGGTTAGATGCGAGGGAGATTGGACTCACTAGATATTTAGGTCCAGAGTGGGATCAATATATCTTTCAATTAAGTTTAGCAAGTATTTTATTATGGAAGAGAGAGGATATAATGTCATGGGATGGTTTCATTTTTAAAGGTTAGATATATGTCAAATAGATTTATTCTCATATTTCATTTATTCTCATATTTCTCAAAGATGAAGCAAGGTTGTTAAAGATTTATGGTTTCAAAAGACTTGGAAGTGGGAGATTCCACTTAAATTAAAAAGTTTTTGTTGGTTGGTTTTTCATAACATGATTCTAACATGGGAAAATCTTCTTAAAAGAGGTTTTTAGGGTCTCTAGAGATGTACATTATATATAAAATATAATGAATATGTGGTACATCTTGTTAAACACACATGGAGGAGACAACAAATATGAAGGATAGACATTGAATGCATTATACTATTCACATGATATACATTTATAATATGTTGGAGTGACTCTTGAATTCATCTTCCAAGGTCTCTTGGACTCCCTTTGACTGTTCAACTTCCTCACCATAACCCTTAGCGAATTAGGTGTCCAACATTCCCCCCCTTAATCAAAAGGGGTATGTGTGAGTCCAAGAAGAGATATGTAATTCAAAAATGTGCAAAAATGCATGGCAGCACTCAGTTGAATGTGCTCTCTAAAATGTTGGTATAAGGTGGTGGTTTAAGGATGACCACCAACACTGGAATGCTTAT
This sequence comes from Pinus tabuliformis, assembly GCA_031772625.1. NCBI lineage: Eukaryota > Viridiplantae > Streptophyta > Pinopsida > Pinales > Pinaceae > Pinus > Pinus tabuliformis. Next base: position 753,814,054 of record CM062807.1, on the reverse strand, counting down.
TGAAGTTCCCGAAACTCTTCCAAATCTGGCTTGAAGCTAAAATTTTCTACTATAGGAAGTGTCCCTAATGCTTTGGAAAGGGGGATCTTCAACCTGGAAAAGGGAGGTCTACAGCCTGCATTGGTTTAAGGATGGCCACCAACTATGGAATGATTAATGAAATTCTTGGAACTCTTCTAGAACTGACAAGAAGCTGAAGTCTTTTGCTAGAGAAAGTGTCCCCAATTCTTTAAATAGCGAGAAGCTCAACCTGAAAAGGGAGGTCTCAACTCCACATAGATGGTTTAAGGTTGACCACCAACCAAAGGTATGCTCAAGGGCATCTCTGTCTCTAGCTACAACTCTGAATATGGTATGGGAAGTTGTGGCTCAGGCTCACTTGAACTTCCGTGTCTCTGGCTACAACTCTGAATTAGGCAGCAGGTTTAGGTTGTGGTTGAGGCTCACTTGATGTGGCTTTGAAGCTTGTAGATGAAAACCACTTCCCCCCCTGTCAGATACATGGTGAGATGATGGAGAAAATTCAATTGCAAGATTTTTCAATACTCTAGAAGAAATTCTAACATATGATTGGAATATCTTCTTGGTTGTTGAAGCCCATTGCCAAGAAGCGATCCATCCAAAGTGAATATTTTTTCTTGCACGAGGTTTGTTTCTGAAGCATCTATTTGAAAATTGAGTGGTTTTATGACAATTATTACATGGATAAAGATCAAAACAATGATGTTTCATATGGCCAACTCGGTCACACTGTTGTCATTTAACATTTTGTAGTTGTTGCTATGGAAGAGGAGCATAATTTGGAACAACTGAAGGTGAATTGTCATGAAGAAATTAAACACTATGAAACTGAATGGGATTTTAGTAATCTGGAATATGAAAAGACACATCCTTGTCATATCCAAGACTAGTTGTGTGCTTGTTATGGACAAGCTCTTTCCAAGGTTTGATGATGGGCTTGGGAAGTGTATGCTAATTTTTCGCTTCTTTTTGCAAATCTACAGCTTCATTGGGTGCTATATCAAAATTATTGATTTTTTGCTGATGGGATATTGTCTCAATGTTCTGAACAAAAACAAGTTCAGAATGTTGTCTTTTCTGTAACTCATCTTGTTGTAGTTGTGATTCAAGCTGCAAAAATTTAATCTTGTCATGTGCATTTTGCAGATATGTTTGAATGTCTCTGAGAATGTCTTTATCAATAATGACTTTATTGTTCACAATAGAATGTATTAAATTAATTAGTAATTCCAACTCTCCATCAACCATTTTCCAACAATTTAAATTATTGAATGCACTCCCAAAATCAAATAGAGAGGTGCTCCACCAGGCTTCAAGTCTCGACTAGAATAATATTTAGTGTTTTATAGGTCCAACATTCAAATACAATGCATAATACACCAAATGATTTATTCTCATAAATTATGGCTCAACTTAATAAGGTCGAGGTCCAGAAAACCTAAATTTAAGCAGTGAGAGAGCTAGAACCCATTATAGCAGATGGTAGAGTGTTGATTCACCAAAGGGGATAAATTGTATATAAATGTGGTCTTGTATAATCCATACCAAAAAGTATGAAGGTTTCACTCACATGGTCTTGGTAACTTCAAAGATCATACTTGAGAATCATAACAGTGGTGATAACCTTTCAATTCTCAATGAGTTGCATAAGTGTTGCTCCATGTGATATTAGATCTCAAAAAATGGTTCTTATCTTACAAAGTGAAAGACAATAAACACCTTTATTCACAAGGATTTTCATTTCTTCAACACAAATCAAATATGAGTGAGTGAAGACAAGACTCTCATTACATTTAGGGTAGTTGTAGGAAGCCACCCCTTGAAGTGGAATTTTGGTGTAAACTTCTACAATTGAAGAGGAATAAGATGCTCTCACTCTTATCAAACGGGAGTCTTGTAAGGTGAATTCTCTAAGTCGGCTTGGGAAATTTCATGGGACTCCACAACTCCCTATAAGGTTTGATTCTGGTAGATTCATCTAACTACAATGCACTCAAAAGTGTTAACTTGTTGTGCAACAGCTATTAAAAACCATTCCAATGCACAAACCAGGAGTTACACACAGACTCCAAAAGTCCAATCATTTCTCATGATCTTCGACAAAATTTAATGTTCAACATACAATTGAAGTGCACCGTACACCATACACCATAAATTGTGGAGCAAAAGAAACATTGCTCAATGCATTGACTATTCACACACAACACTAGTGTTCCAGATGTGAATATAAGAGGCAAAAAATAGTTCTTAGACATTCTTTGATAGGCCATTCACTCGAAATAAAAGTGACTCCCTTAATTGTTGAACAATATGCTCTACACCACACCAGGTCTCCATGACAGATCAGATAATTTTCTCACAAATAGTTCAAGGATTGTTGATACCTTTTCCTAATAATGATCTTCAAGAAAAAATTCCCTCGACCGCTAGCTATGTTTGTTCCTGCTTCAACAACTCAAGCACTAATGTCTGTGTCAGACTCCTTCCAATTCTTCAAGTGTGTCTGAGCTAGCTAGGCCTGATGGGAATCCTGTCAAGGAACGAAAGAAAATAATACTTCCAAATTGTGTCACATCTCATCTACCTCCATCTCATAAACAAGCAATGTGTTAGAGCGTTAAATCATGTAGCAGAGATTTGTGTCACAAAAAATGTGAGGTTGTAGAGCATTAACATAGCAGAGAACTGACTGACTGCAAAAACGCTGAGCCAAGTTGGAATAGTATGATGGAACTCATTGCTCATAGCCTCCCCCGGTGCATGCATTTTGATTGCCCTTTTTTATCGCTTGACTCAGCACCATAAGAGCATTAGGGTTCTAAATAGTCATACGTTCACGACAGAAAATATTTTCTCATACAACAACAAAGAAGTGCTTTGGAGGTCACTAAGATAAGGCCTAACACATTGACAAAGAAATGACCACTGATAGACTATTTGAGTAGGCACAAGAGCTATGAGAGGTAAACAAATGCAATGCAAGAAACACTACACTGAAGGAAGAGTGTTACTATGTGTAGAAGATTCCTAAATGAAAATGTGAGAAGAGAAGTAGGTGCCAGGTATAAAAAAGGTCACAAATAGGGATAGAAAAATCCAAATCTAAGCACGACACGTTTGGCATAGTAGCACACAAATAATGGCCACAAAAACTAGTGGCTCAGATTGGAGCAAGGAAAGAATTCATCTGCTCTAATACCTTGTTAAACACACATGGAGGAGACAATAGATATGAAGGATAAACAATGAATCATTATATTATTCACATAATATACATTTATAATACATTGGAGTGACTCTTGGATTCATCTTCCAAGGTCTCTTGGACTCCCTTTGACTATTCAACTTCCTCGCCATAACCCTTAGCGGATTAGGTGTCCAACACATATTTTTCTCTCTTTTCCATTTGTGGTTTCAGTATGGTGTGGAGTATTGAAATTTCTCAAGTTTAAAGGGTTTCATGCTTTTCCTTTCTATATCCTGTGGGGTATTTGGAGGTCCAAGAACATTATGATTTTTTATCAAGTTGAGCTAGACATAAGGGGCATATATCTAAAGGTATTGGCATACTCTCTAGAGATACAACCGAAGAAGGAGAAGTTTTCAAAAAGACTGTGTCAGGTCAAGGAGATATGGGAAAAGTACCCAATGGGTTTTTTGGATGGAGCTTCATCTTTGAGGGTATGTGGTCGTAGGGCCTTCATGGTATTGAAGCCTCAGAATTATTTCCATTTTAGTTGGTACAATGGTATTAGCTCTAATAATAGAGAAGAGCTTCTTAAACTTTGGGGAGTCTTATTTTGTGCTAAATCGATTTCCATTGACTATGTTGATGTATATGGAAACTCAAAAATGATCATTGAATCATGTCTACATCTCTCATAAATTTGATGCATCGAATCAGACTCCTCATTAGGAATTTCGAGAGGATATATTTTTCACATATCTTCAAAGAAGAGCATCATGTTACACATGGTGTGTCAAAATATGGTTGTTGTTGTGATCTGGGCAAGATCAAGTTTTCATCCTTTGAAAACCGCCCCTTTCAACCTTCAAGGGGTTATTAAAATATGAAGGAAAATATTATACTTTTTCATAATCTTTTGATTTCTATACTCTCTTTTTTAATAGATCTATTAAATATCATTGCAAGAAAAAAAAAAAAAAAAAACAGTTATGTTAGAGGAAGTCATAATTGTAATAGTGAGAAGGAACAAATGAATGAATAGAAGATATAGATGGAACATTCTAGAGTGAAAAATGTCAATAGTAATTTATTGAGGGACAAGTATGGTGTTCATGATTTAAGGGGATGAGATAAAACCACGCAAATGTAAATATATATTTTTTTAAAGAAAATATGTGAAATTTTTCTTATTGAGAAAAATGAAAAATTGGAATAGTGGTTGAACGTTATATGCTTGTAGAGGTACTCTATGCTAGAATAATTTTAGATTCCAAATTTGGTTTACCAAAGTTTCTTCAGTATAATGTTAGATTTGGAGATCCCTCAGAAGGCTTGTCTTGACTGTTGTGTTGGAGAATAGTCTATAGATTGAGTGTATAAGTAGATGAAAAAGGCCTATAGGAAAATAGAGGTATGGTTTGTGTATGTTATACTCTGCTCTGAATAATTCTTGACTTTAGATAAATGACATTATAATTATTCATTGTCTTGGAAGTATGGGTTATTTCATGAGAGGAAAAGGAAAGCGTAAATCTTCTTTTGTGTGTCTTATGAGTTAAGTCTTCGAAGTATGGATTATTTAGGTAAAGGACATTATAACTAGTCATTGTTTTGGAAGTATGGGTTATTTCATGAGAGTAAAAGGAAAGGGTCAAGCTGCTTTTGTGTGTTTTAGGAGTTAAGTCTTGGAAGTATGGATTATTTCATGACAGTAAAAAGAAAGTGCCAAGCTTATTTTTGTGTCTCTTATAAGATAGAACTATTATAGGAGTCTAATTTGTCCATGGATCCAATATGTCTGCATAGTATTAGTGCCAAAGCTGAAGTGTAATGGTCTCCAATTTCACCAAGTTGTGCTTAGATAGTGGGGGCACACTTGGTATAGAATTGAGAAAAACACATGGTCATTAAAAATGACTAATTTATAACTAAAAAACGCACACATATCAAAGATATCTTACAATTTCCATCAATAAATATTGATGGAAAACTTCTTAACACTAATTCATCTTTCACACACAAATATTGAATTGGCATTGCGCCATACAATATATCACTAGACATCCTATTAACATTTGCACAATGTCTTATGCTAAATGATTGAAATTGACTAACAATATTTGTTTCTTCTCCATGGAGTTGCTTTAACCTCTCCTTTTTAACTTGGTACACGCCTTTCATCTGGTTGCACGTAAGTTCGAAATTGGTGAAGACTACAATTCCATTGGATCCATATTCCCTAGTTGTTCCTAAACCTTCTATAAATGCAATATAATATGCTTCATTTTTTGTTGTTATTTCAAGTACATTCCACTTTCTTTGAAGGAAATTATTTTTTACAATATTGCATAGCACATAAATAATCATTGCTTCCATGGAATGAAATAACAAGAAATTTCTATGCATAATGTCCATTTTTCAACCATGTTTAATGGGTTTTATGATCCCTGTAAAAAACAAATTCAATAAAATGAATTTAATATATTTATACCTATTGTGATTGAATAATGGAATGATAATAAATAAATTCCTTAGTTTATGGGAGAATGATAATAAATAAATACCTACTGTGATTGAATAATGGAATACTACAAGGATTTAACCTGGTTTTAGTATTATCTTCTATGTTCTCCTTCAAAATTTATATGTGATTGATAGTTTCATCAAGCAATTATAAATTATGATGTTAGCAATTAATTGATATTAGGAACTCGGTCTATATAAAATCACCGTTTAAATGCATGGCAAGGCATTTGTCCATTGTCAAACCGATGGTCACATTCAAGATCCCTATCGCTATTACATCACTTGAATAATGATATAAATCATGATGCATTGACTCAAAATAAAAAGCGACAAATGAAAATATTTTAAAATTTATGCATACCTTGGATGAAGTCAGAAAACAAATGGCATAGGAGATTACCTCATGATAAGTTGGGAAACACTTTGACATAGTACTATAACTAGGTATAGGAAATTACGTTATGATTAGTTGGAGAAGGTTCATGGATATTGGATCAACTTAATCTAGATGGTGTAAAGACTTTGAATTAATGTATAAAGATCAGGTGATTTTCTATTTTTCTTGGAATTTACATGATTATATTTTTGGTAATATGTTGATGTTTTGTCATTTACATTATATTTTTGAATGTATAGATATATTAAGCATATTGAAGAACTCTACGACATAGATTTAACAACTTAAAATTATAATTATCCCAATTTTTATCATGACTTAACCCAATATTCACTTAAAAATGTGCTAGGAAAAGCCTAAAGAAGTCACCTAGTTAAAGTAATACAAACATAAATATCATATTGTATCATCACAAAATCCAAGGAATTTAATAAATATGATATTGTATCATCACAAAATGGAAGAAATTTAATGTGTGAACAAAACATTTAGTGAAGGGTTAGGTTGTGCAAAAGATCATTGTTTAGACAAATATGTCGGAAGGCTAGGTAGCTGGAAATGTTGTTTCTACTTCATTGGATGGTTGGAGAATTGCAAGAGGAAAACAACTAGAGATCTATAATTCAACTCAACTACAAATATCTAATTCAATCAACTTAGATTCAACTCAATTGAAGGTTGAAAGTATTTACCAATTTATTTTTATGTTCATTCCACATATACAAATCTTTCTAATTCAATTTAGCTTCAACTCACCCAAGTTTGAAAGTATTTCTTAATTTATTTTTATTTTCATCCTTGGAAATTTAACACTTATTCTTCCTTGTTATAAATTTTTCTTATTAATCTATAATACATGTTTATTTATATGCCATACATGGGTCTATTTATATGCTTATTTAAAAACTAGAGTGAAAAAAGGAACAAAAACAAAATGAAAAATGATAGACCAGTTTTATTCTAGTAAATTTAACACTTATATTGCCTTTTATAAAATTTTCTTACTAAAACTATAATGCATGTTAATTTATATGGCTTAAATGGGTATATTTATATGCTTCTTTAAAAGTATAGTTTAAAAACATGGAAAAAAATTAAAATGAAAAATGATAGACCCAGTTTTATTCTAGTAAATTTAATATCTATGTTGCCTTCTTAAAATTTACGTATTAAAATTGTAATACATTATGTTAGATTATCTACTTATATTCTTCTTTAAAAATGAGAGCTAACAAAATAAAAAAATTTAACTTGAAAATGGTAGAGCCGCTTTTTATTAAGTGTAGTTGATTAGAGTCATAAGGCTTTGGGTAAGGGACAAAACATATTGCGAGGGACTATATTATACAAGAGAAAAAAATGTATAACAAAATTATTAGGCCTTGGGTAAGGGTTAAAATATATGGTGAGAAGTATTGGTTTTACTTTCATAATGGAGTATTGATTTTAGAGCAACTAGAGAATGCTCTTATTGATGATGATGATTGCATTGATATGTCACCCCCATCCATTTCCATGGCCCCCATACTTGACTTCTAGTAGTAAGGGATATATCTTTGGTTTTGCAAACATCTTCTTCTACATAGTTTTGTCCTACTCTGGCTCCCCTACTACTTTATATGTCATAGATGATAGATTCATAGTATTTAGCAACTAGTTCAATTTATTGTTTTGGACCTTTTGGTCTTCATACTTCAGTGTGATGATGACCTATTTTGTAAACATAACTATTTGGTCATGTTATTATTCACAATTGTTGGATGACCTATTTCATTCCATAGGTTAATATTCTACTTTCTATTATACAGCTTAAAATTTGTATGTTTGTTTGTAATTGCTAGAAGCTCCCCTACCACTATGTGGAGGTTGGTGCAGTAGTTGTAGTGGTTCAAAGAGGAAGAATAGTAGATAGAATCATGGATCTTAGAATAATTGTTTCTCCTTTCTCACTACTTTATATGTCATAGATGATAGATTCATAGTATTTAGCAACTAATTCAATTTATTGTTTTGGACCTTTTGGTCTTCATACTTTGGTGCGCTGATGGCCTATTTTGTAAGTAGAACTATTTGGTCATGTTATTATTGACAATTTTTGGATGACCTATTTCATTCCATAGGTTAATGTTTTACTTTCTAATATATGGCTTAAAATTTGTATGTTTTTTTGTAATTTCTAGAATCTAGATGGTTGATGCTTGAAAAATTAATCATTGATGTATTATGGATGTCGTTTCTTCTTCATTAATGTACAAACATGCATGCTTTCATATGTTTTCATCTCCTTTACAACTAATTTGGCATTTTGCATATGTGTGTGTGTGTGTGTGTGCTACTGGGATGCTTCACCCTTGAGTTTTTTTGGAAAATTATGCTTTTTATTATCCCACTCTCTAAAATCCTCCCACCTATTAGATGTTCCAAGAAATGTCTGTCAAGCAGTGAATAACAACTCCATTTTCAAGGTAGATGCCTTTCATAAAATAGATTATTGAATTAAATATCTTAAAACCCTATAAACAAATCCTACTTTGACTTAACAAGAAAGACATTGTGTGGAGCACAACCAAGTGTATATCATATCTATCCCTATCAATGACATAATTTATGCACCCTTCGAATACCATGTGAGTTCAATTAATTCCAAATGGGCTATGTTTCAAGCTATTGGATTATGCAATACTAAATCATACATTAGTTAATGTTAGAAATCACTTAATTAATGGCATTATCTATACTGAAAATAAAAGTTCACATTCCATATTCAAGATGGGATTCACTCTCTACAATTAGATGGAGGATTAAAGTCTCTCTCCATGTCGATATCCTTCCAGTATATTTTTAGAGAACATAATTATAAGGATGAATTTTTATCTAAGTGTGTTATGTCTCTGATGTCAAGGGCAGATGCATTTTGAACTCTTTTCGAAGGTGGTTGTCCAAATTCATGGTTTTTTTCGTGATTTAGTAAGACTTCCTTCTTTCTCTATTTTTATAAGTACCTATGTGTGGCTGTCTCTTTGTTGGGTTTACACATTTTTCTTTTTTGTAACTCTCTTTGTTGTTGAATCCAAGTGGAAATTCGAAGTGCATATTTCCTTGAGATCAAATGAATATTGTCTTAGAAGTTTTAAGGAGGTTTTTTTTGTCTATCTAACATTGGAACAGGTTAGTTCCTTATGTATGACAACTACCAATTCCTGAATAGGAACTATGATGTATGTAAAATATTTTCTATAATGAAATGTTCTAGTTTTTTTTCCTTCAAAAAAAAAACAACTAAATTTTATGATTTCACCTTAATGTTATGATATTGGACCATCAACAGAATTTCATCTATGTATTTCATAATTTTTTTCATAACATGTTGTTTGTCAAGCAGTGACCACCAGATACTATGGCAGCCTTGGTTGTGAGAATGTTCTTCCAAGCTTGTAATCAACAACTAGGTGAAATTGTAAACTTGAGATCACACATAGTAAATCATTGTCGATCTAAAGGACTTCAACTACTAAGTGCAAACAACTGACTTGATCACGATTTTTGACTTGAGGAACTGAAATAAGAAAATCATATTCTTCTAAGGCAAGTTGTCTTGAAAAGTTGATCAACTGGTGGGAATTACATCCTAACAACAAGCATAACCAATGAAACCATCCTTTGTTGACTAAAATATAGCACTATGGTGAGTGAAAATACATTTAACATGTTAATACCTTTTGTTGGCACTTAAATTAGAAGTATCAATTGTATCCTTCTGAAGTCTATTCTCAACAGAGGACATCCCTGTAAGTATCTAATAATATTGGCATGTTGATGGAGTTGATTGAGTGAAGTAACCTATTGCGTTTGGAAAGTATCCATATGGGTTGGTAAGTCTCTACAAGAGGTAAGAGGGTGCAACAATATTGACCTTTTTCCAAGGTTTTTAGTGATAAAATAACCAGACATATGGCCTTGAGTAGGAAAAAACAACAATCTTAAAAGGAAAGTCCTTTTCATCATTTAAATGAAAGAAAGATCTTGTTTCATTCAAGCTCTCAGAAGCATAGTCTGGGCATTGTTGTTGCACGTAAGTGGGTGGTTAGAAAATTAAATAAAAAGCTAATATCAATGGCAATGGATTGATCAAAGGTTTTAATGACAGACCATGGGTTTTTAGAAGTGGTAGAGACCTCTAAAATCTAGTGCACTCTTGTACATTAATATTTTGAAGAGTTCTTTCATACAAGAATTCAATTCACAGAAAATTGTGAGAATTGTAAACTTTCAAAAAGGTTTTCTCTAGGAATCCAATGCTAGGAGATCAAGTCTTTAATGGCAGAAAAATGGGAAATGCACTTCATTCAAAAATCTAATGAAGAAAATCAGCTCACACCATTAGAAAAAAGAAACAACCGTTGATAATATATTCAATGCTTTATTGTAATGGATATTTAACTCATACATTGTCCTCGAATTTCTAATGAAATTGATCTATAAAAAGTGGAAATACATGTGGAAGTATTGGTTAAATTATAGGGATTTTTTTCTTTTTTTCTTGTGTGCAATAGAAATGCTAAATAAACTAGTCCAAGTGTAACTAGTCTAACAGGCCTGGGTGAAACAAATTGATGTAAAATTACCCTTCGGTTCCAGGTGTTTTTGAGGACTTACTTGGTATGTATGAGGAGGCTAAGAAAGTTGACAAAATTCTTCCAGCGATGATGAGGTGCAACCCACCAAAATTTTTCTGTGCCAACAAACCCTAAAGAAAAACAAACAACAAATTATTAAATCTGTAAAAAACATTAAAAATTTGCTGAAAAAAATTAATCTACATACCCGATCGTTTCCTCCATTGAACCGACTGGACAACCAAAATAGCAGTGCTCGGCTCAATTACAATAGAAAATTAACAATGCATGGCTCAACTACAATAACAAATTCACAACGCAAGAAAATTTCACAACAGCGCCACGTCGTCATATATATGGAATTTTTTTTTCTGCGAACAAGTATTTCAGCTCAATTATTTGTTCAGTTGAACTATTTTTTTCCCAATTTTTTCAACTCCAAAAAAAAATCTGTTTAACGACCGGTGTTAATTTAAACAACCAATAGTTCGACCAAATGTTAGTATAATAGTTTGGCCAAAAATTTGAAATTGTGAATTTTTCGAGGGCATTTCTCACAAAAGCTTAAGCCAGCATCACGTTTTCACCCTCTATCAAGAAGGGTTCTTAAAATTTTAAGTGAGGAACTGCTTTCCTAGTTATAAGAGAATCTCTCATAAAAATGCATTCCATAATGTAATGATAATAAAAGTGGAAATGAAGCTTTTTCTTGTGTGATGGTAATGCTACAGTAGCAATGGAAATAAAAGAGTATGCATAATTCTTTATAGTGCTTATTAAATGTGATCTTGTTGATTATATGCTATAATTTATAAGCCCTATTAGATGATGTGGATTAATAGCTGGAATAATAATAGGACAATTTTGGTATCTCTTACGTAGATGTAGTTCTTGGAATTATGTTAATTCATGATAATTTTAAACTTCTCTTTAACCATTCCTAGCCATATTCTCTTCATAAGAAATTTCTTTTTCGGCCCCTCATGATGGAGGTGTTGTTGGTTTTTTGAATCCTACTTGTTATTTCAACATGTTGGCATATCTATTGACCATTTCCCACTTCTAGGTAATCCTTATATGATTTTTATTGCCTTTTCCCTAACAAGTCAGGCTTTTACATCATGATCCAAGATGATATTTATAGAAAATACATCTTGATCACTTGAATCGCACCCCCTTGGGGACCTAAACCCTAATATGGCCTTCTAATTTGAGCTTCATGGGACTGAGTGACAACCTTATTTCCATACCTCTATATGCATGGAGACACTGGATGTATAACCTTAGCTTCCTTCTTGGTTAATTGAGATTGTGCACCCTGTAGTGTTAGATTGAGACAAATCATCATATCCCATGATCGAATAGGTTTTACCTATTGCATCACTTGTAGAAGGTTGGTTCAAAGGGATGCCTCATTTCCAAATGCCCATTTTCTATGAGATTAGAGGAAGGCTCCAATTCCTTTATAGGGATTCGTGGGGTCCTTCACTACTTTCTTCCTCTATCTAAACCATAATTTCCTAGTTCTTTTTTTGAGATAAGTGTTAGGGCATATATGCCAAATCTTATGAAGCTCTCCTTAGAGTGAATATAGACTCTATGAGGTGTATCACTCTCTTTCCTTATGTCTTATTCAATCATTAGGTGGCGACACGTGGTACTTCTGACACTGATTTGTGAGACCATGGATAACCTTTTTTCTCTTCAACAAGTATCTCAGTTCTCATGGAGCTCTTAAGGGGTTTCAACTCCTAATCTCAGCACGAGTCACATATCATCTCTCAACACATGGTACTTGCACACCCCTCCTTATAGGTGTTATAGATCCATTTGGGCACATCACTTCCATCATCCAGATTAGTATTTTAGGGCTCATCAAACCCTAATTTCAGTTGCTACATGCCCTAAACAAGTCAACCCTTTGAATGCCTCCTTCCCAGACAGTTTCATGACTTGAAGACATCCTTAAATGATATCTAAAGGGACCAGCACAAGTAGGCCCATGTAAGGGTGCTCTGTAGAGAACTTAGGCCCTCTTTGACCTACGTTGTGTGAGATTGAGCGAAATTCACATAGGGTTTGGGGAATATTCTTATCTCTTGGAGTCTTCTAGAAGTTTCCCTCACTTATCAACTCCTATGAGCTCGAAAATGGATGAGGAATGAGTTAAGATACATCCTATCCTCTCATCCCTTCCTCCATGGAACTAATTCTAAGTATGGAAGGCCATTCAATACCCCCATTTATGACATAACCTCCTTCATCTTCCTATAAATTGAGCACTCATCTAAGTAATCAGGGGCTAGACTTTGATGAATTGTAAGGAGATAATGTTAGTTTGAGAATTGAGACTATTGTAAGTGTCGTTATGTTGCCAAAATGTCATGCTTATTATGTGATGTGGATGGAACAAAAGCTGGAAGAGTGACTTTGAATCAGGCTTCATGGTTGTAATTCTTCCTTCTATTCAATAAAGTATCTACACCTTTTCTCATATGCTTATCTTGATATGTGATGCTTATATGTGTGAATGTATTTGATTCCATTTACTTGTAATCAATAGATATTTTGTTTTGATTGGTTCTTTGTCTTCTGTTGATGTTTACAGGTACTTCTCAAGCATGTTAAGTACAGGAAGGAGCGATGGGACGAATACAAAGGAGACAAGAGGAAAGAAAAAGTGCAAGTCCGCTCATTGTCTTTGTCTTATCTATTATGTATAGAAAAAGGTTGAAGTGCTTTAAACTGTTGTTCTAGATATGGCTACTTATCTAGGGAATTAGTATTTATCCATAGATACCAAATTCTTCATAACAAATTGGCGACCATACTGGGGAAGATCATCCTTCCTAGTAGCTTATCCACCTCCTAGGATACTCTTGTAGACCCTACTTGTTTTCATTGATTGTATTTCAGCTCTTTTGCATTGAATTTTGGTCAAAAACTGTATCAAATTGCCTCTTGAAATGGCTCACTGTCACCAGTGTAGGCTTGTGAGGGGTACAACGTGTTGCAGAGCACCCTTGGCTAAGGGACAGTGCTCTAAAGCACACTGTCTCTCATTCAGGGATGCACTGATCCTCCTTAAGCCAAAAATTCTACCTCTGGCTTGATTTTTTCCAAATTTCCTTCTGAAGTGGTTTGCTGAAAGATCAATGATTTTCATGTCTCTAAAATCAAGATTTTATTTCCTTTGCTAGCCCTACTTTGGCTTTTATTGATTAATGTTTCTTAAATGATTTCTTTGTCATTTTTGATTCATTGTCAAAGTGCTTCGCTGGAGACCTTAAAAGAGTGAGCGCTCTCCACCCACTTCCTTCGGCTTGAGCGAGGAGTGAATCTTGGCCAAACGCTTAAATCGTAGGCATGTCGATTAATATTTGTTCAAAACAAAGTGTCGTAAAAGTCTTCATTCCTTTTGAAACAGAACTGTCGTAAAGTCTTTGTTCTTGTTAAAGATTGATTGATTGTATGTGCATCAGTTCCTTTTGTTCATATTCACATTAAGGAAATCAAAAAGAAATACATGCATTTTGCATTGAAAAGTTTATATCTGCACATAGGAATAGTTTAGGGAAATTGCATTAGATTGGAAATTATCTCTGATGAACTGATATGAATCAAAGCACAAAGGCAAAGATTCTTCACTTACCTCAAAATCTGTTGCACTTTCCTCATCGTTTCCATAGCTAATATGCCTCGGTTGATCACTGTACTCGAGCTGCTGTAAGCGAACTTCCTCATCCCATAAACTAGCTGCTGATTTGTCTGCAAGATTAGCTTCTGTTTGGAGAGCATAATCATCATCATCATACTGATCAAACTGAGGCAAATCATCAGTATAAAACACGTCATCAAGCATACATGTCATATCAACAAGTCTTTCTTCTCCAATATGATCTACAAAACAATCCTTATGACTACTGAGATAAGAAACAAAATGTTTTGGATCAGCCACTTGTTCATGAACGCCATTTTCATCTTTTGCAGTCATTTTTCTCACCATCTCTTCTACTGCACTCACCAAAATGTCAAGCTTTTCCTTTAAAGGTGTAGTTTTCTCTAGATCCACGTTTTTCATCTCTTCTTCTTTCAACCTTGCCCTTCTGATCAGCAAATGAGCCTCTACATTTACTGCATTGTTCTGCATCTCTTCAAGAGTTGCGACATTCTTCTCTCTCAGCTGAAACTCCATTTCCGGATCAAAGGCACCCGGGTAGTGAAAGAGAGCAAATCCAGGAGGGGGTCTTATATTAACGGGCATTAAATAATAAACTTGATTAAATCTGGCTGAAAACTGTTGTACTGTCTCCCTTGGCAGTCTTTTCAGCTGATTATACTCTTCTACGATAAGGAAAATGTTCTATCTGATCCTCCATCTATCAAGAAAAACTTTGATGAACTGTTGTAAATCTGTGATGCTCGCATCCGGCAAGGCTTTGAACCAACTCTTGACTTTGCCTTGCAAAGAAAGAGCGAAAAGCCTTATACTGACATCTTCTTCATCAATTTCAAAAATGTCTAGAAAAGTCTCAACATTTTGCACATGTTGCTCAGCATTGACATTCTTACATTCACCGTCAAATCTTGGCAAGTATAGATCATAATTTTTGGGGAAAGCATGAAGAACAGAAGGTAAAACAAGAGGTTTATACCTATCTGGGATTATAACAGTTGTAGGGATATGTACAAGAGCTATGGGATCAGATTTGTTTACTTTAGGTTCATCACTTTGCAGAGAATCATCATAAGAGGTAGGAAAAGTAAGGAGGCCAGGATCCAAGGGAAACTCACTATTTACACTTTTTGAATAGATCGAGTGAAGATTTTTATCACCTTTATCATACAACAAGTTCTGAAAAACTTTTAGGGCAGCTTCAAGAACAGCGAAGAAGTAATTTACAAGAAAGAAGAGTAGAACCTGAATACCTTTCCACTTTGGATACCCGAACTTTGTGTAAGATCCTTCCATTTTCGCAGAGAAAGAGTTAGTCCTCTAGTGGAGTCACCATGAAGCACCGATTGCTAGGTTCTTCAGTGAATGGAGTCACCAAGTGAATGATTTCAGCCGTCTTCTGTCTGATCATTGTCCACCATCAACCATCAGATCTGAACTTGAGATATGTCCTGGGGCAAAACAATCTTCAAGCAAACCATTTTCATCCCTAGTATGGTCGCCACTATGTTAGCACCTAAATCTGCCTTAGGCTGAAGGAAGGCAAAAATTAGGGTAACCACAAACCACGCTCAGTTTGGTAGCTAGCCCTACCAGAGCAGGAGAGGGCTCTCTCTGAGTCACGCTCAATGAATAAATGATCGAAAATGGTCTGAGATGACTTACAATACACTGTTTACCTTAGGCTAGTAAGTGGATAGGGATTTTGGAAAAAGATTTTATGAAATGACCGAGCTTCTGGGATGTTATGGGACTGGCGCTCAGCAAAGAACAGAGAATTGAATATGAAGGCACAGATTATTCCGTGAGGCGAGGTAGGCAGAAAATGTAACAATTAAGTTTGAGGCACCACAGCATGAATAGATTGCTGAAGAAGGTGAAAAGGGCATAGTGACATGAATCCTTTTCAACAGAAGAAATAACATTGAAACATGAAATTTTCCCACAGGCAGAGCAATAAAAATTGGATTCTACCTAATCTCACTCAGAAAATTTCACTGGAAATGAGCATGAAATGAACTATGAAACATAACTAAATACATTGGAACACATAAGAAATACGCTTGCTACACTCACAACCACAAGAATCTCATGAAACAGAGCTGCTGCCTTTCATTAATTCTCTGTCAAAAATACACAGTGAAGAAACAAAGTTTCTTTCCCATAGTCTCCCAAAAGTTACCATCCAGCCAACCCTTTGCAAATAGCTTACATACAATACATAGAATGTGCCATGAAGAGATAGAACGCCCCAGGGTTGTGGAGTTACTTGAATCATTACAAAATGGAGATGAAAAGCCAACCATCAGCTACAGGTGCAGCGTTACAAACATGACATTTGGCCTCTGTGACCGTTTGCCTTCCTTCGCCACTTGGATAGAAGCCCATCTGGAGAGAAAATAATTTAAATGCTGCCTTTGGTGCCAAAAAACCGAAGTGTAGATGAGCAGGTCCACTTGGAGAAGTCGCGAACCGAAATTTCACAAAACGGAAGCAAATTTGGCAATTTTTCCTCTGTGCGCCACACCATTTTCTCTATGCGTTGCGCTACTTTGGGGCCTGTTTTAGGGCACTTGCAGGTGTCCAAAATGTGCCCAAGTGGGCTTGCTAGAAATCCTGTCCTGTCTAATTTCTAACCCCACTAGAATTTTTGAATTTGGTGCTCATTTTCCCCTCCAAATATTCATTCTCCCAAGACTTCTTCCTATGTGTCAAAAAAGTGGCAGAGAGGCCATTTTTGGGTGTTTTTTGACCTTTTGGAGACTCATACCTTGCCAAAATTTCTTGCCCAGACACCAGTTGTCATGATTTTCCATGGTGAATCCAAAAATGCAAGCCATTCCTCATTTGGATCTCTAGAATTTTAGGGTCGCGCCAGTGGCGTGACGCACAAGGAGAAAAAACCTGTTTGTGCACAAAAATTTGTCAAATGACCAAAAATGCGCCAAAAATGCTCCAAATTTCTTGCCCAAGCACCAGTGGTCATGATTTTTCATGCTAAATCCAAAAATGTAAGCCTTTCTTCACTTGGAACTATATATTTTTAGCGCCGCGCCAGTGTGCAGCACACAGGGAAGTGGCGCGGCGCACTAGGCTTGAGGCGCGACGCATATAGCCTGTGCGTAGCGGTTTTTTCAGGAGACCTTTAGAGGCCTTCCCGATGTCCAAATTGGGCATACAATAGCTCGTTGGAAAGGTATTTGAGTCTAATTTCCAACCCAATTGGAATTTTTTAATTTGGAGTTCATTTTGCCTATAAAAAATCAAATCTCCCAAGACTGGTCAAAATGTGCCAAATGAGGCTGCCTAAAGGCAGAGTGCTGTTACAGTCAACTTTTGAATGCCTTCCTCAACTCCAAATTGAGCTCATGATAGCTCATTGGAAAGATCTTGGTGTCTAGTTATCATTTGACTCATCAAGAAAGTCATTTGGCCAACTGAGCTAGGAGAAAATTTGATTTTCCCAAGGTCACTTCAGAGGTGCATCATTTCTCCCGAGGCGACTATATTTTTGACATTTCTCCAAAACCATGACACCTGTGTAAAAAGTGAAGGATTTTTTTCTTCCTTGGCATGTTTTGGACAAAAACCTCTCTTAGTTTTCAAAAATTCATCTTTTATTGCTCAGAAACATCATTTGAGTGAAACCTATCCCGATGTGTGGAACAAGGGATTTGTCGAAATGAAGCGAAATGAAGGGGATAGGGAGTTTCTAAATTCTTGAGGAAATTTTGGGAAGTAGGGAGGGATGTCAGGAAGTAGGGGAAAGTGTAATCTCAGAGCTTGAGTGAGGGGAAGGGGTCCAAAAAGGCAAAACACAGGTCCAACCTAGAAAATTGCCAAGTTGTAGCAAGAAACTAGGGTTTGTGTGAAAATGAGGAATTTGGGGGATCTTAGTGATGGGAAGTGTTTGATAAGGAACTTTAAGGATAGGGGAAGGTGTATGAACATCAAGATACAAGTTTTGCCGATGATTTGGCCGTCCAAGAGAAATTGCCTTCAAAACCCTAGGAGAGGGAAATGACCTTACCTAGGCGCAACTAAAGCATGAACAAGGTGTAAAATGACCCAGTGGGACTTGACATGATAATGAAAACTCTCTGAATGATGGTACACTCAGCTGAATAGTGACATAGACCAACATTTGGATGACTTTGGAAGGAGTGAAAGCAAACCCTAGACCTAATGCCTAGTGACCAAATTTTGCTTGAAGACTCGCTGAGATGACAAAATTTGACCTTGACACCTTAAAATCACTTTTTAAGAGCATGTTTGATCACTGGAGGAAGGCTGCAAAGACTGACACTAACATTGGCTCCAATAGGGATGGCAGCTCCTTGGAGGTGCCAAGAACTGCAGATCTTTGGGTGAGCAGACAGTGCCTTCGTCCATTGGGCTATGGAGTCCATTATTCCGACAAACCAACATGACTCAATTTATTGATTGAAACTTGACTCAAACTGACTCAATGTGAACTGAAATGACTGAAAAACTTGACTCTATGCAAAAGGAAATGACTCATGACTGACTTAACTAAAACAAGAACTGACAAAACTTATTCAATGGCAGCAGTCCATCAAGATTCGAGGGTTTCAAATCATGATGACAGCCACCTGCGTACTAATGCAATATGTACAATCATGTGTAATGTGTCTTCCAATGTAACCAATCAAGTAGATGCCTCCTTGATTGATTCTCCGGATCAGATCTTCTGGTCAACAACAGATACTGGTAACTGGGCCTCCAAAAACATAATTGATCATGATCTTTTTCATCACTGAATACTGTAATAAACACCTTCACGGCTGACTGCAACAGATGTGCCAGAGGATCTTGAAAAACATGAAGTCTGTCCTCCTGCTGAAAGAACAAGGTGTCTTTCTCCTTTGCTTCTGATTTTCCTTCATAATGTACTTCAGTATGAGTATGTTCTTGATCCTCAGAAAATTCTGAACAGGTAGATGAGTGAATCTCCTCTTGAAAACACATTTCAAAACATGAAACATATGAAGAAGAATCTGAAATGGAATCCTGAATGGTCTGATCTTCGGTAGTCTGAATATATTGTAAGTCATCTTCATATGATATGACAGCCAGATTCTCATTACATTCATCACATTCGTTAATCATGAGAAAAGCAACTTCAGATGATTCTTGAAACCCAACACTAACATTCATACCATCTACCAATGATTCATCCAAGGAAACTTTTTCACTTACTTGAACCAAATTCTCATCTTGTTGTTCATGAACTGAATGAGCTACCTCCTCATGAAGATATAGTTCTGGTGAGATAAGGTCAGTTAGGTTTGTACCTCTGTTTTCTACATTTGAGATAGCCTCAATCATGCAACTCTCTTTTACCTCCTCACCATCTGTCTCTTGATCTGATTTATCATCCCCATTATCTAAGATTGGAACATCATTTTCTTGCATATCATCTTTTATTTCCACCAGATCTGAAACAAAACTTCTTCTTTCATCATTTCCAGCCATATGGAAATCTTCAACCTACTGATCTATAAAGCTGTTCACCGGACTGTCATCCTTTTCTTTAGAGATATTATGAAGATTCTGCCTTATAAACTGAAATGCTTCGTAACACAAGGGTACAGAATCCTCTTGCATCATTAAATCATGTATTTCGGCTGCCTCACCTTCATCTGTAATCTGACCTTGAATTGTGTTTGGTGGCTACAAATCTGGTTCTATATCCAAAATGATTTCATCAATCATTTCAGGGGAAGATTTCTTATTAATGACCTGCTCAAAAATTTCGCCATCTATCTCATCTTCAACATTAAAACTGAGAGATTGTTGATTTCCTACAAGCTTTTCATTTGAAGATTTACTATGCAATTTACCCCGCAAAAACTGAAATGATTCAAAACAGAGAGGTAAGGAATCTTCTTGTATCATTTGATCATATAAGCCAGCTTCTATGTCTTCATGTGCAACCTAACTATTAATGGCATTTGGGGGCTGGAACTCTGAATATAAGAAGTCTGGAACAAAGTTTTCATCTCCCTCAAGAGGATCCAAATCAAGATTTGTCGATAGCTGATGTCTGATTGCATGGAAATTATCTCTGATGAACTGACATGAATCAAAGCACAAAGGCAAAGATCCTTCACTTACCTCAAAATCTGTTGCACTTTCCTCATCGTTTCCATAGCTGATATGCCTCGGTTGATCACTGTACTCGAGCTGCTGTAAGCAAACTTCCTCATCCCATAAACTAGCTGCTGATTTGTCTGCAAGATTAGCTTCTGTTTGGAGAGCATAATCATCATCATCATACTGATCAAACTGAGGCAAATCGTCAATATAAAACACGTCATCAAGCATACATGTCATATCAACAGGTCTTTCTTCTCCAATATGATCTACAAAACAATCCTTATGACTACTGAGATAAGAAACAAAATGTTTTGGATCAGCCACTTGTTCATGAACGCCATTTTCATCTTTTGCAGTCATTTTTCTCACCATCTCTTCTACTGCACTCACCAAAATGTCAAGCTTTTCCTCTGAAGGTGTAGTTTTCTCTAGATCCACGTTTTTCATCTCTTCTTCTTTCAACCTTGCCCTTCTGATCAGCAAATGAGCCTCTACATTTACTGCATTGTTCTGCATCTCTTCAAGTGTTGCGACATTCTTTTCTCTCAGCTGAAACTCCATTTCCGGATCAAAGGCACCCGGGTAGTGCAAGAGAGCAGATCCAGGAGGGGGTCTTATATCAACCGGCATTGAATAATAAACTTGATTAAATCTGGCTGAAAACTGTTGTACTGTCTCCCTTGGCAGTCTTTTCAGCTGATTATACTCTTCTACGATAAGGAAAATGTTCTGTCTGATCCTCCATCTGTCAAGAAAAACTTTGATGAACTACTGTAAATCTGTGATGCTCGCATCCGGCAGGGCTTTGAACCAACTCTTGACTTTGCCTTGCAAAGAAAGAGCGAAAAGCCTTATACTGACATCTTCTTCATCAATTTCAAAAAGGTCTAGAAAAGTCTCAACATTCTACACATGTTGCTCAGCATTGACATTCTTACATTCACCGTCAAATCTTGGCAAGTATAGATCATAATTTTTGGGGAAAGCATGAAGAACAGAAGGTAAAACAAGAGGTTTATACCTATCTGGGATTATAACAGCTGTAGGGATATGTACAAGAGCTATGGGATCAGTTTTGTTTTCTTTAGGCTCATCACTTTGTAGAGAATCATCATAAGATGTAGGAAAAGTAAGGAGGCCAGGATCCAAGGGAAACTCACTATTTACACTTTTTGAATAGATCAAGTGAAGATTTTGATCACCTTTATCATACAACAAGTTCTAAAAAACTTTTAGGGCAGCGTCAAGAACAACGAAGAAGTAATTTACAAGAAAGAATAGTAGAACCTGAATACCATTCCACTTTGGATACCCGAACTTTGTGTAAGATCCTTCCATTTTCATAGAGAAAGAGTTAGTCCTCCAGCGGAGTCACCATGAAGCACCGATTGCTGGGTTCTTCAGTGAATGGAGTCGCTAGGTGAATGATTTCAGCCATCTTCTGTCTGATCGTTGTCCACCATCAACCATCAAATCTGAACTTGAGATATGTCCTGAGGCAAAACAATCTTCAAGCAAACGATTTTCGTCCCCAGTATGGTCGCCACTATGTTAGCACCTAAATCTGCCTTAGGCTGAAGGAAGGCAAAAATTAGGGTAACCACAAACCACGCTCAGTTTGGTAGCTAGCCCTACCAGAGCAGGAGAGGGCTCTTTCCGAGTCACGCTCAGTGAATAAATGATCGAAAACGGTTTGAGATGACTCACAATACACTGTTTACCTTAGGCTAGTAAGTGGATAGGGATTTTGGAAAAAGATTTTATGAAATGACCGAGCTTTTGGGATGTTATGGGACTGGCGCTCAGCAAAGACCAGAGAAATGAATATGAAGGCACAGATTATTCCGTGAGGCGAGGTAGGCGGAAAATGTAACAATTAAGTTTGAGGCACCATGGCATGAATAGATTGCTGAAGAAGGTGAAAAGGGCATAGTGACATGAATCCTTTTCAACAGAAGAAATAACACTGAAACATGAAATTTTCCCACAGGCAGAGTAATAAAAATTGGATTCTACCTAATCTCACTCAGAAAAATTTCACTGGAAATGAGCATGAAATGAACTATGAAACATAACTAAATACATATGAACACATAACAAATACACTTGCTACACTCACAACCACAAGAATCTCATGAAACAGAGCTGCTGCCTTTCATTAATTCTCTGTCAAAAATACACAGTGAAGAAACAAAGTTTCTTTCCCACAGTCTCCCAGAAGTTACAAGCCAGCCAACCCTTTGCAAATAGCTTACATACAATATATAGAATGTGCCATGAAGAGATAGAATGCCCCAGGGTTCTGGAGTTTCTCGAATCATTACAAAATGGCGATGAAGAGCCAACCATCAGCTACAGGTGCAGTGTTACAAACATGACATTTGGCCTTGGTGACCGTTTGCGTTCCTTCGCCACTTGGATAGAAGCCCATCAGGAGAGAAAATACTTTAAATTCCACCTTTGGTGCCAAAAAACTGAAGTTTAGATGAGCGAGCCCACTTGGAGAAGTTGCGAACCGAAATTTCGCGAAACGGAAGCAAATTTGGCAATTTTTCCTCTATGCGCCGCACCATTTTCTCTGTGCGTCGCGCTACTTCGGGGCCTGTTTTGGGGCACTTGAAGGTGTCCAAAATGTGCCCAAGTGGGCTTGCTAGAAATTTTGTCCTATATACTTTCTAACTCCACTGGAATTTTTGAATTTGGTGCTCATTTGCCCCTCCAAATCTTCATTCTCCCAAGACTGCTTCCTGTGTGTCAAAAAAGTGGCAGAGAGGCCATTTTTGGGTGTTTTTTGACCTTTTGGAGACTCATACCTTGCCAAAATTTCTTGCTTGGACACCAGTAGTTGTGATTTTCCATGCTGAATCCAAAAATGCAAGCCATTCCTCATTTGGAGCTCTAGAATTTTAGGGTCGCGCCAGTGGCGCGACGCACAGGGAGAAAAAACCTGTTTGTGCACAAAAATTTGTCAAATGACCAAAAATGCCCCAAAAATGCTCCAAATTTCTTTCCCAAGCACCAGTGGTCATGATTTTTCATGTTGAATCCAAAAATGTAAACCTTTCTTCATTTGGAGCTCTAGATTTTTAGCGTGCATTGGGCTTGAGGCGTGGCGCATATAACATGTGCATAGTGATTTTTGTAGGAGACGTTTGGAGGCCTTCCCGTTGTCCAAATTGGGCATAGGATAGCGCGTTGGAAAGGTATTTGAGTCTACTTTCCAACCCAACTAGAATTTTTGAATTTGGAGTTAATTTTCCTTGTAAAAAATCAAATCTCCCAAGACTGGTCAAAATGTGACAAATGAGGCTACCTAAAGGCAGAGTGCTGTTACAGTCAACTTTTGAATGCCTTTCTCAACTCCAAATTGATCTCATGATAGCTCATTAGAAAGCTCGTAGTGTCTAGTTATCATTTGACTCATCAAGAAAGTCATTTGGCCAACTGAGATAGGAGAAAATTTGATTTTCCCAAGGTCACTTCATAGGTGCATCATTTCTCCCGAGGCGACTATATTTTTGACATTTCTCCAAAACCATGACACCTGTGTAAAAAGTGAAGGAGATTTTTCTTCCTTGGCATGTTGTGGACAAAAACCTCTCTCAGGTTTCAAAAATCCATTTTTTACTGCTCATAAACATCATTTGAGTGAAACCTATCCCGATGTGTGGAACAAGGGATTTGTTGAAATGAAGCGAAATGAAGGGGATAGGGAGTTTCTAAATTCTTGAGGAAATTTTGGGAAGTAGGGAGGGATGTCAGGAAGTAGGGGAAAGTGTAATCTCAGAGCTTGAGTGAGGGGAAGGGGTCCAAAAAGGAAAAACACGGGTCCAACCTAGAAAATTGCCAAGTTGTAGCAAGAAACTAGGGTTTGTGCGAAAATGAGGAATTTGGGGGATCTCAGTGATGGGAAGTGTTTGATAAGGTACTTTAAGGATAGGGGAAGATGTATGAACATCAGGATACAAGTTTTGCTGATGATTTGGCCGTCCAAGAGAAATTGCCTTCAAAACCCTAGGAGAGGGAAATGACCTTACCTAGGCGCAACTGAAGCATGAACAAGGTGTAAAATGACTCAATGGGACTTGACATGATAATGAAACCTCTCTAAATGATGGTACACTCAGCTGAATAGTGACATATACCAACATTTGGACGACTTTGGAAGGAGTGAAAGCAAACCCTAGACCTAATGCCTAGTGACCAAATTTTGCTTGAAGACTCGCTGAGATGACAAAATTTGACCTTGACACCATAAAATCACTTTGTAAGAGCATGTTTGATCACTGGAGGAAGGCTGCAAAGACTGACACTAACAGGGTTATTAGCTTGATGGTTATCATACCTGAGTTTATAGAAATATTTTCAGAAAAATCACATCAGAAAATCTTTGTCGGCGCATTTTGAACCAACGAGTGTGGTTCATCGTTAGGACAAGTTGAAAAAATCAGATCATGGCTACATGTTAAATAGGGATGGCAGATCTTCCAATGGTTAGGTTTGACTGGAAAAGTGACTATATTAGACTTGACTTGACAAAGGCTATAATTGATTAAGAAACAGCTAGATTTGGTTGGTTAAATTATTTAATTATAATATTATTATCAATGTATTAGTGTAAAAATATTAATATTTTATAATGTCATTTAATACTTTTTGGTTGTTATTGAGTTTTATAAAATTTGAGTCATATGTTATATATTAATATTATGGATTTAATATTATCCTTAAAATTAATAATACTAAATATTATTAAATTATTATCATAATATTATAATAATAGTAATATTTTTATCATTAAGGTTTTGGGAAACTTCTTAATATAAATTTATTAGCTAAGCTATCTAAAGAGAACCAAAACTTACTACCTAAATCTAAATAATAATCTTATAATGGGTAATATTAACCCATTCAGTTAGTTATGACGAGGGCAATCTTAATTATAATAATATCATCAATGTATTAGTGTATAATATTAATATTTTATAATGTTATTTAATACGAGTCAATATTAATAGTATTGCTTTGATATTATTCTTAAAAATAATAATACTAAATATTATTAAATTATTATTATAATATTATAATAGTAATATTTTTATCATTAATGGTTTTGGGAAACTTTTTAATATAAATTTATTCATTAAGCTATCTAAAGAGAACCAAAACTTATTGTCTAAAATGGGTAATATTAATCCATTCAGTTAGTTATGACAAGGGAAATCTTATAGAAAAGGAAAGGAAAAAGAGGGAGATTTTCAAAGAGGATCAATTTTTTTATTTTTTTTATTTTTTTATTTTTTTATTTTTATTTTTTAAGAAATAAGGAGAAAGAAGACCAGTTAGTTAGAACCTTCATAGGGAAAAAAGTTCAAGTCATTAATAGAGGGGGCGGAGGGGACGAAGGGGGGAGAGATGACTAGGAAGATAGGGCAGGGATCCAACAACTACTGATCTTCCACCCGTCGTCCCTATTGGGATTACTTGGCCTTTTTTCAATCTCAATAGCTTTCCTAAATTTCCGGTGATGAAATTGTGCAACCTTAGCAATCACTCGGGCCTCCTCAATATAAACATGATGTTTAGTCTTATCCACATGTTCCGCCAGTGCAGAGAACTTGGTTATCATACCATTGGTCTATCATACCATCCATCACTTTGTTTTGGGTCAATGCTACCAATTCATTTCAGTGTCACCAACATGTTTAAGAGAAATCAATCAGTCAAAATTCATCCTTTGCAATACCATAAACCTTCATTTTCATGACCACCATTCCTGAACCTTGTGTTGTGAGTCAAATTCCGTCTCCAAAATCATTACACCCGTTTCGTGTCATTGATGTGGGATACATCAAGGCCCTCCTGCAATGAGTCACTTCTTGTCAACATCAGCACATTATCTAAGAAGTTGACTTAGAAACACACTTCCAGTACCTTGAGGCTTGCATACATCAATCGTAGGTTTCTCGCTTTCGGCGATAGGTTGACATCAATGGCCTTCGACCAAAATACTTTGTATGGTGTTTGACATCAAATCATCCATTCACACCATGAAGATTGTACTGTAGTACCTTGAGGATCATTATCATTATCATTATCGGTGATTTATATTGCGTATGTTAACGGCTCACATCATTGGCCGATAATCAGACAATGCCTTCCCATGTTCGACTTCAGATCACATATTCACATGGTTAGACTCGTACTTAAGCGAACAATTGAATGAGATAGAAGACCCCCGATCAAGTTTCATCCATCTGGGTTGTGATTTCAGGAGTACTAAATCACATGTACAATGGCCTTACATTCATGGTCATTCTAATCATGGGTCTATATATGTAGACAACTATCTATGTACATATAATGAAATTTTATATGTTGAGCATGGGTATGCCTTCCCTCAACAATTCATGAAAAAATCAAAATATCATGATATATGTATTGTAATTGATGCAGGTCACCTTCCACTTCGAAACCTCCTCATCACATCGTAAATCATTTCATTCGACATTTACATTTTTTGACTTCATGCTTTAGGGGCAGTTGTTACATATCCATTTGGGCACATCACTCCCATCATCTAGATTAGTGTTTTAGGGTTCATCAAACCCTAATTTCAATTGCTACATGACCTAAACAAGTCAACCCTTTGAAAGCCTCCTTCCTAAACAGTTTCATGTCTTGAATACATCCTGAAATGATCTCTAAAGGAACCAACACAGGTAGGCCCATGTAAGGGTGCGTTGTAGAGCAGTTGGGTCCATGCCAGTGTGCTCTACAGAGCACTGAGGCCCTCTTTGACCTACGCTGGGCGATATTGAGTGAAATTCACATAGATTTTGGGGAATATTCTTATCTATTTGAGTCTTCTATAAGTTTCCCTCACTTATCAACTCTTATGAGCTCGAAAATGGATGAGGAATGAGTTAAGATGCATCCTATCCTCTCATCCCTTCCTCCATGGAACTAATTCTAAGTATGGAAGGCCATTCAATACCCCCATTTATGACATAACCTCCTTCATCTTCCTATAAATTCAGCACTCATCTAAGTGATCAGGGGCTAGACATTGATGAATTGTAAGGAGATAATGCTAGTTTGATAATTGAGACTATTGTAAGTGTCTTTATGCTGCCGGAATGTCATGCTTATTATTTGATGTGGATGGAACCAAAGCTGGAAGGGTGACTTCGAATCTGGCTTCATGGTTGTAATTCTTCCTTTTGTTTAATAAAGTATTTACAGCTTTTTTTATATTCTTATCTTGATATGTGATGCTTATATGTGTGAATATATCTGATTCCATTTACTTGTAATCAATAGATCTTTTGCTTTGATTGTTTCTTTGTCTTCTATTGATGTTTACAGGTACTTCTTAGGCGTGTTAAGTACAGGAAGGAGTGACGAGACTGATACAAAGGAGACAAGAGGAAAGCGAAAGTACAAGTAGGTCCTCTCATACTCTTTCTCTTATCTATTGTTTATAGAAAAGGGTTAAAGTTCTTTAAACTATTGTTCTAGATATGGCTACTTATCTAGGGAATTAGTATTTATCCGTAGATACCAAATTCTTCATAACAATAGGGCACTAGTTTGTGATCACTTCGTCTTTGCAACAACCTCAAGTTTTAGGAGAGTACTAACATATCGTTCCATTTTTCCTCCTAGATTTTTGTAGTTCAACCAACTCACACTTTAACTCTCCCATGACGACATCATGAAACAATTCATTGGGCCCTTTATGTGGTCAATGTTCTGGTGGGGAAATTTCCATCCTTTCCCTTCTCTATCTTTGATATGGTTTTCTGGGCGTCCCCTTCCTTCACGCCCATTTTCCACATTCTTATGATGATATGGACCCTTCTATCTTATTATTTCTTGGCTTATGTTTTTATTGTTTATTTCTTTCATTCATTTAGTAGCTTATCTTTTCCTCAGCTTATGCTTTAACTTTAGCAATTAGTTTTTAGGAGATTTCTATTGAATGTACTTTTGATTCCCATTGACTTACATTTTTGGTTGTTTGTGGACATTAATAAAATTATCTTATCTTATCTTTTGTCTTTTCTAGCACTTTAGCTCATAATTATGTCATAATGAACCCAATCTTCTATGTTCACTAACTCTTACTATAGTTTTTTGTGCTTTGTAATAGCGTAATATGGAAATATTTACCTAATATATATTATTGGAAATAATGAATTATAGATTATCATATGGTTAAGTGAAGGTGGTCATGCAATTTGGTAATTAGGTATTCATTAGGCATTTAAATTTAAGTCACCTGTAACACGGGAAAATTATTTTATTTCCTATTTTAATCAGGCTAATAGATGTTGGGAAAGAACATAATATTATGATACATAATACCTTTTCTCCATGTCAATAATATATAATTCAAAATGAGCTTAAACTTGTCATGAGCATCATTTTATTTTTCTTATATCTTTATGGAATATATTTATTGGTGTAGAATGCATGGTTGTATTAGCTATTGGACGAGCTTTCACTTTGCTATGCATTACAATGACGATATTCTTGTGATGCAATGTTTTTTGCCCTTGACAATGTTGGCATAATAGACTCAAGAGATGCAAATTGTATATTAGACCTTGACATTCACGACAGTTTTGTAGTAATCTCTTTTTGTCAAAGGCGGGGGATTACTTTAGTTGTTATTCTTGTAAATGATATGGTTAAATCAAGAATACCTACTTTTGGTTTCTTCATTAGATGCAACAATTTTGGAGGGGTCAAAGGATTTTATGACGAAATTATGCGA
The DNA here is from genome assembly GCA_031772625.1 of Pinus tabuliformis. Taxonomy (NCBI): domain Eukaryota; kingdom Viridiplantae; phylum Streptophyta; class Pinopsida; order Pinales; family Pinaceae; genus Pinus; species Pinus tabuliformis. Next base: position 753,784,729 of record CM062807.1, on the reverse strand, counting down.
CAACCATGGCATCCCTACAATTAAGGTTGTCTACCTAATTGTTGATCCATCCGGTTATTTTCCCATTTACTTGTTCGTTGGAGTTATCAAACACTATGAATATGACAACATAGCTCTTGCTAATAAAAAATTTCAATTCTGAAATAGACTTACCAATTAAGAGTTATGACATGTAAAAAATTTCAATTCTAAAATAGAATTACCAATTAAGCAATCTTGTCTTGAAATATGTCTCTAAATTTGTACTTGATCTATTTGCGGTAGAAAACTTTGACCAATGCCTTGGATGCTAAAAACTATATGGAGAATGAGGGGGAACTTATTGTTGTGAAAGTTGATAGCTTGGCTTCTAGTAAAGGAGTTGTTGTTATAGAGACCCTCGAAGAAGCATATGATGCATTGATAGTATGCTTATAAAAGGAAGTTATGGGTTAGTTGGTTGTGAGATTATTATGAAAAAATTCAACTTCATTTTTTAGCTTTTATTTATGAGGAATTTTCTTACTCTAGCTTTGGTACAAGATCATATATGTGTGGGTGAAGGAGATGCACATCCAAATAAAAGAGGAATGGGGCATATTCACGAGCTCAGATCTTGTCAAAAGAACCCAACTCACTAGTGATTAAATCAATTATTCTTCCAATTGTAGAGGAATATGATGAAGATTATACATTGGGCTTTTGGTAATTTGAGATGGGAGGTTGTTATGGTATATATGGTGGAGATAGGGCTCACATCCAGTAAAGGGTTGATTGGTAATCATTCTATATTTGACCCTTTTACATAACAATGGTCTCTTTTTCATGAACCATATATCTGTTGATCACTTTCCAAATTTACTATGGAATTCTTGGTTAGATGCGAGGGAGAATGGACTCACTGGATCTTTAGCTGTAGAGTGGGATCAATATATCCTTTAGTTAAGTTTAGCAAGTATTTTCTTATGGGAGAAAGAGGATATCATGTCATGGGATGGTAGAGTTTTTTAAGATTAAATATAGGTGAAAGACATTTATTCTCATAGTTCTCAAAGTTGAAGCAAGGTTTTTACAGCTTTATGGTTTCAAAAGACTTGGAAGTAGGAGATTCCAATCAAAATAAAAGGTTTTGTTTGGTTGGTTGTTGATAACATGATTCTAACATGGGAAAATCCTCTTAAAAGAGGTTTTTAGAGTCCGGGGAGATGTACATTATATAGAAATGATTATGAAGATGTGGTACATCTTTTTCTCTCTTTTCCATTTGCGATTTCAGTATGGTGTGGAGTATTGCAATTGCTCAAGTTATATGCAATTTGGGACAAGTCATCAATTGAGGAATTCCTTTCATAGTGGTTTGTGGATTTTAATGGGTTTCATGCTTTTCATTTATATATCGTGTGGGGTATTTGGAGGTCCAAGAACATTATGTTTTTTTAACAAGTTGAACTAGACATAAGGGGCACATATCTAAATGTCTTGGCATCCTCTCTAGAGATAGGGCCAAAGAAGGAGAAGTTTTCAAAAATATGGTGTCATGTCAAGGAGATATGGGAAAAGTACCCAATGGGATTTTTTGATGGAGCTTCATCTTTTACGGGATGTCGCAGGAGGGCCTTCATGGTATTGAAGCCTTAGAATTATTTTCATTTTAGCTGGTATAATGGCATTAGCTCTAATAATAGAGAAGAGCTTCTTACACTTTGGGGAGTCTTATTTTGTACTAAATGGATTTCCATTTACTGCATTGATGTATATGGAAACTCAAAAGTGATGATTGAATAAGTACAATGGAGATCTAGCTTCGAGTCTACATCTCTCATAAATTTGATGCACCCAATAAGACTGCTCATTACGACTTTCAAGAGGATATATTTTTCACATGTCTTCAAAGAAGAGAATCATGTTACACATGGTGTGTCAAAAGATGGTTGTCGTTGTGATCTGGGCCACATCAAGTTTTCATCCTTTGAAAACGGTCCCTTTCCACCTTCCGGGGGTTATTAAAATATGAAAGGAAAATATTATACTTCGTCATAATGTTTTGATTTCTATACTCATTTTTTTTATAGATCTATTAAATATCCTTGCAAGAACAAAAAAAATGCAGTTTTGTTAGAGGAAGTCATAATTGTAGTAGTGAGGTGAGAAGGAACAAATGAATGAACAAAAGATAAAGATGGAAGGCTCTAGAGTGAAAAACGTCATCAATAATTTATTTGAGAGACGGAGATGGGATTAATGATTTAAGGGAATGAGATAAAACCATGCAAATGTAAATATTTTTTTTAATGAAAATATGTGAGTTTTTTTATTGAGGAAAAATGAAAAACTCGAATAAAGGTTGAACACATATGCTTGTAGGGGTACTCTATGCTAGATTAATTTTAGGTTCCAAATTTGGTTTACCAAAGTTTCTTTGGTATAATGTTAGATTTGGAGATCCCTCGGCAGGCTTATCTTGACAGTTGTGTTGGAAATAGAGGTATGGTGTGTGTATGTTGGACTTTTTTTTGAATAATGCTTGACATTAGATAAAGGCATTATAATTAGTCATTGTCTTGGAAGTATGAGTTACTTCATGAGAGTAAAAGGAAAGCATCAAGTAGCTTTTGTGTGTCTTATCAGTTAAGTCGTGGAAGTATGGATTATTTAGATAAAGGACATTATAATTATCATTGTTTTAGAAATATGGGTTATTTCATGAGTAAAAGGAAAGCATCAAGCTGCTTTTGTGTGTCTTATCAATTAATTCTTGGAAGTATGGATTATTTAGATAAAGGACATTATAATTAGTCATTGTCTTGGAAATATGGGTTATTTCATGAGAGTAAAACAAAAGGGTCAAGTTTCTTTTGTGTGTCTTATGAGTTAAGTTTTGGAAGTATGTATTATTTCATGACAGTAAAAGGAGAGTGTCAAGTTGTTTTTTGTGTGTCTTATAAGTTACAACTATTATAGGAGTCTAATTTGTCCATGGCTCTAATCTGTCTGCACAGTATTAGTGCCAAAGCTGAAGTGTAATGGTCTCCAATGCTTTACTTGAAGGCCTGACAACTCTTCATTTGATTAATGTCTGCCCCAATATCAGTGCATTAAAAAACAGACGTTACCTGAGATGGATGGTCCTAATTTTAGGCAATGCAGAGAAAGGTAAGATTATCTATTAGGTTTTTTTTACAGGGGTGAAAAACAGAAATAGGTATTAGTGGAAATCAGTGATCCTAATATGGCCGCAATCATAAGCTCACTGCCATGATTTAGGGGGGAAAGTTGCATATAATGGCAAGTTGTTGAGTCTTTAAAAAAAAATCAAACAAGCTCCTTAAGTGATGTCTGGTTTCTTTATCTTAAGAATATAGAGCTTGTAACTCATCAAAACAAGTTTTTCTATGTTAAGTAGAGAAACCTAAAAGAAATTGTGTTATTGATTTACATAATTGTTTATCAAGATGGCATAATCTATAGTAGAATATCAGATTTATTATCTTGATGAACGTATTTTAGTCTATAGTTTCTCCAGTTACACACAGAGCATACTCTCCATTCAACACCAGTAGCTCCCAGTAGTAAGGTAAGTGACATAACTAGTGGTTTACCAATAAGCATATCCATAAGTAGCCTCCTCCTTGTGGTTGATTCCTACTTGAAAGTAATTGAATAAATGTTTTACTCATAAAATATTATGGTGTAATTTTTAATTATATAATTTTCTGACATATAAATATCTCACTTGATATATATGGTTTTCATATAAATGTAGCACTTCAAACATCATCACATTATTTCTATTTTCTGTTTAATAATTATCTATTTAATAAAATTTTTATTACTGTTTAATAATTTTTATTTTTATTATCCACTTAATAATTATCTATAATTAAGCCCCACGGGGTAGGCGAGTTGGTAATCACAATGCAGTGAAGTTCGTTAGAAAGGAGGGCTTCGTACTGAAGGTCACGAGTTCAAAGCCCCCAGACTAGCCCCGTAAGTTGTGGATAGGGGCAGGCGTAGCTTGCCAGGGGTTATAGTGGTAGAGGGGCAGCCGCAGCTTGCCAGGGGTTATAGTGGTAGCGGTCAGAATCGCCCCCGTGTAACGCGAGTTGTGACGCTGCTCCAGTTGTCGATTCCTCTGTAATCAAAATAATAATAATAATTATCTATAATTAAATTAAAATTTTAAAAATCTTATTAAAAACTTATTAAATTACATCTTCAAAAATAAATTATTAATTACTGTGGAGTTAGACGTTATTAGTACAGACAAAAATGATAAATGCCTAACATGGTTTTCAGTAAAGTCTCTGTTAATTCATACAGATTCTAGCGAATCCCTAACATGGATGCTAGCGAGTTTTCAGTTCGTACAAATTCCAACAAATGCCCTTGGGAATGCTTAATTTTGGAATTTCAAATCTTAAATTTGATTATTGTTGTATTTGTCACAAAGAACGTAGAGTATTTGTAACAAATAAGGCCAAATGGGCAAATCACTTCTGTCATTTGCTCATCAAATTCCTAGTCACAGAGGCTAGACATCAGAGAATAAGTTTAGCTAGTTAATTTTTTTGGAAAATATTTTAAGTTTTTATTTTTTTAAATGGATTATTCTAAATAGATAATGATTTCTCATCCACCATGATTGGTTTTTTTCTTTTTTCTTTTTTCTTTTTTAATTCAAAATTCTCAAAAACTCTTGAAATACTTGAAATTCTAAAATTGTAATTTGAATTTCCAAAAAACATAATTAAATTCCTTCAGAATCATGCAAAACAAAAACAAATATATTTATACGCAATAGATTAAATATATACTATATTTATATTTAAAAATAAAAAAATACCCCATATATATTATAAGAATCATATTACTCAATTTTAATTTGAAAATATTTTCTTATTTTTAATAACATTCACCTCTAAATTAAATAAGCATAGATAATATTAATTTCATAAATTAAAATGACTACTTTTTTACTTATTTTTTCAAAATTTTCCAATCAGAATCACGTTTTAATTACATGATACTAATAATATATCAACTTGCATGATACTAATAATATATCAACTTGCAGTTTAATAATAGATCAACACACTGTTAATAATTTACTAGTTGAACTAGTAAATTAAATTTTAATAATTTATTAGTTTTATTTTGTAAATTGAATGTTTGATAAAAATTATATGATGATGATGATGATGGTTGAGACCATACTTTGACCTATCTTACCTAAAAAGCCAATTATTTAGTTTGATTTAAGATTTTATTCTTATGCTCAAAAAGCTTGGAGAGAAGCCTCGCAAGCTCACTGTAATTTTGACAATGTAAAAGGCTAGGAAGGTTAGTATTAACAAAGATTTTGAAACTGAGATCTAATGTGGTTGTACGCAGAGCACTCTACGAGGAAGTGATTTTCATCCTCGATGTTTGTATTCTCACATAGATGACCTTTCCATCCATGGTGTTTTAGGAACTGCCCAACCACCCGTTTCACTATGGAGCTCATGAGAGTTCATTTTAATCTTGGCTATATTAATTTTCTTCTTTGAGCTAGTTAAAACAGAGAGATTCTTTTGATCTTCTAGTGTGGGGTTGATGACCTCCTTATAATATCTTAATTTTCTTTTAGCTGCTAAATCTTTCTCAAACCACATTTTTTCTTTGAACTTAGAAGTAACAATATTTTTGATGTTATTAATGTTTCGCAATGCAACATTCTCGTTGATCTCCCAATGGTTTACCCAGGCCCTGGTGTCTTTATACCAACCTCGTTTGAGCCTTAGGTGGTTTTGGCTGGAATTTAAAGCTAGCTTAGGAAGTCTATGGTCTTCTATGTTATTGAGTTTGTGCTTGTACAATAGAAGCCTAGTCATAGCTAAGCTCTCAATAGGGAAAAGACCCACTTCTATAAGGAGAATAGGATAGGGTGTGTTGCTTTTAATTTTGAGGTTATATGTTATAAAACGCTTCTGGATTTGCTCAATCTTTCTCCAAGATTCTCTAGAGACGCTACAACCCCAAACGTCACATCCATATAAGATAACAGGAGTGACTAACGTTTCAAAGAAGAACTTCTTTCTATCCCACATTACCAGGTTTGTCGTTTTACAATTACTTTCAATACCAAAATAAGCGTTCCATCCCCCATTAATCCTTTTCTCAATGCTATAGTACCAGTTGAGCTTGTGATGAATATCAATTCCCAGGTACTTGTAGGAAGACACTTCCTCCAAGTTACTATTGTCATACATAAAATTAGCGTAAGTGTCCTTGGATTTGATAATCATAACTTTTGTTTTGTCAGTGTTAACAATCATACCCATGGTAGAGCAGAAATCCTTAAACAGTATAAGTTGCTTATCAAGATAAGATGGGCACCTTGCAAGAAGAACAATATCGTCAGTGTTAAAAAAAGGAGGATAACTATACCAGCTAAAATGTCAGCACATCCTGCTTCCTCTAAACTATATATTGAAAAAAAGGTAATGAATAAGTGGTGCAACTAACGATAAATATAGTTATCATGAGCTACCTCGTAGTGGAGTCATTTTCCAATGGTGAGCTACGAGTCATTTTCCAATGGTGAGCGGCAGCAGCAAAAGGAGGGCGAGATCATGGCGGCGGTAGAAGAATAATCCACTATGGAATTGAAAAATTCGTCATCGACTAACCTCATTGCGTCCTGCGGGATGAGGACCGAGAAGTGTGAACGGTTTTGGATACAGGTCAACACATTGCCAGCAGTGAAGGTTTTGCAAAGGGAATTCCAACCGCTCCCGGACGACACTTTCTGGCTTCATTACCAAAAACGGGGACAACATGGTGTGAAGCATTGATGGTGTGCTTCACACCATCTTCCAATTTTGCAAAGAAGACACGAATCTCGGGGCTTCTGTGGAAGACCGAAATCCGCATTCTTTGGTACCCACAATGGAGTATTATCTATTCGATTCTGCTGCTGAGCATCAACAGAACGATGTTTCCATCTTTTCCAAGTTTCCATCGCCGCGTGTGCTGCTCACTCATTTGCCATTCAGTTTGATGCCGCCTCCTGTCAGGTCTTCTGCTTGTAAGATTGTCTACATTGCTTGCAACCCCAGGGATGTCTCCGTTTCCCGTTGGAAATTCTTCAATAAACTCCATGAAGACGAGTTCTCTTATTCAAATGGAGATTTGAGCAAGGAAGCTATGTTCGCTGGATTTTGCTCTGGATTTTTCCATGGCGGCCCCTTTGCGGAAAGCGTCCTGAGTTATTGGCGTGAAAGCAGACGGGATCCAAATAAGATGATGTTTGTTACTTACGAGGACCTGCAAGCCGATTGCGTGGGTTGCGTTAAAAAGCTTGGCCTTTTCTTGGGCTGCTCTCCTCAACTTGTGGAGGAGAACGCTGCAATAATTGCGGAGAAGTGCAGTTTCCAGAGCCTGTCAACAGCGGAGGTGAACAAAACCAGCAGAGGGTTGGAAAATAAAATTCGAATGCCCAACCACAGTTTCTTCACAGTTTCTTCAGAGAGGGAAAAGTGGGCGAGTGGAAGAAGCATTTCACGCCACAGATGGAGGAGCGTATTTATTTAGGGAACGCGCAGAAATTGAACAACGAGGCTCTCCATTTCATATACAGTTTATAGAAAGCCATCACATTACGATCCATTTCCATTATGAGATAAGCGCTAAGTGGTGTAGAATGTTATTATATTACTGTCAACTATTTTTGTTTATAAGATAGGCGTTGTCGAGTCTGCTACACTGGGTTGGTGAAGGGGTTTTCTAATTGTCTAGGTTTGGTGCCTTTGAAGGTGTTTATAATTTTGTGGGTTAAGTTTGCATATTTACGAAAATATTATGTTGTATTTGTTCTAATTGTGTGGGCTTTAAGTTTTGATATTTATGAAAATATGTTTGGTGACAGTGAAGGTGTTTATAATTGTGGGTCTTAAGTTTTAATATTTATAAAAATATTATAAATACTTAATATTTATGAAATTATGTTTGGTGGCAATGAAGGTGTTTATAATTGTGGGTCTTAAGTTTTAATATTTATAAAAATATTATGTAATATTTGTTCTAATTGTGTGGATTTTAACTTTTTATATTTATGAAAATAGTATAGTTTATTTGATAGAATAGTGAAAATCAATTTTTTTAATTATTTATTTTTAAGACATTTTCATTATTGTGAAAAAATAGAGATTATTGTATTGACATTCCATGCTACTATGTAGTGCTGAAATTGTTTGTTGTTAATAGGATTAATATGATAGAAGACTTTGTCTTAATCTCTCTCTTGAATATTTAGATAAATAATAATTAAAATGGATAATAATTAAATTTTTAAAATTAAAATAAATTTAGATAAATGATAATTAATATTTATTTTATATGTTCAAAATTACACTTAAAAGAGTAGTAACTAAAATAATCTAGTTTGTTGAAGGTAAAAGATAGCATCTCACTTTTGATCTATACCATCCACCTCCTATTACTTTTGTATCAAAACCTACATCAATCAAATATAATATAGCGAGGTTTCTTATGGATATGCTTATGTTAGTGACCTTAATGTTTTACTAGTGTTGAATGGAGAGTGTGGTCTTTGTAGAACTAGAGAAAGTGCAATAGACTAAAGTACTTTCATCAAAATAAATCTGGTATACTACTATAGATTATGCCCTCTTTATAGACAATTATGTAAATCAATACTATGAAATAATATAAAGTCAATTTATTTTAGGTGTCTCTAATTAACATAGGTGAACTCACTTTGATGAATTTCAAGCATTGTATTCTTAAGATAAAGAAACAAGGACATCAATTTATTATTATTTTAAAGACTCTTATTATTATTTTAAAGATTCAATGACTTTTCATTGTTGAAACGTGTAACTAGGTTCCGTCTTCATAATTTCATGTATAATTGATGTAAAGAAGAATATATTTTTTTTTTGTATTGCTTGAATCACAGGTTTCATGATCAAGGAATTTAGTTTTAGTTAAGGTTCCCATTGTGAGCCTATAGGTTTTGTCATCAAGTCATAAAAGTCTATTGAGTCAATGTCATATATGGAATACCCTTCTTGGGCATGTTACATTTGTATATGAGTCAATGAAATAGAAAAAAGGCCCTCTGATACCAAGCTCAAATTCCACCAAGAAGTCGGCCTCAAGATGGAATATTAAACCTACACCAAATGGCATGTTGCCCTATGTACAAGGAGAAGCCGACTTATTTCATGGGAAACCACTATAAATACGCAACTCGGCCTCAATTTGGAACTCAGTTTTTTGGTCAAGGATAAGTCTACAATAAGAAGTGCGAGGGTCACTTGGGATGGAACCTCATAACCAACAAAGAGAATGAAAGGAAGAGCAAAGTCTTTGGTATTATTTTTGGGTCTGTTTTGGGTTGAGTACACTCCACACATACAAAGTATAGGTGTTGTCTATTGTAGTAGGATTTGAGATATTGAAGTCACTATCAAAGGTGAATCCAACAAGAAAGACAAGTGAAGAATCAAGCCGATTTAAGGAGGAAAAGTTTTCATCTCAAAGCGAACAAGTTTGAGAGATAATATCTCTCTCAAACACTGCAATTAGGGTTTTTGAATCATGGATGAAAGTTGTAGGTTTGTTCCTAGGAACAAAAACTCTGAAAGGCAATGGAGAATGAGGAAGAATTGAGAAGTTTGACTATCGTTGACTCAAATAAAAAGGGAACTCATCAAGGAAGCTTTGTGACTTGGCCTTGGAGAGGAAAATCGATCAGGGGTCTTGGTCATCGTATTCATCAATTGAAGTCTCCATAAGAAGAATAATTTGTTTGGGATTTCCTCTCAAGTGGGAAAGGTTTTGGCCCTCACTGATTGCCTATATTTTGTGTCTCTTATCTCTTTGTTGTTTATGCATTGATAGTTGTTTAATGAAGAATAAAAGTATAATAATATAACTAAAGAGAAGATCATAATCTAATGAAGTAAAAATATTCACAAGCAGTTATCACAGAAGAGAATTCACCTAGTCTTAATGCCCTAGATTTTTCAACATGGTATCAGAGCTAAGGTGACAAATTCAAAGAAGGACATGTTACCAAGGGACACTCAAGGATAAAATCTCGAAAAGGACATCAAAGCAAATCTAAGAAGATCATCTTGGATTCAAGATCTATAAAGAAGCATCAAAACCCTAGATTGAAGAAGAAAGTCTACACCAATAAGAAGTCTTGGAATCCTCAAGTCATCTCAAGACACCTTAAGGACCCTACTCAAGTTGAAGGAATTATACATCAATTTTCTTACTAGTGGAGCAAGATCAACGACATTGTCATCATCTTCAGAAATTCTAAGGCAACTTCCTCTCATTGAAGCAAAGACCATACCATTATAGAAGATCATCCAAGAAAGAATCTAAAAGTCATTTTGATCATTATAAACAAGAAGGAAAATTTTAGGGGTAAATATTCGCAAGTGGGCTATTTTTCTCTGTTTTTTCCAAAAAGAAGATTCACTAATTTCATTTTCTTCGAAAATGGTTCACCCAAATTTTATAGTATAAAATTGTTTTACCTCAACAATTGCCATAATTTTATAGAGACTATACAATCATTATAAATGTCAATATTTTTACAAAAATATTATCAAAAATTTTGTAGTTTCCATATTAGGGGCTAGTAAGATTCGCTAACGTTTCTAAACTTTTTGATAGATTTCCAACCTTAAAATTTTCCATGATAAAAAAGGACATATCCATGAAAGGATCTAAAGTTATCTCCTTCTTTATGAAGTCAAGGATCACCCTTGAAGAGATATATCCTCATCAAGGAGAAGTTCTCTATCATCTATATTATCATCAAATTAAAGGGGACAATGAGTGGAATAAGCATCTTCACAAGTAAGTATATTTATGTTTGAATATGTTAAAATGTCTTTTTGCAAGGAAAGAAACAAATTGGTTGGGGCTTCAAACTATCTTGCATGGAAGAAGAGGACACATCTGAATCTCATCGAAAATGAGGTTATGGATCATGTGAGAGGATCTATCTCCAAACCAGCAAAAGAAGATTCTCAAGAACTTACAAAGCTTTTGAAAGGGGAAGTGAGGGCTCAAAGGATTATCATAGAATCCATAAAGGATCCCCTCATTCCATATGTATCTAAAATCGACACCTCAAAAGAAATATAAGACAAATTTGTAGAGTTGTTTTCTGTAAGAACTGTAGGAGAAGTTATCGCTCTAAGGCAAGAAATCTACAAACTAAGGATATCGAAAGAAGAAGTAATAACCTCATAATCTATGAGGATATATGAAATAAGGGATCAACTTCAAGATCTCGGAGAAGTGATGCCTAACAAGGAGATGACCATTGTAGTAATAAATTCACTACCAGAGGAATGGAGTAAATTTACTTCAAGTATTTATGGGAAGAAAGAAGCTACTCCATTCCAGGATCTATGGTCTCTTTGCAAGATTGAAGAGACCAAGATGAAGGCTAAAACTAATGTGGGGACAAGTAAGCAAAATCAAGAATATGCTACTATGACAAAGAGAAGAGGAAATTATGGAAAATTTGGACCTCAGAAAAGGAAGAAGAACCTAGCTAAGGTTCAATGTTATGGATGTCCAGAATATGGGAATTACAAAAGAGATTGTCCCAAGCTCAAGAAGGATAATAAAAGATGTAGAGAAGAAGCCCATATCATCGAAGAAGTGGAGGAAGTTGAAAAGAAGAATTCCAAGAAAGTAGAAGTAAAATATCTCTACTACACTTGGGATAAGCTTCCTCATGTAGTTCTTTTCAAGTTCCTATTTTCAAGTTTTCTGTTGGAAGATATGGCTATCATGATTCACTAAGGAAAATAATAGGATGCATCATGGCATCATAGAAGCATTAGAATCAAGAGATCGTGGCATCATCATAGAGAAGCATGAAAGATAGCTAAAGTCTATGGAAGTCACCCATGGAAGGATATAGCTCTTGGAAACCTCATTAATAACATAAGTTGTAGTTATGGGAAAAGGAAGAAAAAATCATCTAGTACAAATCTCATCATACATCAGTCAAAACGAAACATTTGTTGGATGAGGATACTCAAAATCATCTATTGAAATCTTCGTCGGAAGGTTCACCAATCAAAAGGAAGCAAGGGTTTCATCAAAGAATTCCAACTTATGGAATTCATGGGATAATGGTATGATGACAAAAAAGGTAAAGTAGATCAAGGGATTGTAGTTCCTTCAATCAAGGAAGTTGTTGAAGGAATTCTAGATGAGCTAAAGGAAAATGAGGTATGTATGCATGTATTTGATATTATAGAGTCATCTCATATGGTTGCAGGTAGCATGGATAAATGATCTATCTTGAGAGCGTGATCAAAAGAAAGGATCTCCTCTTTTGAAAGGATGTAGGAAGGCATGAATCACACATTGTCTAGATGAAATCAACATAATATGTCCTCATATAAGATATGAGGTGGTTGAAATTAACTGGAGGAACTCTAATTGAAAGTTCATAGAAAGGAAATGTGTGAAGAAATAAAGGAAGAGATCATGAAATATGCAACTATGGAAAAGGAAATCAACATCCAAGGACTCGGAGATTTGATTGGGATATCTCCATGAAAGATATGAAGACTTTGGTGAAGTCTAGAAAAGAAAGAGACCATTGACAACATATATCTTTTGGAGATGTGTCAATGTGTGTGCAAGATGTTGATGCGAACTAGAAGATGTCATGACAAAATACCATCACAATGGTAATTTAATGTTCATTCCTTTATTTTTGAATGATATTTGGATGGACTTATGCAGGGTTGCCAAGGGAAGATCTATGGATATCTTCCACCCTTGATATCCATGTAGTAGGATGAAAGATTCTTATGGAAACATGGGATGAAGAAGGCATCATGGCATAAAGGAAGGAAAGATATGAATGTATGGATCACTTTCCGATAATGACATGATTGACTCATAGATGAAAGAGATGAATGGTCTATTCCCTACGAAGAAGTCCCAAAACATGAAGATTCTTGAGTAAAGAAAATAATTTTATGACATTGTGAGGAGCAGTTCTTAAAGCAGTTGGTTGTCCCATCATCTCCACCTAAGAAGCTGTTGTAGGTCCTTAGCTAAGAGGGAGTCTGGAAAACAAGTTTCTAACTTGGTAGAAACTTGGAAGAAAATTGCTAAGCTAAGAGGGCGGTTAGGTACATTCCTTCACTGGAATATATATAACCTCCCCAATTAAGAGGGAGAGATAGACACATCATTCTTGGCTTCACTTGGGAAGACATAATGAAGGATTGGGTAAACATTTGGCATCTGATTCTCTTTGAGGATGAGTTAGGGCATCCAAGATAAGAGTAGTCGTAGAGGATTGATATTCTTTAAGGACTAGGAATCCACAATAAGAATAGTCATGGTGGAACATACTTTGAGAAAACCCGAGTGGGGTATGTTTTGAGCGAGACAATGATGAGGGTGTTTATACATCATTGGTCTCGCCAATATTTTTCTTTGACCTTGTGGAGAGATAGAGTTGTTAGTCAAGGCCTTGCTATGTGACAATGCTTGTTGATATGGCGTTATACAGATGAATTACCAATCCGACTCTTCTTATGAGAATTCTTTAGATTGAGAATGTCCAAGTACCTTGTATGGATTATGAACACCTCCCTAGTTAAGAGGGAGTGTTGACAAGTGTAACTAGGTTCGGTCTTCATAATGACTTGTGTAATTAATGTAAAGAAGAATATAAAATTATTTTTGTAATTCTCAAATCATGGGTTTCATGATCAATGAATTTTATTTTAGTTAAGGTTCCCATTGTGATCCTTTAGTTTTTTCATCAATTCATAAAAGTATATTGAGTCAATTTCATGTATGGAAGACCCTTCTTGGGCATGTTATATTTGTATATGAGTCAATGAAAGAGTAAATAGGCCCTCCAATACCAAGCTCAAGCTCCACTAAGAAGTCAGCCTCAATATGGAATACTAAACCTACACCAAATGGCATGTCAGCCTATGGACAAGGAGAAGTCAGATTATTTCATGGGAAACCACTATAAATAGGTAGCTCAACCTCCATTTGGAACTCAGTTTTTCAGTCAAGAATAAGTCTGCAATAAGAAGTGCGAGGATCACTTGATAAGGAGACTCATAACTAGTGAAGAGAAGGAAAAGAAGAGAGAAGTTTTTGGTATTTTTTTGGGGTCTTTTCTGGGTTGAGTACATTGCACACATAAGAAGTATAGGTGTTGTCTGTTGTAGTACGAACCAAGGTATTGAAATTACCATCGAAGGTTAATCCAAGGAGAAATAAAAGTGAAGAATTAAGTCGAGTTAAGGAGGAATAATTTCCATCTCAAAGAAAACAAGTTTGAGAGACAATATCTCTCTCAAACATTGCAACTAGGGTTTCTGAATTAGGGCTAAAAGTTGCAAGTTTGTTCCTAGGAACTGAAACTTTGAAAGGCAACCAAGAAGGAGGAAGAATTGAGAAGCTTGACTATCATTGACTCAAAGAAAAATGGAACTTGTCAAAGGAGCTTTGTGACTTGGTCTTGTAGAGGAAAACAGGTCAAGGGTCTTGGTCTTAGTATTCGTCAATTGAAGTCTCTATAATAAGAAGAATTTGTTTGGGTTTTCCTCTCAAGTGGGAGATGTTTTGGCCTAGTTGATCGCGTATATTTTGTGTCTATTGTCTCTTTGTTGTTTATGAATTGATAGTTGTTTGATGAATAATAACACTATAATAATATAACTAAAGAGAATATCATAATCTAATGAAGTAAAAAACATTCACAAAGAGTTATCATAGAAGAGAAATCACCTAAATCTTGATGCCCTAGATTTCTCAACAACCATTATGTGCATTTTCCCCATAATCGTGGCAGTGTTCTTATGATAATATGTTTATGTTTTACACGCCTGTAAAAAACCAAATAGATAATCTTACCCATCTCCTCACTGCCTAAAATTAGGACCATCCAAGGTAACATCTATTTTTTAATGAACTGATATTGGAGGAGCATAGTTGTGGACATGAATCAAATGAATCAAATTTTCCGACATATAAATATCGCACTTGATATATATAGTTTTTATATAAATGTGACACTTCAAACAGCATCACATTTATTTCTATTTTCTACTTAATAATTATCTATTTAATAATTTTTCTACTATCTACTTAAAAATTATCTTTTTAATAATTTTTATTTTTATTTTTATTATCTACTTAATAATTATCTATAATTAACTAAAAATCTTATTCAAAAACTTATTAAATTAAATCTTCAAAAATAAATTATTAATTATTGTGGAGATAGACGTTATTAGTACAGACACAAAAATGATAAATGCTTCCTATTTCCGCCACAGTTTTTTAATTAATGCCCCCTGACATGGGGGCGCGATAGGGAAATATAACGCGAGACTGTTTTTTTTTCTCCTCCAGTTTTTTTTCTCGCGTTATATTTCCCTATCGCGCCCCCATGTCAGGGGGCATTAATTAAAAAACTGTGGCGGAAATAGGAATCGCCAATGCCTAACATGGATGTCAATGAGGTCTCTGTTAATTCGTACAGATTCCAACGAATCCCTAACATGGATGCCAGCGAGTTTTCAGTTCGTACAAATTCCAACAAATGCCCTTGGGAATGCTTAATTTTGGAATTTCAAATCTCAAATTTGATTACTGTTGTATTTGTAACAAAGAATGTAGAGTTTTTGTTAATGGGCAAATCACTTCTGTTATTTGCTCATCAAATTCCTAGTCACAGAGGCTAGACATGAGAGGATAAGTTTAGCTGGTTAATTTTTTAATTTTTTTTGGAAAATATTTTAAGTTTTTTTGTTTTTTTTTTTAAAAGAAAATTGTATTTTTAAATGGATTAGTTTAAATAGATAATGATTTCTTATAAACTATGATTTTTATTTATTTATTTATTTGAATTTAACAATTAAAATTGTCAAAATTCTCCAAAACTCTTGAAATACTTTAAATTCTGGAATTGTAATTTAAATTTCTAAAAAACTAATTAAATTCCTTCAAAATCATGCAAAACCGAAACAAACATATTTATACCCAGTAAATTAAATATATACTATATTTATATTTAAAAATGAAAAAATATCATATATATATTATAAGAATTATATTACTCAATTTTAATTTGAAAATATTTTCTCATTTTTAATAAGATTCACCTATCAATTTAATAAGCATTAATAATATTAATTTCATAAATTAAAATGACCACTTTTTTACTTGGTTTTTCAAAATTTTCCGATCAAAATCACGTTTTAATTACATGATACTAATAATATATCAACTTGCAGTTTAATAATATATCAACACGCTGTTAACTTGTAAATTAAATTTTAATAATTTATTAGTTTTATTGTGTAAATTAAATGTTTGATAAAAATTATATTATAAAATTGGGTTGATTTAGGATATGTGAATCTGGAAATATGAACTTTAAATATATAATATTTTATTGAATTTGGGAATATGGAATTTGAACGAATAACATTTTATTTTCATAATCATATCTAATTGAACTAATTCCAAAAATGTAATTAAATTATAATTTTATTTAAAATTATAATTATTAATAATAATTATAAAAAGAATTAATATATAAGTTAAATATATTGGTAAGAGTGAAAGTGAAAGCCTATTTTTAAGGAGCATAAGTAGGATAGTAGCTGTTGACACCTAATCCTCTGCGGTTGGGTGAATCTGGAATGTGAACAGTCTTCAGAAGATGAACTGAGCAGTCACATTCTTGTATATAACAATAGCTACCTAATGTAATAAATCGAATCATCTTTTCTGCCTAACGGAGTTACTGCCTGACCTGACATGGTATCAGAGCCAGTTCTAAAAATAGTTGTAACTCCCTTCATTTTTGCCACTGCCTCTGTCTTGAGTGCTGCTCTGCCTCTGTCCTGAAATAGTTTGCCACTGCCTCTGTCCTGAGCGCTGCTCTGCCTCTGTCCATTGCTTGACCAGATATAGCGCTGCTCTGCCTCTGTCCATTGCCTGACCAGATATAGCGCTGCTCTGCCTCTGTCCAGACCATGAGCAGTCAGACCATGTCATAAACGTTTTAAAAAAAAAGGGCGCCTCCATTGATTATACTCTGCGGATTCCCACATCTCACCTACGCCTTCATTTGTTTTTTGTAGCGACTGTTAACCAAAAGCCTACTCCACCGAGCAAGTCATCCTTTTGTTTGTCTCAAGCCTGATCATATCCCTTCAATATACCCACTATGTTACGACTATCATTGGTAATGACGGATATTGTTTCATTGACTAAATCCTCCAAGCCTGAGATAATAGACATGGCGGAATGTGCACAATAATATTGATCTGGAAATACGATGACAAGAGAAGCTAAACAGATTTCTTGTTGAAGAGCTTCCGAAAAAGCCACAGTTGTTGCCGCAGAGGGCGAGCGCTTCCGAAGATTGCTGGCACCCGATGCCGTCGGCACCTGAATTCCGATTTTCTTGATCCATCTTGTAATCTCGAAAAGATGGAAACACAGTTTGAAGCCTTGAAATAGAGTCTAGAATTTGGGAATATGGGCAAAGAATCTATTTTCTATTCTGACACCTCCAGTGATGAGATGGATATTGGAATTGAGGGTAACTAGCCTGTTTTATAGCATAACTTCTAAAATTCTAGAACGACAATTTTTCTTTGAAAATACAAAACCTGGTGCCCTCGTTTAAGTCGTGACTCATGAGGGTAGAAGAATAATCTAGAATAACATGTACATTTGACCATTGTATTTAAAGACAAAGAAGATGGCGCCGTGTGTGGGAATGTGAAAAGATTGATGCGTTGTTTTGATGTGTTGCTGATGCGTTGAAGCATGACATAGTATGCTGTTGCTGATGCGTTGTTTTGATGTGTTGCTGATGCGTTGAAGCATGACATAGTATGCTGCTGTTGATGCGTGGTTTTTATGTGCTGCTTTGAGACAGCTGATACGCGTGGTTATGTTATTGTCTTTTTGATACCTCTGCGTTAAATATGACTTGAAAGGCAACCATATGTATTTTTAACGCTGTCCCCCATATACCACGATAAAATAATACCTCTGTTTTTTAATATATCTGAGTACAATTTCACTGTACATTAGTAGAAAATTTTTTATCAGCAGAAGTTTTTTTAACATAATGCATTCAATCATCTCTATGGTAGGAATAGTTCTCACTGGCAAGGAGAACTATCCTGAATGGTCCCGGATGATAAAACACACCCTCATCTTCAATGAGTTGTGGAAAGGAGTGTGTGTCGGAGAAGCAGACAATGACCCAGTGCAGCCTACATCAGACAAAGAGCTCGTCATTTGGGAAAACAAGAACAACAAAGCCTATGCATTAATCGCAACATCTGTAAATGAAGAATTTGCTGAAAGAGAGAAAGCCTTTGGAAAGAAGACAGCCCCTGAATCTTCTGAAGAGACTATGTGCCTTACTCATAAAGAAAAGAATCCTGCTCAAGATTCTACAAGAGGAAGAGGTGGACGAAGAGGGAGAGGAAGATACTTCAGAGGCAGGGGGGGCAGACATTCTCAAGGAGAAAATGCAGACTTACATTACATTCCCTGCAAAAGAAATGGATCACATGATGCCTCTACATGCAAGCTACCATGGGACAAAATTGAGTAGAAAAGAAACCAACAGAAAGGTAAAACTGATGATACAGACAAAGGTAAAGCACCTGAATCCGCTCACTATATTGAGGCACAATGTAACATTGGAGTAAATGAAGATTTGTTTAATGCTTCACTTGCTTCTTCGAAAAATGATTGGTTGCTTGATTCAGGAGCAACCTGTCACATGACTCATAGAAAAGATTTTTTTGAAGATTTCACTGACAATGTTGATGGAGCAGTATACTTTGCAGATCAGTCAAAAATCAAGCCATCAGGGCTTGGCACAATCAGGGTTAAACTGCCTGGTCTTCCAGACTTTCTTCTGGATCATGTTCTATATCTCCCACAGCTCAAGAGAAACTTGTTGTCCTTGGTCCACATCTGCCAGCAAGGTCACTCCATTCATATGTTTGATGGCAAGCTTGAGGTAAGAAAAGCTTCTGACCACTTACTTGTCATGAGGGGAATAGAAGAAGAAAGGCTTCTCAAACTGCAAGGAACCTCTGCTCATGCACAACATTTTTCATATATTTCTCATCATGAAGAAGGTACACTTCCATCAAGTTTATTATGGCATGCTAGATTTGGACATTTAAACTATGACAGTCTCCGCTTATTGAAGAAAAATGGTGTTGCTGGTTTGCCTACAATTCCTAGGAAACATAAGCAATGTGATGCTTGCATTCTAGGAAAGCATAGCAAACGGTTTTTTCATGATTCACATTCAAGAGCACATAGGAAGCTTGAACTCATTCATTCAGATTTATGTGGTCCAATGCCTGTTCCTTCTGCAAATGGAAATAAATATATCATGACATTTATTGATGATTACACCAGAATGTGTTGGGTTTATTTATTGAAGAACAAATCTGATGCCTTTCAAACATTCAAGAATTTTCATAAATGGATTGAAAATGATGCACAATCTCATATTGGGTCTATTCGCACTGATAATGGAAAAGAATATACATCAAATGAATTTGAAAACTATCTTCGCCAACATGGGATCAATCTTGAATATGGTACGATCCATGCTTTTCTTCAAAAATGTAAAGATAATGGAAAAGAATATACATCAAATGAATGGTGTAGCTGAAAGAATGAATAGAACAATCTTGAATATGGTATGATCCATGCTTTTCTTCAAAAATGTAAAGATAATGTTTTGGGCTGATGCTGTTCTATGTGCTGCATATATAAAGAATAGATGTCCATCTAATGCTATAAGAAACAAGACTCCTTATGAATTGTGGTATGGACATGTTCCTTCGGTAAAACATCTCAGGATCTTTGGTTCCACCTGTTATGCTTTGATACCAAAGGTACATAGAAACAAACTTGGTGCTAGAAGTCGTAAGTGTATCTTCCTGGGGTATTCAAACACCTCCAAAGCATGCCGCCTCTATGATGAAGTAAATAAAAAGTTTTTTGTATCTAGAGATGTAATTTTTCTTGAATCATCTTTTCTGCCTAACGGAGTTACTGCCTGGCCTGACATCAACATGTGGAATCTTCTTCTGAAGAACAATCTCCTCTGCATGAAACTCCAACAACGAATGATACTTTAAGTGATGTAATTGATAGAATTGGGAGACTCAATCTTGATTCAGTCCCAACTCAATCAACAGAGCAGCCTGGACCATCTCAGAAAGGTCCCCCAAAGTGGCTGACAAAGACACTTGAAAGTGTTCATCCTGATGAAATTGGAAAAACAGGAACCAGAAATTCAAACCGACAAAATGGGGGTGATGTAGATGACTCTAATTCACCTGTTGATATGGATGTTACTTATGATTGTGAATTGAACTTGTCTATAGATTTTGAACCAACTTCCTTCAAAGAAGCTGCTTCTCATGATGAATGGAAAGAAGCGATGCAAAAGGAGTATGATGCCCTCATAAAGAATGGCACTTGGAAGCTGGTTGATCCTCCATTTGGAACCAAACCAATTGGCTGCAAGTGGGTCTATAAGAACAAGTACAAAGCTGATGGCTCACTTGACAAGCACAAAGCTAGGCTTGTGGCAAAAGGTTTTGCACAGAAGGAAGGGGTCGATTATGAGGAAACTTTTGCCCCCACTGCAAAATGGGCCACCATCCGGACACTCTTTGCACTAGCAGCTCAGAACGGTTGGAAAGTCCATCAAATGGATGTAAAAACTGCATTCTTGAATGGAGATCTAAAAGAGAATGTTTTTATGTCCTAGCCTGAAGGATTTGCTGTGAAAGGACATGAACATAAAGTATGCAAACTTGTGAAGTCCTTGTATGGCCTCAAACAAGCACCGCGAGCCTGGTATGAAAAACTAACTGAGCATCTTCTGAAACTCAACTTCAATCATTTTGATCTTGATGATGCAACTTTATTTGTCAAGAAAGTTGGCAAAACAGTTGTGTATCTTGTGGTATATGTAGATGATCTTTTAATGACAGGGAACAATGAAAGCTACATTGCATCCATAAAGAAGGAATTGGGGAAAAGTTTTGAAATGACTGATTTGGGCTATGTTCATTACTATCTTGGCATTGAAGTAACCCAACATCCAAAATCCATATTTCTTTCTCAAAAGAAATACATTGGAGATTTGTTAAACAGATTTGGCATGACAGAGTGCAATCCTCTTTCTACTCCAATGGAACAAAACTTAAAGCTCACATCTGTTGAAGGAAAGGAATTTGAGGATGCAACAAAGTATAGACAGCTTGTAGGAAGTCTCATCTACCTCACTACTACCAGACCAGACATTTCATTTACAGTTGGAATCCTCTCCAGGTTCATGCAAAAGCCTTGTGAGGGACATTGGTTTGCTGCAAAAAGAGTTCTAAGGTACTTGAAGGGAACTCAAGACCTTGGAATCAATTATACACAGGTGGACGACTTCAGCTTGATTGGATACTCTGATTCAGACTTCGATGGAGACAAAGAAACTGGGGTATCTACTTCAAGATATGTTATGAGTCTTGGATCAGTAGCTGTCTCCTGGAGATCACGCAAACAATGAGTTCCAGCAGATTCCACAACAGAAGCAGAATACGTGGCAGCAGCTGAAGCAACGAAAGAAATTGTGTGGCTCAGGAAAATTCTTGAAGATTTGCAGGTAAAACAAGTACAATCA
The DNA here is from genome assembly GCA_031772625.1 of Pinus tabuliformis. NCBI lineage: Eukaryota > Viridiplantae > Streptophyta > Pinopsida > Pinales > Pinaceae > Pinus > Pinus tabuliformis. Next base: position 753,762,963 of record CM062807.1, on the reverse strand, counting down.
ACTCCACTCATGATTGATAACACCTTTGCAATAAAGTTGGCCAAGAACCCAAAGTTCCATGATCGAACAAAGCATATCAATACTAAATATCATCTTATTCGACATCATGTTGAGGCCAAACAATCCATCTCCGTCATTGTTCCACAAATGAGCAAATTGCAGACATCTTCACCAAATCACTTGGAAAGGAAAAGCTTGAACGATTCAGAATGATGCTTGGACTCACCAACATCCCTTCAGATTAAGGGGGGGAATGTTGACACCTAATCCTCTGCAGTTGGGTGAATCTGGAATGTGAACAGTCATCAGAAGATGAACTGAGCAGTCACATTTTTGTATATAACAATAGCTACCTAATGTAATAAATCGAATCATCTTTTCTGCCTAACGGAGTTACTGCTTGGCCTGACAGTAGCCAATGATAATTAAGTATTGTCTATAAGTGAGATTTCTTGAAAAGTTTTGCAATTTATATTTATGTCTAATTTGTCTCGCATTGGGCAAGGAATCTTTGAAATCACAAGTTTGACTGGTGAATTTTTCGCAATCAAAATGCCACAAAGGTTTTTTAGGGTTTTCAATCTATATATGCAATATGTGCATTGAAAATACCAGTTTAAACAACACAAATCAATATTTCACCACAAAAATTTTCTTGGAATGCCAACTAGAAACTGGACAACTCCATAATAATTATCCTCACTATTAGTTTGACAATTAAATTATCACAAGTTTTCCATTATATGAGACAAAATATACTTTAAAAAAAAATTAATATAATTTACACTCACATTAAATAATATCATATCATGATTTATAATATCACATTTAAAAAATCATAACTCATATTTATTTAATATTTTTTAATTTAATTTAATTAAAAAGATAAAAACCACCCACTATTTTTAATTTATAATTATTAATAAAAATATTTTATATAAATTTGATTTTTATAATTGACTTAATAATTATTTATAATTAAATTTAAATTCTATCTAAAAATAAATAAATAAAATCATAAAAATGAATAATAAAAATGACATTAATATATAATTTAATAAGCAATTATGTTAGAGAGGCAACCAATATCTCCAAGGCTATAGAGTTATTAATGCATCATAAGGACAGTCTTGGGGAAGGACTCTCAAATCTATTTTGACTACCAATCTGTGAACATAATTTTGCTAATCTATGAACATAACCAAGGAATTTATCATCCATGACATGGCTTATGGTACATGGATGAGTATCATGGATCCATCATGATTCAATTCAAAGGTGCATAGGGATTTGAATTTGCGCGCCCATATTTTACATTTCGAATTTTCTAGCTGGCTTGGTTTTATTTCAATTTACATGAGATAGTGGAATGACCTTCCTAGGCTTTTGATAAGAACGAAAGCAGCTATTGGTCACTATGATTTCAATTTACTTGAGATAGTGGAATGGGCTTCTTAGGTTTGTGATAAGAACGAAAGCAGTTATTAATCACTCTGGGAACCGTAGACTATTTGAGGAGAGAAATACATGTGAATTAGAAGTTTAGATATTGGAGTAAGAAACCATATAGTGTTTTTACAAATAAATTAATGTATTTTTGTTAGTTTTGTTAGTGATAGAGATCTTAGCATAAAAATGAAACACAATTTGACAACTCTCCTTAATAACATAATAATAAGTTTTCAACTTTAACTTCTACACAATATACTAATGTTAAGTTTTTAATTTTAACATTTAACACTTGTAATATAAGAGAGCAAGATACCTTGAATTAGCCTCCTCTTCCTCCTTATATAATGATAAAGTTTTCACTTTGACACTCCAATTTAAGAGACTAAGATGCTTCCAATTAGTTGTCTTCTTTTTGAATAATGATATTTTTTCAACTTTGATATTGGATACTTACCGTCTTAGAAAAACAAGATACCTTGAATTGACCTTGTCCTTCATAAAATAAAATAATGAGTTTTCAATTTTGAAATTTATCTCACTAAATACCTTGAATGGACCTCTTCCTCAATAAAATAGCATTCTACAATAAAACAAAATAATAATAAATCCTTAAGAACAATCTTGAAACTAAGATAGATCCTACCTTATAAAATATGCAATGTAAATTACTCTTAACATTGAATCTCTTATGTTAAGAGAGAACTTGAGTTTCTTAATAAAAAGAAAAAATTATATTATAGAAATTTAATTGTTTTAAAAATATGATAGATTTGAAACAAATTTTTTTAGAGTGCAAAATATATTGTGTTCTTTTTCATTGTTTAAACTATATTTTTGAATGCTAAATAGAGTATATATAGGACCAAATAAAAATTTTAACCATATTTTTTTCCTATATATATATATATATATATATATATATATATATATATATGAAGTTGATATCTACATAAATTAGTTAACATAGATCTTCAAATAGTTTATTAAAATCTCTTGTTAAAATATTTTTGAAAAGTATAAGATTTAAACATCTCATTCACATATTTTTTTTTACTTCTAATTACTTTACACCATATTCATTTTCCTCAATAAAATAGCATTCTACAATAAAACAAAATAATAATAAATCCTTAAGAACAATCTTGAAACTAAGATACATCCTACCTTATAAAATATGCAATGTAAATTACTCTTAACATTGGATCACTTATGTTAAGAAAGAATTTGAGTTTCTTAATAAAAGGAAAACATTATATTATAAAAATTTAATTGTTTTAAAAATATGATAGATTTGAAGCAAATTTTTTTAGACGGCACAATATATTGTGTTATTTTTCATTGTTTAAATTATATTTTTGAATGCTAAATAGAGTATATATAGGACCAAATAAAAATTTTAACCATATTTTTTTCCTATATACAGATATATATGAAGTTGATATTTAAATAAATTAGTTAACATAGATCTTCAAATAGTTTATTAAAATCTCTTGTTAAAATATTTTTGAAAAGTATAAGATTTAAACATCTCATTCACACATTTTTTTACTTCTAATTACTTTACACCATATTCATTTTTTTTACTTCCAATTACTTTACATTATTTTTCTATTTACAACATAATTTTTATTTTTTATTTTTATTTTAAAGAAACAGCCATAGATGAACAAACTGACACATCCCCTCATACTGAACCGTAAAATAATCTTCTCAACTCAATAAACTTACACTAATTAATAAATTATACATTAACATAACTATAAAAATATTTTAAAATATTAAAATTACCTCTTTAATATTAAAAACTTGAATAATAATAATAACAACTTCCTAATAAAGTTAATTTCATACAAAACCATGCTTAAGTAAACAAAAAAAAAACATACCCAAGAACCCATATCATAGAGAAAAATTGTGTCAGCGTTTTTCCAAACTATATACTTATATCTATTCATTAATTTTTACAATAAATTTATTGATAATTCTTTACTATTTTGTATAATTTAAATTACTTTAATAATAATCATTAAAACTATATTATATAATTTAATTTTGGTTATAATTTTTAATTAAATTATAAATTTTATTACTAAAATCATATATAAATAAATTCAAATTCTTTAAAAACATTTTCATATTTAAATCCGGTTGTTCTAAATGTGGCGGTTTTTTCAACGAGTTATTTATGATCATAAAAAAGTTTAAAACCAAAAACTAAAAACACACGTTTAAAAACCAGTCTGTGCACAGTCCAAACATTTCGCTAACTACATTAATAGCTGCTTTCGTTTTTATCAGAAACCTTTTTCAGTACTGAAGTTTTTCGGAATTATTTAATATAGTCATATTTAGTGAATAAAATGTGACTGAAGAGATTATCATTAAATCTTCTCAACAACCAGAGCTATACATTATTGATTATTCTTATATCAAAAACTTAAAAAGTCATTCCACTATCTCATGTAAATTGAACATGAGATTGAAATCAAAAAGACCAGACCGGAAAAAAATTCGAAATGTAAAATATAGGCAGGCAAATTCAATTCCGTGTGCACCTGACTTAATTCAAAATATATAATCCAACGCACACATAAATATAATGTGGGGTTCAGGGTTGGAATTTAAAAATAAGTTTACTCGTAAAATTTAACAGTTTTCACATTTTCTAACTAGTTTTCACAATTTCAACAAAGAATTTTGACGGCTCTATAAAATTTTAAACTGTATTTGACGGACAAATCATGCAATTTACCTGTCACATAACTGGGTAACCTCACATGTAAAAGAAGGAAGTTAGAATTTTTTTATACAAATTACCCACAAGTAATGATCCAATTCACAACTCCACAATTCCTCATTAACCATTAGATATAATGTTCATTAGTACATCAAGTAAATTGCAATAAGTTGCATAACCAATAACCACCACTGTGGTAGTGTAATAACATAAACTGTCTCATGAATCCTTGCATCCATTTCATGATTTCCTTAACCATATTAATTAATCTCATACTTGGACATTATGTTTATGCCATCAAATAAAGAACCATCAACATCAAGGATTCATCATCATCAAACTGACACAAAAGGCAATCACACCATTGAACACCAATATACCCTGGAAACCCGTAAGGTGAAAACCAGCAAACGTTTAATCTTACTGTTAAACGCTCCTGAGGGATTTCACCCCTCACTCAATGGCTTATAAGGGATTCCATCCCTTAACCATTGTTATAAAATTATTACATTGAATTATCATTAAGTTGTCACATAACTAACTAAAAGCTAATACAGTTTCCATGTAATCTTTTACTTACATACCACCACAATGCAACAATCCTTGTGGCATGATTGTTCTAGCAACGTACGATCCTGCAACTCAAACTCATCTGCATGGACCATTAGTCATTTTTCTGCCACAAGGTTAAACATCACTTTCCTTTGGTATCATCCGCCATCGCTTCCTGTCAATGTAGATGCCAACAAGCTTGGCAACAAGATTAGATACCATATTAATCAATCAATAAGAAACCTCTAAAAGAGATCTTTTAACATCTACTCATATGCATGAGCAAGCATGACATACTATTTAACTAGTACATATACTCAAGTAAATATTGTTTTACCTTTACAATGTTTATTCACACTAATGCATAATTCTCTTTAAGAGATCTAACTCATTAGTTCTACTAACATGTATAACACAATCGTTGTATCTTCATACATGTAATAAACTATTGTTTCTATGCTTAAGCACATATGTTCTTTTCACATAGTTATTTTTTGAGAACTCAACATAGTTTCTCTATCATACAAAGAACATAACTCTTATATCACAATGACTATCCTTTGTGCATACATCAGCTTATCATAATAGCCCTTCTTTAATATATGCAACACATATTCCCTTTACTAGAATACTACCATCATTTCATGTAACAAATCACATACTTCTTTCTTCAAGGAAGTCATTATAACCCCATTTCTTTATCTTCCTATAAGTAAGATCCTCATGCTTTCTCTTTCAAGAAAATATTGGGAATACCCATCTTTATGCATAAAAACCAAGAAACAATAACAAGGTTAACTTACCATTTTTATGCACCAGATTAGAAATCGACCCAACTCATCTAGAAAGACATTCTTTTCAAGAGGTTAATATTTCCAAGAAAGTTAACTTAATACTTTCTCTATGTACACCCAAAATCATATTTCCATTGTCACAACAGCTACCCTTATGTGCATGCAACATGTGTTTTTCCTAACACAATCACTTTTACTTCAATGCACATAATCTTTTCATGAAACAAGTAGGGTTCTTGATATGATATGAACACTATTCATATGTCTTTTAAGAGTAGGAAACTCTATTTTTGTTTCAAGAGATTTCACATAAACGCCATCATTTTCATACATGAAGTATACACACTTTTCTAAAATGAAACTATATTTTTGTGTATATAACACATACTCTTTCTTCAAGAAAGTTAGAAGAGAATATCTATGTGCCTAGAAGCACATCATTAGCTATTTCTATCATGCATGTAATGCATAGTTATTTTACTAGAACCTAGAAACTAGCTAGAATCACAATGCAATTAGCATATATCCCTTTCCAAGAAACTTTTATAAAAATACATATTTTAATTCAAGAAAACTTGGCCACTTTTCACGCTATGTCCTCAGGACGTTTATATGCCTCATCTTCTTTTCTCAAGAAGATATTTTGGCTATATTTAGCAAGGATTTTATTCCAAGAAAATGACAAGAAACAAGCATTTCACACACAAGACTCACATGTAGTCTTTCTAAGAGGAACTACCTATTTTCTTCACCAATAAAACATATAAAATAATCAATCTTTAACATATTTTCTTTACCAAGAAAACATATTAAATATTCAATCTTTTACTGCATGCACTAACATATTTTCTTTACCAAGAAAACATATAAAATAATCATTCTTTTACTACATGCATTAACATATTTTCTTACCAAGAAAACATATAATTTAATCATTATTTTACTGCATGCATCAACATATTTTCTTACCAAGGAAACTTATAAAATATTCAGTCTTTAACTGCACCCATTAACATGTTTTCTCTACCCAGAAAACACATAAAACAATCCATCTTTATTGCATGCATTATCATATTTTCTCTACTCAGAAAACACATAAAACAATCAATCTTTTACTGCAGAAGGCAACCACATGATATTTTTCCAACCGATTAATAAAACGCAGCTTATTATTCTCTATAAAGAGTGTAGTTACTTATCTGATGGTAATATATTTGAATAATCTCTTGAAAACCAGAGAAAGCACCGCGCCATTCAATAGTCTTAGGTTTCTTCGGCTCCAGCCGAGGAAGCTTGGGAACCGTAACAGTCAACACCCCATTCTGATAGGCAGCAGAAATGGCCTCCACGAATCCTTCCCTCGCACCACATCTTGGAGGGCTATGCACCCCGCCATCAGAACTTGTGTCTCGCAGATGATTAGGCAAGTCATCGGTGAAGCATTCAGTGGTTTAGGAAATGGTACAAAAAATAAAGACGGCACAGTGGATGCACTCATGCTGAAACCCCAAAATGGTGATGGCCGGTTCCATGGTTGCAACGTCAAAACAGTAGAAAAGTACCCTCAAGAAAACCAAACCATGATTTATATCCAACTCCCTTCCCAACTTATGACTTAGTACACGATTCATAGATTTCCCTTCACGGATCCTCTAACGTCATTCCGTTTTATGAAAATCAAGAATTAGTTTAATAACTAATTCGTAACTTTGATTTTACATCGAGTTACTTAGGGATGTTACATTACCCGTCAAATTCCATCAATGGGGTTGTTTGGATCTATGGTAATCATGGTGGATCAATGATACTCATCCATGTACCATAAAAGCCACGTCATGGATGATGAATTCTTTGGTTCTATAGTCATTGTCTTGACTGCTTACGCGAAAAAGTTTGCTTGCTAAATTATGTCCACGGATTGATAGTCAAATAGATTTCAGAGGTCTTTCGTCTTTTATGGTAAATATATAATATTATAAATATTGGTTTTTGTTTATGGGCATTAAATGAGTGAGGCTGGTAAACAAGGATTTTGGATTTTGGCATGTTAGTTATTTCACATTAAATATATATAGCTTTTTCTCATTTAATGTTTAATAGCAAATTTTATATGGAGTAGTCTACCTAGGCGGAGGAATGGCATGGTTTCCGTCGCCACCCGGAAAAACCTCTGGCTCCAGCCACCAGCAATTCCTCCACCCAGCTCCGTCGCGACCTCCGCCCAGCTCGATTCCATGAACTTCCAAAGACTAATAAACAGGGATCCGTGGTGCAATGGTAGCGCGTCTGACTCCAGATCAGAAGGTTGTGTGTTCGATTCACGTCGGGTTCAATGTTGCCAGTTTGTTTATTCTTCGGCCATATGTTCTTTATCGGCTTCGTCCCAGTTCGAAAGTCCTTTTGGCACTTCGCCTTTCCACTGAAAGATCTCTGACAGCTCGCCTACCTCCCCTACCTACGACAAAGGAACAAGGTAGGAAACTTTACACTTAAATATTTGCAGAAGAAAATGGCCGAGTTCTCAAGGGAGCGAGATTGGGATCAATTTCACAGCCCTCGCAACCTTCTCTTGGCTCTCGTATGTTATTTTCGCTTTGCACTCCACAGTTCGTAAAGAACTTTGAGTTAGAGATAATCCTCTACTAAAATTAGCGGAGGCTTCAAATTTTTTATCGCAACTGTTCCTAAAGATTATTTTCCGGTTAACTGATGTACCTTGTTCCTTTGTCGCAGGTAGGGGAGGTAGGCGAGCTATCAGAGATCTTTCAGTGGAAAGGCGAAGTGCCAAAAGGACTTTCGGACTGGGACGCAGTCGACAAAGAACATCTGGGTGAAGAATAAATGAACTGGCAACATTGAACCCGACGTGAATCAAACACGCAACCTTCTAATCTAGAGTCAGACATGCTACCATTGCACCATGGATCCCTGTTTATTAGTCTTTGGAAGTTCACGGAATTGAGCTGGGCGGAGCTCGTGAAGGGTGGCGGAGCTGGGCGGAGCTCGCGAAGGGTGGCGGAGCTGGGCGAAGGAATTGCCAGCGGCCGGAGTAGGAGGTTTTTCCAGGCGGCGACGGAAACCGGGCCATTCCTCCGCCTAGGTAGACTACTCCATTTTATATTTGTGGCCAATATTGGTTGCCATGTTAGAGACATTTTCGTTAAATCTTACAGATTCCAATAAATGCCTAACATGGACATCAGAGATGTGTCAGTTTAATTCGGGAGTTGTCTTAGTGGGACTTTTTGGACTTTCTGATGCCAAACTCTGTGGAAAATTTCATGTGAAATCTTGATTGGTGTTATTTAAACTGGTTTTTTATTCTATATATAGATTCATTACCATAAAAAAACCCCGGGACACTTTGATTGTCCACAAATTATCTATCAAGTAATTTCAATAAATTTATGACAAATTTTAAAATCATTAAATCAGACAAACTTCCACAAAAATCACACTAAAAACAACTCGGTTAATTCCTAGTCAGAAACGTCTCACTTAATTCGTACAAATTCCATTGAATGCCGAACGTGAATGCCAGCCAGTTTTCAGCAAGTTTTCAAATATGAGATATCTGTTAAATTTGATGACCCTATGTCATGCCCCTACACCTGCGGTAGTCTTTCAACCGCTTATAGTGAGGTGTGGCACCACTGAACACTTTCTTTTCACCAATACTAATGTTCATGGACTACGCTTTAACATTCGATACTTAGTTTATTTTTCTTCACCAAGTATTATTATTAGCCTTTATACTAATGAACACCCATACACATTCATTATCCATAGAAATTATTCATAAACAACACAATTGCAACAATATAAAGGGAGGGGCAACTCCCTGAATAAGAGTCTGCTCGATTTCAATATATTTTCAACTTTTATAAATTTACAAGTATACCTTGGAAACCCCAAGTTTCATACTTAGACAAAATTCTGACTTTGTGTCTTGCCAACGAGCTACCCACCTCATGCACGCCTTGCACGGTGGTCACTCTTACATTCCACACTTAGCCAAATTTTCACCCCGGCAAACACCTTCGTGCAGCCTCACACGGAACTCCAACCGTGGGCAGGCACCTTCGTTTCACCCCTACCCGAGTTCATCGTTTCACTGTCGCACCATCGGGCGAGCACCTTCGTGCACCCTCCACTCGAGTTTGCCAACCGACGGGCGGGCACCTTCGTGAAGCCCTCCACCCGTGCACACAATCGACCGGCGGGCGGGCGCCTTCGTGTAGCCCTCCACCCACACGTTTAACCGACGGGCGGGCGCCTCGTGCAGCCCTCCACCCGTGTTACAACCGATGGGCAGGCGCGCCTTCGTGTGGCCCTCCACCCGTATTACCAATCATGGGCGGGCACGCCTTCGTGCGGCCCTCCACCCGTGTCACCAACCGAACCTGTTCACAACTCGTGTAGCCTGTGCGAGTCTGCCCGGCGGGCGGGCGCATCAACCTGCGGTTCGACCGCGCCTCTACGCCTGCTCCTCCACCTGCACTTCGCACCTCGAGCTCATCCAATGACTCGTCCGAATGCTTGATTGTTCGATGATTCGATTTGATGCCTTCACTCGTCCATCCATCCGCCTATGTATATGGGCGATGGCAAGGTCATCTCGTCCGGCCGACCTTCGTTCAGCTCGCCTAGCTGACTCGCCTCAACTCGCATAACTCGTCCAAAGGTTGGGTCGGCCCGCCCATCACACGGGACCACCCACCTAAACTCGCCCACATCGCAAGTCCTTCGTGTCGGCTCGTGGGTGACTTGCCCAGCTCGTCCCCACGGTATAAACTTGCCTAGCCAACCTTCTCCATGCGCATTTCACATCGCACGCTCGCTTGTTTGGCTGCAGCTCGCCTATCTTCGCACGGGATGTGCGTCCTGCCCGTCGCATGGACCGCAAGTCCTTACATCCTCCTCCACCTGAAGTCATTGTCGTCCTCGACAATATGCCATCCTGGTAACCATCCTGCCACCAAGATCATCATCTCATCAAGATAACTGTCTCATCCTTGGTCCATGATATCAACCAGTCCATACACTGCAACATCCCTGCAACATATGTAAAACAACTGTCTCCATCATGTGTCGTCCCATCTTGTGAACTGTCGTCAGATACTCCAACATAATGCCAACATCTCTCTGGTACACTACTAGCCCTCATGACTTGAACTAGTCGGGTGATCAGTCCAACTGTCATGCTCAAATCATAAGAATGTCCATCCTTATGCCTACACCAGTCTTTCTCAGACTCTGCCACATCCTGGACTCACCAAGAATCTCTCCCATGTTCAAGTCCATGGAAACTCCATCCCATCTGCAACATGTCATGATGCTAATGCAAAACCATTCTTGCATCATCTATCATACCTGCTCAATCTGTTTTAAGGACTCACTGCCATGAGCAGCTAACAATGAGCCCCATCTTCTAAGTCATCTAAGAAGAAGTAGAGCCTAAAGGCTCACCCTCACTAATAAGCTCAATCCATCTGTCAGGATCCTCTATCTCCATCCTCTGTAGATATGCATCCCGATCCTCCTCATGGACATTCGGTCTCACATAAATATCCTCATCATCGTCATCCTTGACTTCCTCTAGCCTTCTTGACAAATCCAAGATACTATCAGATAGTGTCCTGATAACCAATGACTGCTCGGTAAGCTTTGCCTCAATGGTAGACAAACGCTTACACATACCATCCATGCGCTTCTCATCCTCCATCTGCATTGCTGCTAGTTTACAATTGGGTCTAGTCACACCAATGGTTGGAACACCAATGGGTACATCTTCCCTTCCATCGTAAATGTACAGCTTCTTCAAATGTGGAACAATCATAGCATCATATTGTTTCAAGAATTCCATCCCTAGTACAGCTTCATAGTCATCAATCCGCACTATAGTGAAGTCGACTTTCTCGGTCCACTCACCTAGTGTTGTGTCCACCTTTTCAGCTACACCAAGTACAGAATCAGGAGGAGAATTCACTGTCTTCATTTGTGCCTTCACTGGTACAAATTTCAGCCCAATCCTTCTCGCAACATCTTCACTCATGAAGTTGTGAGTAGCCCCACTATCCACCATAGTGAGCACATCAACACTCCCAATCTTCATCCGAACATACTCCAAATTGTTCCTTTCAGGATCTCTCCGAGAGACCACTTCCGTAGCAGCAGCAGCTCCAAGAATCTACATCATCCCCACAGAAGCTTCTTCTTTCTTCGTATTAGACTGTGCAATAGCGGCCACTTTCGGTCTTGAAGGACAATTCTTCACCGTATGTGGTTCAACACATATCCAACACTTCAAGGCTTTCTTCATCTTCGTCTTATCATCTGATTTTGAAGCATCATCCTTCTTCTTCTCTTTCGGCTTATCAAACTTCTTCTTTTTCTCATCAGAAGTTTCGTCATAATGCTCCACCAAACGATCCACAGTAGCAAAAAGTTTCCTCAAGTGTCTTAATCTTCTACCTCTTCACTTCATTGCATGCCCAAGGTTTCAATCCAATAATGAAGTTGAACACCTTGTCCCTCTCCGCCATGTCAGGAAGTTCCAGAACCGCACTTGCAAACTCCCGCTGATATGTCTGTAGGTTCCCTGTCTGCTTAATAAACTTAATCTTCATCCTTGCTTCCCATGTTTCATCCTGAGGACTGAAGTGGGTCTGCAAAGCCTTCTTCATGTCATCCCACAAAGTTATGTCATCAGCACTGCCATTGGCAATCTAATCCATTCTCCTTCGCCACCACATCTTAGCATCCTTCGTCAAGAATTGAGCAACTACCTTCACCTTTGTCTCATCATCGGATAGACCCAAGCATTCCAAGTATTGCTCCATATCCCAGAGAAAGTTACCAAGAGTCTTCGCACTTCTTGTACCATCATAAGATTTTGGTTCCTTGATCTTCACATGAGACACTCCTCCACCTGAGTTATGCCTCACGGCCTTCTTCAACACCGCGATCTCATCTCTGGCTTCATCAAGAGATTTCTGCAAGTTCAAGATTTCTGCCAAACCTCGGTCCCTTGCTTCTCCAATCTCCTTGACTTCATCTTCAAGTTGTGTACACTTAAGATCAGTGTACTCATGCTGAGTCTGGAGTTCATTGAGTTCTTCCCTCATCTTTGCATTGGCCTCTTGATCTTTCATGACCAAGGTCATCTTCGTAGTCCAGTAAGACTCCAATTCCTCCATTCTTTCCAATATCCTTTCAATGAAAGCATCGGTCGCATTGTGGCTAGATTCTCCTGTTTCAACATGAGATTCACCTGCCATTTCTGCTAACAACTTCCTTCTTTGTGATCTAGTATAGACCATCCACCAGCTTCACCAAGTTCCCTGCAAACCGAACCAGCTCTTGTCTCACTTGTATGTGAAACCAGCTTCCTTCACCTGCAAGTACCTGCTTCCACTGTCACTTTGTCATGAGAAACCCTGCTCTAATACCAACTGTCACATAGTGCAATTGTGTATTAGCTTCAACACTACGACACCAACTCTCTGCAAAACTTCTTGTCAAGTTTTCAGACCTACTCTGATACCAACTGTCATGTAGTGCAGTTGTGTATCAGCTTCAACACTACGACACCAGCTCTCTGCAAAACTTCTTGTCAAGTTTTCAGACCTGCTCTGATACCAACTGTCACGCCCCTACACCTGCGGTAGTCTTTCAACCGCTTATAGCGAGGTGTGGCACCACCGAACACTTTCTTTTCACCAATACTAATGTTCATGGACTATGCCTTAACATTCGATACTTAGTTTATTTTTCTTCACCAAGTATTATTATTAGCCTTTATACTAATGAACACCCATACACATTCATTATCCACAGCAATTATACATAAACAACACAATTGCAATAGTATAAAGGGAGGGGAAACTCCCTGAATAAGAGTCTGCCCAATTTCAATATATTTTCAACTTTTATAAATTTACAAGTATACCTTGGAAACCCCAAGTTTTATACTTAGACAAAATTCTGACTTCGTGTCTTGCCAATGAGCTGCCCACCTCGTGCATGCCTTGCACGGTGGTCACTCTTACATTCCACACTTAGCCAAATTTTCACCCGGGCAACACCTTCGTGCAGCCTCACATGGAACTCCAACCACAAGTGGGCTCCTTCATTTCACCCCTACCCGAGTTCACCGTTTCACCGTCGCACCGTCGGGCGGGCACCTTCGTGCACCCTCCTCCCGAGTTTGCCAACCGACAGGCGAGCGCCTTCGTGCAACCCTCCACCCGTGCACACAACCGACCGGCGGGCAGGCGCCTTCGTGCAGCCCTCCACCCGCACGTTTAACTGACAGGCTGGCGCCTGGTGCAGCCCTCCACTCGTGTTAGAACTGACGGGCCGGCGTGCCTTCGTGCGGCCCTCCACCCATATTGCCAACCACAGGCGGGCGTGCCTTTGTACAACCCTCCACTCGTGTCGCCAACCGAACCTGTTCACAACTCGTGCAGCCCGTGCGAGTCTGCCTGGCGGGTGGGCACATCAACCTGCGGTTCGACCATGCCTCTACGCCTGCTCCTCCACCTGCACTTCGCACCTCGAGCTCATCCAATGACTCGTCTGAATGCTTGATTGTTTGATGATTCGATTTGATGCCTTCACTCGTCCATCCATCCACCTGTGTATATGGGCGGTGGCAAGGTTAGCTCGTCCAACTGACCTTCGTTCAGCTCGCCCAGCCGACTCACCTCAACTTGCATAACTCGTCCAAAGGTTGGGTCGGCCCACCCATCACATGGGACCGCCCACCTAAACTCGCCCACATCGCAAGTCCTTCGTGTTGGCTCGTGGGTGACTCGCCCAACTCGTCCCCATGGTATAAACTCGCCCAGCCAACCTTCTCCACACGCATTTCACATCGCACGCTCGCTTGTTTGGCCGCAACTCGCCTATCTTCGCACGAGATGTGCGTCCTGCCCGTCACATGGACCGCAGGTCCTTACACCCTAGTACCTGTTGGCATGATTTTAATAGAGAAAGTTGATGCTTATAAATATCTTTTTCACTGTATTTGTCAGGCAAATCATTTCATGAAGTGTGTCAAATTCTATTTCGCTATATTTGATGGGCGTCAAATTCTATTCATACCTATATATGCTGGGAAATGGAGAGGATAGTGTTTAATGTTTTTTTATTTTTATTTGTTGGGCAAATCATTTCATGAAGGGTGTCAAATTTTATTTCGCTATATTTGATGGGCGTTAAATTCTATTCTTACCTATATATGTTGGGAAATAGAGAGGATAGTGTTTAATGTTTTTTTTTTTTTTTGTGGAGTATTTGAAGACTTTTTTTTGTTTAAAATTTGATTAGAAAATTGTATTTTTTAAATGGATTGGTTTAAGTATGTAATGTTTTTTTTTAGATTTTCTAGTTTGAATTGGACAATTGAAATGGATTTAACTCTCAAAAACTTTTGGAACACCTAAAATTCTAAAACTTGACAAGTTTAATTTGAATTTCCAAAAATTTCACTCAAATTTTGTCAAAATCATGCAAGAACAACCATTATTTTTCAAACTATACCTAATATGTTACGTATTTAAGATAACATATACATGTTTATATTGAAAAATGAAAGAAACCCCCCCCCCCCCCCCCCCCCCCCCCCCCCAACACACACACACACAAATATAACTATATAACATTCACCTATCAATTTAATAAGCATAGATAATATTAATTTCAAAATTAAAGTGGCTAGCTTTTGAATGTATAAATGGATGCGACAATGTAAAAAAATCCTTATAAATTTCATCACTAAAACTTGTGATTCCAACAAATTATTATTGAATTTGGAGCAAAAGTGATCCGAAAATATGCTTGAAAAATGAACAAACATAGAAGATTCAAAATATTAAATGGCCAAAATGAACAAACATAGAAGATTCAAAATATTAAATGGGTCTGGTCAAAATACTAAATGAGCACTTTTCTCGTTATTTTTTTCCCAAATCTAGTTGACATTTTAAGAATTGCAAGTTTAAGTTGTTTAATCTGCAAAGTTCGAGTGCCTCATGGGTGTTTTAGGGTTTTGAATCCATTTATGCATTGAAAAGTATATTTCAAACAATAAAAAATTGCATTCTTGCTGTAAACGATATTGCCAAATTCCAATAAAAAAAGACATTTCATCTATTGAGTATACTATTATTTTAAATATTTTAAAAAAATACATTTTACCAAATATTCTATAAGGGGGTATGAGTTAATCCATAATACATTCTATAAGGGATTGTGAGTTAATTCAACTCTTGTGCCCTATCACATTTTTCCATGCTTTAGTGGTACTACCAAGTACCTCTTGATTAGAGGACTATCAAGAGTCTTTGTTTCGACAACTTTTTCAAAAACCTTTTCATACATTTTCTCATTCATTCTTGTACACTTATATATATAATTATTGGAAGGTGAAATGGGGAGAGCAGGAGCGCAACGGAGGATGCACTCGATAGAAGAACACTCGACAAAATCGTTGATCAACTTATTGGTCATCGAGGACATTTAGGCCTGGTTATTAACTATTAAAGTGTGCATATTGATAAAGAATGAGATAAAGAATGAAAAACATGGAGCATAACGCCCTTCTCAATATTATGAAACATTTTAAATACGATTACATTGGAGATACCAGTAATAAATGACTATAGTGACACTGAACTACAACTCAACTGAACCAAACTGAACTCAACTAACTATGACACTTGGATGGACGATTATGACACTTAGCGAGTGGTTGGAATTAGATTCTCCAATGCTCCCCCTTAATTGCAACTACATAAAACTTAATTAAGATGTCTGCTGGTCTAAGACTCAATTAGGCTTACAATTTAAAAAACAATTACAATTACCTTTTCTTTTTCTTTTCTTCTAGATCTTGTAGCCTCTATATTGTTTCAACTTTTTATTTTTGTTGTAGCCTTCAAACCTCAGTTTATTCATTTGCTAGTGCAAGTCTTCCATTGTTTCAGGTTGTTTCCATATGTCTTCTTTTGATGTGTGATCTTAATTATCAATTTGTTGCAACATAAGATGAGAATACAATTTTATCTCTTCAAAACTCCAATACCTGAAAATATCATTAATGTTTTCATCATCCATATTGTCTTCAACATTCATTTATGCAGCTTCTATGCAGAAATTATTAAGGCATGGAGGTGCAAGCCATGCTTCAGAACTTTAACTCTTCTTCATATTTTTCATGTTTACCTACACATTGGAAATCAATGGTAAGTTTAAAAATATCTGCAAAACCACCTTGGTTTTGTTCCTTTTTCTCTTGAATGAGAGCTTTCTCCTATTGCGCTTCCTTCTCTAAATCTCCTTTTTTCTTTGTCTCTTCAACTTCTTTACTAATCCGTGCTACTGCAAATATGTTGTTTTCCACTTGGTTTTCAGGCTCAAGTGGGCTTCTCTCACCAAATAACATCATGTCGATATGATATTTCTGTTGCATCATCTGCAACCATTCATCTTTGGCTAAATGTTCTTGATCGAACATAACATTAGAAAATTGAATTGTTGGATTCACTATAACAATGGCTACTCCAATGGCAACTTCGCAATCATCATCAAGCTTTGTTGCTAGATTCACCAAATCTTCATCCGATTGCAATTGTGCATAGTGGGATTCACAAGCATCTATGTCCTCCTTCTTTGATTCTTCTACAAATTCTTTACAATCATCATCCACTTGTGGCTGAGCATAGTGGGATTCACCAAACTTTTCCTTTTGTTGTAGATGTGATACTATAGATCCACCTTCATCTTCAACTTCAATACTCCCCTTTACACCAAAATTCCTCTCAAGGGTGTCCTGGGCCTCCTTGGCTGTCATTGCATCTTTGATGAGGGGAATAATGCTATCATCAACACATTCTTTTATGCATTTCAATGTGAAGAAATTATTTTTCCTTTTCGTTTCCAAATCTTTCAAAAAAATCTCAAACATCTGATGTTGTCGCTTTGACCTTCTCAGCCTCCTAGATTTTCCCATTTGTTGTGCCTAAACAAGACAATGAATTTGCAGACATGGTAGTTTCCTGTAGTTTCCCCTCTACAGTGGTGTTGTAGCGGCTACAACCACCCTAAAATTTTTCGCCTTAGCTTCGTTTTGGAGCGTCCCTACCAACAATCCCTAGCAGCATGTCTTGCATTGACAAGTACTTATGCTTCAGTTGAGTTTTTGTGGCTCATCAGCTTATGGGGGCTAGCTTGTTTTCCTTCCACCCACAAGCTAACATCTTGGAACTTAGTCATTTTCTAGCGGTTGTGCTCACTTGGAAAATTGCGCAGAACTGGAGGGAAACCAACCTTCCTCTCCACAATTGTGCAAAACATTAAGGCAACCTGCTGCTCTCCAGAAATACGCAGAGGAAGCAAGCAACCTTCCCTCTAAAAATTGTGTAGAGCCCGAGGGGCAGCGAGAGCCAGTCAACCCAGAAACTACGCAGAAGTCACTCTAGGGCTTGTAGTCTATTGCATGTGCTCCCAAGTTGATCGGTTCCCTCCAAGACTGAGCATTCTTGATTTTGCATGCATGGGCTGCTTTTTCCCAAAAAAGAAAAAAGAAAAAAAAAGCAAAAAGCATCCCTAGATTTTAGTGATCCATTTTTAGCAGTTGGGGGTTACATGCAAAAGCCGTTTTAGTAACCTCCTGCCAAGTGTCGCTTTTTCCTATATTTGTGGCATGTGCGTCAAAAGCCTCAATCTTATCAAAATTATTTATTTGATGCTTCAGAGCTCATTCTCCACTTCGATCTTGGAGCTCTGGCATCCCACATCGCATCTAGGAGCATTCGGCACACTCAGCTCAGTTTTTTCTAGGTAAGTCCGCTTGTCATGTCTTTTGCTGCTTTTTAGTCGCTTTTTGTATTTTAGTTTCTGTGAGTGTTTTTTGCTTAGTTTCATTGAACACATGTTGTTTTAATGCATGTTAGCTTGTAGAAGCATTGTTTCTATTTTTCATTACATCTCACTGCTGTCACATGCATGACATTGTTTCTCCACTGATGGTCGTCGTTGCGGCAACTCGCTTCACACACTTACTTGTTTTCTCGTTTATTGAATCCTGCACTCACTATTTGTAAGCATGATCATTCACTCTTTTCTGCACTCAGCTTCACACATGCATTCAGCCTTTGCATTTTTTCAATCGCTCGTCGACGGGTATGGGATGCCTTGGCCCAAACCTTTCCTTGCCCAGCTCTCACTGCACATTTCTGAGAGTGAAGGTTCTACCTTCCTCCCAGGAATTGCGTAGAGATTGCCCAATATTGGCATCCCAGGCTTGTTCTACGCAATTCTGAGAGGCAGTGCCCTGTTGGCCCCCGTAATTGCACAGATGCAGTTTGACCGGGTTGAAGTCAAGAAGACTGAAATTGCGCATTGCACAGTTTTAGTCCTCAACAGGCCAAGCTCGGCTCTGCTCTGCACAGTTTCAATAGTCATTCAGCTCACTGATAGTCTCGGTTGTATTATACGCAGTTCTAGCAGTCAGTCTCCTAGCCTCTTGGTGAAAATTGCGCAAACCTGCCAGTCAGTCACCCGACGTGTTGCATGTCAATCCTCAACTGCTTTTGGTTTTCAGATGACAGTTTTCTTTCCATCAGTTTTTCTTTGTCTCCAAGTATCACAGGTGTTCGTCCGTCTCTCAGTAGTACAGGTACAATGGCTTCTAGGAGATGAGGGTCAAAGGACACCATTGAGAGTGCAACTAGAGATATAGTCGAGCAAGTGTCTATGAGCTTGCCCATCTATGAAGACACTAAGTTGTTCATAGACAAAGAGATCAAGATGAAATGACAGGACATCAATGACACCTTTTCAGGCACATTTGAGGAGAATCTGGAGGACTACAGAGTTTATGTCAACATACACAAGTTTGGCTTATCCCGCATTTCCATGAAGGTATCTCGTGTTTCCATGCAGATCAGGTTGTATGAGATCCAAAATATCAAGCATGTTGAGGCCGAGACAGAGGAATTCAAGAGATTCACCTTCGGCACCAGAAGTTTCAATCCATATGACCCGCATTGCATAGTGAAGGGACACTGTGCGAGAGTGTATCATCCTTGGATCCATGGGGCTTTTCTTTGGCCTAAGGAAGACCCATGGGTATGTTTCTATCACTTCTTCAGGCTCAATGAACCGATTAGAATAGCTATAGAGTGGTTAGCAGTGCAAAAGGATGCAACATCTCAAAGAGAAGCATCATGAGTAGTAGCAAAGGGCAATAGGCATGGGCTTGACAAAGGCAAGAGGAAGGTTGCTGACAACGCAAAAATGGAGCAAAGCTACAAGTTCAAAGTAGATCCACTTGTTTTGAGAGCAGCTTTGGAGATTGAGGCTAAGAGGCAACAACGCGATAGGAGGATCGCGCAAAGGAAGAGGGGGAAGCAAACACTAGAGGAAGTAGAAATGGAGTTGCAGGAGTTGAAGCAACAACTCATGGAAGAATAAGAGCTACACAGAAGAGAGAAGGAGGCACAATGGGAATAAGAACAACAAGAGGTGCAACATGCACACATTGATGAAACTACACCTATACAAGTTATTGACTCATCCAAGCAGCTAGCATAGAGCAGACAGGGTAAGAAGTCACAGGAGAAGGACTTTTCTCAGGAGATTGAACATATGCTAGAGCAGATGGACACGGATATGGTTTAACTCGAGTTAGATTAGGACATTGACCTCATGCCTCAGAACCAAGAGGTCAATCCACCGTCTTCACCAAATACGGAAGAAGAGCATGTCCCAAGCGATTAAGGAGACATTGAAATTCTTGAGGATAATCTAGAAGCAAATGTGCACAACATATATTTAGACAAATCACAACAGAGAGTTGTGCAGTCACAAAGAATTCCCACTCCAGATGCCCATGTATATCTTGCGTAGTTTGAAGAAGGAGTGATCATGTTTGATGTGTGCAAACATCCAGCTGCATTGGTCGATGTTATCAAGGCATATGCCGCAACCACTAGCTCAAGTGTTAGATTCTTAATTGAAGAGAACAATCGCATGGCTAAGGAGCTACAAGCGACCAGGCAGGGAGAAGAGAAAGTTACAACATTCGCCAGAGAAGAGTTGAGGAGAGCGATACTAGATGAAGTATGATCTCTCGAGAAAGCCATGCGGAAGTTTTACTTTAGGTTCGTCATCATGCATAAGTTAGTTTTCCATCTCAACTGTTGGTAGCAGCGCTGTGCTAGGAGAGCACGCATCTTATTAGATCTACACGCTACTATCGATCACATGAAAATATGGACAATGAGGTACAATGGGGGCCCATTTCACTTGCTGAAGATGATGAAGCCAAAGGTAGTGGAGTTGAAGGCATGCATCCAGAGTCAAATCCGAAACCATGAGGAACTCCCCCAACTCATCACCAGCTTGTCTTGCAGGCTTCAAATGCACGAGTGTTCAGGAGCATGGATGTCTTTATGCACACACATGTGACCCCATCAATTGGAACATTCACTGAGGTGAAGGCAAAGAACGAAGTCCGACTGGTGTTGGACATGTACTTTGATCAGTTGATGCGCTAGCCACCAACGCAGACTTGCAGATGAGCGCGGATGCTATGCACCAGTATGTCGCTCGTTCGAACACACTGAAGACTATGATGTGCATGTTATCCGAAGAGTTGGACAGAGGTGCAAAATCATTGTACCCAGATGCAACGGAAGCAAGAGTTTGGTTTCAGAAGGATGTCACCATAGAGCATGCAGACACCATAACAGACTACCAAGATTGGCATCAGTTCGCCACCGTCGATCATCGAGAGGATGTTGAAGATTTAGTCTTCCCATAGCAGTTCGAGTCTTAGTGATGTCTTGCATGGCTTACTCAGGCCTATTTTGTCTCCCATGGGTACCTGTGTAGATTGTAATGTAAACATGTTGTAAAAGTGAAAGACCAAGTGTCAATACTAAAATGTAATAGTGATGTGTAAGTTTAAGAGTCATGAGGGTAGGTGAAGAGTCACAAAGGGGAATGTCAAGGGTCACCTTGCTTTTTCTATTTACAAAAACTCATAACTAATTATACAGGCTTTTGGGGGCCAATATTTCCATAGGTATAACTTAGAGAAAGCTTGGAGTGTATTGTAACGAGCCTTGGCTTCTCCATAGTGCAGAGCTAGTACATCTCTTTGGAGGAGCAAGCAACAATGACTGTAATGTTCCACTATCGGGGCTAGTGGAAGTCATGGTTGTATATATGATTGGATCTTTCACTCTTTTATTATAACAGAGCCAACACGTTTCATGCATATATTGTTATTGTAGTTCAGCTGTCCTAGTTACTTTAATTATGTATGTAGTTGTAATTTACGCATGTATGCTTGGACTACTTTGTATGTGTTTGTATGAATCTTATCAAAGTGTGTTCCTGATATAACCCATCACTTTGGATAATCGGATATCCTGCTTTCCATCTCGTGACGTATTTATGCTCATGTGTTCCCTTTCAATCTGCGTGCTATCACAGGTTTCTAAGGTGCACACTCTTCCCCGCTTTCGTGTGTTAGAGCCTTTCATGCACCCACCTTGACTTGCTGCAAGGTCACACCCTTGCTACCAACAAGAAAATCTTACTTACCTCTGTGCACAACCATAGTCAAGGCGATACCGTACTACCCATTGCTGGGACTCCTACTCCAAACGATCTGAGGTCTAGTTGGGACTTCTTACCGGGGAGATCCCCTGACATGTTGGTCAGTCCAACACCGTCAACATTTCTGACGCTAGAAGGAGGGCCAAATGACAAGATGAGTCCTCACATCCTATTTTTAATCTTCAAACATCTCTCATGGATATTGTTATAGTTAACCCTCCACAATCTCTGTCCAATGCACATTCCTTTGAAATCATGAAGGAATTTTTTTATCACTTGTCTGAAATCACAAATGATGGTGAAGGCGAAGTGGCTTGGCTTGAGCACTTACATGACTTCCTTACATTCTTGGGGAATGAGGAAGAATTTGATGAAGTAGAGGTCAGCATGTTTCTTGCATACACACATTGTGAATCCCCAGAATGATGGTGCCGTAACCTCCCTACCACTTGTGTGCACTCATTTCAACACTTCAGTGATCTAATCAAATATTTTTTCCATCATTTTGATCCTGAACCTCTTGACAATTTTTTTTTAAAACAACGGAAGGCCCCACATGAATCATCTATGGATTTTTGGAAGCGCTTCCATTTACTCATGTTTTAAGATTCGAAAAGTCAGATGAAATTCCAATATCTGATGGACATCTTTGAATATTGCCTTACCAAATCACTCTGTCTCAAAATGAAGATAAAGTTCAAAGCCTGCTTAACATACATCGGTGTTGGAGTTGTGAAATCACAAGTGGACACAGTCACTGTCACAAGTGACTATCTGCCTTCCCCTCATCAAACAGCTCCACCCCCGTAGAGTGATGTGGGATAACGTACACACACGTCTCTTCAACTGTCACATCCTTTCACCGTCACTATTCTTAATTTCTGTGCATATTTGGTTTGGGAAGACCATGGGTTGTCACCTACATTTTTTACCTCAACCTTCGTCTTCGTGTTCTACTAATCGTCTGAATTACATTATCTTGTGTTACTTCGTTTTGGACTTTACACTAGTTGTGAACGAGGATCAAGCCATCGACGAAGTTGATGTTACACAACCAACCTGTGCTGTCATCTATGATGAGTATGACTGGGGATTTGAACATCAACTTGCGGTGAAGGATGATCTCCTTTTGTCCACACCTCCTCCGATTTTTCTTGACATCTTTTGTGATTCTGCTATCTCTGATTTTCTTTGCGTAAATCCATCCACGGATGTATCTACTTCCAATCATTTGCAGAACCCACCCGATGTCAGTACATCATTTGGCAATAGAGAGGACAAATGCTTCACTGAAAATCCATTTTATTTTTCATCTAGCTTTCCCAGAGATGCAGAGGGTGAACATTCTTGCTTCTCATCTACCGCTCTGTTTGATTTATCAGATGATGAGGATGCTGATGAATTCATTGATTTTTCTGGTCGTAGCTGTCATGATCTATTTACTCCCATATTCGACCACGGTGTTGATTCTATTGTTGTTGATCTTTCAAAGCCACATGTTTATGATGATCTATTTGCAATGAAGTCGAAACCCCTCAAGCTGTCGAGGCACTTCAGCCTGAGTTGATGGTTATGTCAGGACTTCGCTATCATGAAGTTAGTTTTACTTGCAATTAGGAAATTGTTGAAACACCCAAGGCTCCTTATCACTCATCTATACGCGTTGAAGATCAATCTAACACACAGATTTCACTTCCTCCACCTGAAATACATCATCCCATCACTCATGCATTGGAGGAATCATACATAGCAAGCACACTTGCACGACGTAAGTTGTCTATATTTCTCATGTTTTCTTGTCTATTGTAGTCAAGAGAGTACATATGCTTATCATCTACGCAGTGTAGCACAACACCATGGTAAGTCCACACAGTGCTTGTCATGTGATTTTACTCTTTTATTTTCTATGGACACATTCAAATTCGGAGTGTGTTTGTCTTCATTGTTATATATTTCATGTTTGTTGGATCACTTGACTGTGCTATTCGTGAACCATGCCTTCACCAACATGGGTCAATCAATGCGTCGATGGCTGCATTGGAAATATCACTTCACGTGATCAGACCCATACACTATTAGCTTAGGAGTAGGAGTAGTGTTTGTTTCATGTCTTGTTTGTTTGCATGCATGTTTTCTTTCTTTCTTTGTTTTATTGTTTGCTTGCCTGCTTGCTTTTCTTACTTGCATTCCTTTGGCATTTACTTCTGTTCTTTGCTCTATTTTATTTGTGTGCTTGTTTACGTTCATAGGTTAGTTTCGCATGAAACCGTGCATGACTCTTGAAACAAGTAGGGTAAAGTACAAGAGGACTTGTGCAACTATCAATGATTGGTTATCTATTGTCCTCTCTCTTTATGTAGAACTTGTTGTCTTCATTCAATGATACACCAATGGAAAATATGTTCTGTTCGAAGTGAATCTTGGTGAAAACACAACGCTTGCGCACTAACTAGTACCACCTACTCTAGTCAGTTGTTTTTGGGTCAACCCTTGTCATCTCAGTCAACTAGGGTAAGGTGAGGGGGAAAACCTTAAAAAGTATGTCATAGGTATATATAAAATAATTCTCTGAAGGAACAACCTCTTTTACTCTCAATAATTCGGGATCCCTCTTCCGCCTCTTAATTGAATAAGTGCCTATGCAAAGTTCTTAAAAAAATTGAAAATGTGAAATTTTTTTGAAAAATGAATAAGGCGAATGAAGAGAAAGACTTCCCGCAGAGAGAGATGATGCAAGTAACTCCGTCGGGGTACTGACTAGGCTTGCTAGCAGCAGAGTGATGCTTGTGTTCCTGCGTGACTCCGCCATAGTCTTGTCTAGGCCTGCTGGCAGCAAAGCAACACCAGAGATGAAACTTAAACTTTGATAGCCATATTAATTGTGCACCAATATACACCTCATCCCCAATCGAAACAACTAAGTTGACTTAGCCTAGAATGTGTGTTGATTGATCAAGAGCATGACATGTGCTACATATTTCACTCAAGCTACTGTGGAAACCATGATGATCAAAGAATCGAACAATACTTTTGGAGGAGCTAGACTTGTTTTTCAAGAAATAAGGTCCATTCAGAGAGCTAGAGTTCTACTAGGGTGTCACCATTGTTGTGGTGGCTACGACCACCCTCCAATATTTTTCCTTAGCTTTTGATTTGAAGCCTCCCTACCAACCATCCTTAGCAGCATGTCTTGCACTGATAAGTATTATGCTTCAGTTGAATTTTTGTGGCTCATCAACTTGTGTTTGCTAGCTTGTTTGCCTTCCACCCGCAAGCTGACATCCCGGAACTTTGTCATTTTCTAGCTATTTTTCTCACTTGGAAAATTATGCAGAACATCAAGGCAGTCTGTTGCTCTCCAGAAATGTGCAGAGAAAGCAGGCAACATTCCCTCTGAAAATTGCGCAGAGCATCCCATCACTGGGTTTTCTCTCAAAATTTGCACATATATGGTTGATAGCCTTGGCTTCACTCCAGAAATTGTGCAGAGCTTGATGGGTAGCCAGAGCCACTCGGCCCAAAAACTACGCAGAAGTCACTCCAGGGCTTGCAGTTTGTTGCATGTGCTCCCAAGTTGATCGGTTCCCTCCAGGACTGAGCAATCTTGATTTGCATGCATGGGATGCTTTTTCCAGAAAAAGAAAAAAAAAAACAAAAATCATCCCTAGATTTTATGGATCCATTTTTAGCAGCTTGGTGTTACATGCAAAATCCGTTTTAGAAACCTCCCGCCAAGTGTCTCTTTTTCCTAGATTTGTAGCATGCGCATCATAAGCCTCGATCTTACAAACTCATTTATTCAACACTTCAAAGCTCATTCTACACTTTGATCTTGGAGCTTTGGCATCCCACATCACATCTAGGAGCATTCAACACACTCATCTCAGCTTTTTTCGGGTAAGTCCGCTTGTCATGTATTTTTCTTCTTTTTCGTCGCTTTTGTACTTCTGTTTATGTGAGCGTTGTTTGCTTAGTTTCATTGAATGTTTGTTGTCATTTTAATGCCTGTTAGCTTGTAGAAGCACTGTTTTATTTTTTCATTGCATCTCACTATTGTCACATGCATGACACGGTTTCTGCACTAACGGTCATCGTTGCGGCAACTCGCTTCACACACTTACTTGTTTTCCTGTTTATTGAATCCTACACACACTTTTTGCATGCATGATCATCCACTCTTGTCTGCACTCATATTCACACATGCATTTAGCCTTTGCATGTTTTTAGTCGCCTGTCAGCGAATTTGGGTTGCCTTGGCCTAGACCTTGCCTTGCTTGGCTTGCACTGTGCATTTATGAGAGCAAAGTCTCTGCCTTCCTCCCAAGAATTGCGTAGAGATTGCCCAACATTGGCCTCCCAGGCTTTCTCTGCGCAATTCTGAGAGGCAGTGCCCCGTTGGCCCCCGGAATTGCACAGATGCAGTTTGAACGGGTTGCAATCAAGCAGACTGAAACTGCGCATTGGGAAGTTTCAGTCCTCAACAGGCCAAACTGGGCTATGCTCTGTGCAGTTTCAGCATTCATTCACCTCACTGATAGTCCGATTTGTATTATGCGCAGTTCTGGCGGTCAGTCTCCCAACCTCTCGGTGAAAATTGCACAAACCTTCCAATTAGTCACCCGACATGTTGCATGTTAGTCCTCAAGTGATTTTGGTTTTCAACTGACAATTTTCTTTCCATCAGTTTTGATTTGTCTCCAGGTATCACAGGTGTTCGTCTGTCTCTCAGTAGTATAGGTACAATGGCTTCCAAGAGAGCAGGGTCAAAGGACACTGTTGTGAGTGCAACTGGAGATGCACCAAGAAAGTGTCTATGAGCTTGCCCATCTATGAAGAAACTAAGTTGTTCATAGAAAAAGATATCAAGATGAAATGATAGAACATCAATGACACCATTTCAGTCACATTTGAGGAGAATTTGGAGGACCATAGAGTCTATGTCAACATACACAAGTTTGGCTTCTACCGAATTTCATGCAGGTATCCCGCGTTTCCATGTGCAGACATGATCCACTGGATTGTCTCACATACTGATCTAGAGACAATGATGTTGAGCAGTGTTAGTGGAATATAACTTGCTACCTTTAGGGCAAAGGAATTTCAGGAGATGTATCACTTTCCATAGCTAGTGATCACGATGGATACACCCTTCACCAGACACAACAACAATGCAAACTCAAGAGACATCTTGAAGAACTAGGTGAAAGGACTGCCTAAGTTTAGGAAAGCACCCAACCAAGTTTACAAGACAAGGATACTGTGGAAGGCATATCATCTCTTAGTCATCTTCACATGTCTCTTATATGACTAGGAGAGTACAAAGATAGAAGCTCGTCATCCGCCCAAGGGTCAATAAGAAAACATTTTCATGTTCGTTTACATACTTGATGCAGTTTGTGCCCATCAACAGTTTTGAGGCTTGGGTTGGGCATGGACACCTTCAAAAACCTATGTGCACACTTATTGCAGGTTGTTCTTCGAATGCAGCTTATGTGGAGTTATAATACAGTTATCAAACCACTTCATCACCCCGGTATACAGGATGATCTTTGAAAAAGATTCGCCTTGCATGTCGCAGGCAATGATGGAGGCATTGATCGACATAGAAGAATGGTATGCCTCACCCCTTGGCACCTTCATCTGGATGTACAACGTGGATAAGGCTCCACATGTTTTAGCGAAGTTTTCCATGGATAAGCTGGTCATGCAAGAGGTCGCATATAAAATCTCGACAAGGTTGTCAGTGATATTGCATATGAAGAAGAAGGCACCTTGGCCCGCTCTTCCTTTGAGGATCAGGTTGTATGAGATATAGAATCTGAAGCATGTTGAGACCGAGATGGAGGAATTCAAGAGATTCACCTTCAACACCAGAAGTTTCAATCCATATGACACACATTGCCTATTGAAGGAACACTATGCGAGAGTGTATCATCCATGGATCCACGGGCCATGTTATTGGCTTGAGGAAGACCCATGGAGATATTTCTATCACTTCTCGAGGCTCAATGAACCAGTCAGAATAGTTGTAGAGTGGTTAGCAGTGTTGAAGGCAAAAACATCTCAGAGAGAAACATTATCAGCAGTAGTAGAGGGAAACAGACCTGCGCTTGAAAAAGGCAAGAGGAAGGTTGCTGACAATTTAGAAGCAGAGCAAAGCTGGAAGTTCAAAGCAGATCCACTTGTGTTGGGAGTAGCTTTGGATATTGAGGCTAGGAGGCGACAACGTTACAGGAGGATCACGCAAAGGTAGAGGGCGAAGCAGAAACTGGAGGAAGTAGAAAAGGAGTTGGAGGAGTTGAAGTAGCAACTTAGGGAAGAACAAGAGCTGCACAGAAAAGAGAAGGAAGCACACTGGGAACAGGAACAATAGGAGGCGCAACATGGACACATTGATGAAACTATGCCTATATAGGTTATTGACTCATCTGAGTAGTTGGCACAAAGTAGACAAGGTAAGCAGTCGCAGGAGTAGGACATTTCTCAAGAGATTGAACAGATGCTTTAGTAGATGGACACTGATATGGTTTAGCCCAAGTTAGATTAGGACATTGACCTCATGCCTTGGAACCAAGAGGTCACTCCACTAACTTCACCAGATCTGAAAGAAGAGCAAGTCCCAAGCGATCAAGGAGACATTGAAATCCTTGAGGACAATCCAGAAGTGGATGGCACGACATGTCTTTTAATGAGTCACAACACAAAGTTGTACAGTCGCGTAGAGTTCCCTCTCTGAATTCCCATGTATCTCCTGTGTAGTTTCAAGAACGAGTGATCGTGTCCAATGTGCACATACATCTAGCTACGTTGGCCAATTCTACCAAGGCATATTTCGAAGCCACTAGCTCAAGTGTTAGATTCTTGATAGTTGAGAACGAGCGCATGGCTAAGGAGCTACAAGCAGCTAGGCAGGGAGAAGAGCAAATTACAACATCTACCAAAGTAGAGTTGAGGAGAGCGATACTAGAGGAAGTATTGTATCTCGAGACAATCATGAAGAAGTTGTGCTTCAGGTTCGTCACCGTGCATAAGTCAGTTGTCAATGTCAATGGTTGGTAGTAGTGTTGTGTTAGGAGAGCACGTATCTTGTCAGATCTACATACTATTGTTGATCACATGCAAATATGGACAATGAGGTACAAGGGAGACCCATTTCACTTGTCGAAGATGATGAAGATAAAGGCAGTGGGGTTGAAGGCATGCATCCAGAGTTAGATCAGGAACCATGAGGAACTCCTACAATTGATCACCAGCTTGCAAGCTTCACATGCACAAGTGTTCAAGAGCATGGATATCATTATACACACGCATGTGATCCCATCCATTGGCACACTCACTGAGGCAAAGACAAAGAACCAAGTCTGAATGGAGCTAGACATGTACTCTGATTAGTTGATGTGCATAGCCACCAACGCATACTTGCAGATGACCGCAGACACTATGCACCAGTATGTCATTGGTCTGGTCACACTCAAGGCTATGATGCACATGTTATATGACAAGTTGGAAAAACGTTCAAAATCAGTGTACCCAGATGAAACTAAGGCAAGAATTCACTTTCAAAAGGATGTCACCACAGCGCATGTAGACACCATAAAGGACTGTCCAAGATTGAGATCAGTTCGACGCTGTCAATCATCGCGAGGAACTCGTACAACTGATCACCAGCTTGCAGGCTTCACATGCACAAGTGTTCAAGAGCATGGATGTCATTATACACGCGCATGTGATCCCATCCATTGGCACACTCACTGAGGCAAAAACAAAGAACCAAGTCTGAATGGAGCTAGACATGTACTCTGATCAGTTGATGCGCATAGCCACCAACGCATACTTGTAGATGACCGCAGACACTATGCACCAGTATGTCATTGGTCTGGTCACACTCAAGGCTATGATGCACATGTTATATGACAAGTTGGACAAACGTTCCAAATCAGTGTACCCAGATGAAACTAAGGCAAGAGTTCACTTTCAAAAGGATTTCACCACAGCGCATGTAGACACCATAAAGGACTGTCCAAGATTGACATCAGTTCGACACTGTCAATCATCGTGAGGATGTCAAAGAGTTAGTCTTCCCACAGCTGTCCAAGTCTCAGTGGTGTCTTTCTTGACTTACTCAAGCTTATTTTGTATCACATGGGTGCAGATTGTAATGTAAACATGTTGTAAAATTGAAAGACCGAGTGTCAATAGTAGAATGTAACATTCATGTGTAAGTTGAAGAGTCATGAGGGTAGGTGAAGAGTCACAAAGGGGAATGTCAAGGATCAGCCCACCCTTTGCTATTTATAGAACCTCATAACTCATTGTACAATATTTTGGGAGCTAAGACTCCTATAGGTATAACTTAGAGAAAGCTTGGAGTGTATTGTAATGAGCCTTCACTTCTCCACAGTGCAGAGCTAGTACATCTCTTTGGAGGAGCAGGCGACAATGACTGTAATGTTCCGCTATCGGGGCTAGTGGAAGTCATGATTGTATGTATGATTGGATATTTCACTCTTTTAATATAACAGAGCCAACATGTTTCATGAATATATTGTTATTGTAGTTTGGCTATCCTGGTTACTTTAATGATGTATGTAGTTGTAATTTACGCATGTATAAATGGACTACTCTATATGTGTTTGTATGAATCTTATTGAAGTGTGCTCTTGATACAACCCATCACTTTGGATAGTCGGCTATCCTGCTTTCCATCTCGTGATGTCTTTATGCTCGTGTGTTCCCTTTCAAGCTGCGTGTTATCACAGATTTCTAAGGGGTGCACTCTTCCCCCCTTCCATGTGTTAGAGCCTTTCATGAACACGCCTTGACTAGCTGCAAGGTCACACCCTTACTACCAAAAAGGTCATCTTACTTACCTCTACGCGTGTTACACAAACATTTTGTCACTGTCCCTGTACTCCCCGTTCCTCGATCCTGGAGGACCTCTACAGTGAAACCTACATGCTTTCCCATCATGAAGAAACTCCCATTATGTCCCTCCTGACGAGAAGAGCATTTCCCTTTTGCAACATTTCCTAAGAATCTTCCTTTTACCCCAGTTTACAAGACTGACGATAATGACACGTTTCCTCCTCACACTAATTTTCAGAGTTTAAAATTCGGCCTAGTGCCATACGGCATGACTGTGCCTTTTCTAAGTCACGTTGATCCTCTTTTGGAAAGTCTTTTAAATACAGAGTTGAACCTTCTAGGTCTAGAAGCTTCGTAACGGAAGTCTGGTAAATGGTTGGGCTAGATGGAGCTGAGGAAGTCAGTTTGGGCTCTTTTCCCCTATTAATATGGAACAAACCAAAGAGATAAGCCCTCTCCCATCATAAGAGGAATCATCTCCCCTCCATCAAAGCTATATAAGCTCCTCCTTTTCGAACCTCAACTAGTGTTAGTATTTTTGGAGCTTGAATAACCAACAAGATATCTATAGCTTGTAGCTTTCTAGTTTATGTTTGTGGAGGGAGAATAGTGTGTTTGGTTTGGTTTGGAACTAAATGGAAGAAGCCTTAAAACTTCCATTGTTGGGGTTATCCATGAGATGCTAGTAGAGGTGTGGGAACCCGTATACGTCAGAGGAGACCCGCATCATCAAGGCTTTGGTTGTAATCTCTTTATGAACTTATATGAATACAACTTTTGATTGATTTCATACATTAATTGTTATCTTGCATTTGATGGCTTAAGATTCCTTGACCTTTCAAGTAGGTTGAATGCAATTTGTATGCTATCATGTTTGTTGTTGTTGTTTATTTGCTTGTTTCAGGTATTCGAAGGAAGGAAACTAAAGGTAGCTGGAGTAAGGAAGCAGGATCATCACCAAGTGGAATAGCTTTCTAAGAGGTAGACCCTCTTATTTGATTCTAGCCTAAGGAAGTTTTCACTAGATTTTTTTTTTTGTGGCTAGACCCACTCTCTCGGGCTAGAGATATTGTCTTTGTCTGCATCAATAATTTACCTACACCGCAAATTGTCGACTCCACTGGGGAAGCCATCCTCTCATTTGATTGATTTTCATTTCATGGTTTGTGTGTACTTTTATAGTATCACCTTTTCCCTTTGGTTTTCTCTGCTTTGAGTATGAAATTTATAGTGGCAGGTCTGGTTTTGGCTTTTGAAATATTTATTTTTTACTTGAAATCGTCGGTCAACACGTTTAATTCTGACAGTCGCACCAATCAACATGATTTTCTCTAAAACAGTCATGACGTACCCCTTTGTGGTGCTTGTTGTTAGTTAGGCAATCACACTGATCCCTGTAGGTGAAGATCAGGGTTTCTCCTAGATAAGAACCAATGTGTTTTTCCCTCTTAATTTACTCTTAGCCTGTTTTGCTTGTGTTCTCCCTGACTGGAAAGCTTCATTAGCTTGGTTTGTGTGCTTGCTTGGTTTTCCTTTTCCTTACTTGATTTTTGAGTCTTTGGATGGTTTGTGGCTTTAGGGAATCTAGGTCATCGTCCATTCCGCTGTTAGTGTGCTCAACAAGTCAAGTTGTTGGTTAGCTGCTCCATGCATTTTGTTTTTTAGTCCTTTTATCACTTTGATTTAAATTAAAAAAGTTTGAAAAGTTTCGTTTGTTCTTCTCTTGATTTTTTAGGGCATAGATTACATTTCTCATCTTGTTTTTGGTTGAGCCTTTGCGTCATTAGTTTGGAAAGAATTCTCTTTTTGTGCTTTGTATTTGATTGATGTTTATGTGAAAAATTCTTATCATTCCATTGAAAATACTTCTAGTTTGCGGAATCAATATGCTACATTAGCTAGCATCATTGAAAACTAGAGTTGCATAATCATTTTAATTCAAAAAGAAATGAATTCTCTTTATTGTTGAAAGGACTACTTGAAGTGCATTTGATAGGAAAGATAGGAAGTGGAAAGAACTTTCACTATTTTGTTTTCAAAAGTGAAGTAGTGAAAAA
This sequence comes from Pinus tabuliformis, assembly GCA_031772625.1. Lineage (NCBI taxonomy): Eukaryota > Viridiplantae > Streptophyta > Pinopsida > Pinales > Pinaceae > Pinus > Pinus tabuliformis. Next base: position 753,729,871 of record CM062807.1, on the reverse strand, counting down.
GTCACTTTGCTTTCAGTTTCTTGTTTGTTGCATTGATTGGTTTCTCTACTCTCATTAGTGTAGACATTCATCGAATTGAAAGGTTTTTGTCTCATTTAGCTGCATATAGGAGGTTTTTCGAGTCACATCGATAAGGCTTGAAAATTGAGACATAATTTCAAGATAAACTTTAAAATGTATTCAATTAACGTAAGGCACATTTGAAACTTAACACTCACATTTTAAGGGTCTAGGCTAGAGATGTGTTCTAGCGTCTTTAGACCTAGTGGTTGTCATTCGCTTCGGCACTAGACAGCACTAGTACAAACTTGTGCTCCCCATACCATCGCGTATATAAAGGGAGACCCCACTAGGTTTGCAATCCTTTACCCATTGGAAGCCAAGTCTGCCACCTTGTAAACATGATACACCAAGCACAACATTCAGGGAGATTGCCTGCCCGTACTTCTCGGTTCGCCATGAGGTATTCTACAGTTCACAGTTACCTAGTAATCCTTTTTGCCTAGATTATCCTGAGCAGTCATTTTGATCTTTTTGACTCCCCAAATATAAAGATCACCGAGTGTTTGTCCTTTCGAGCTTGTTTCAAACTGAAAGTGATAGAGTCATCTTTTCCTTTTCCTCAACTCTTAAAACATGAAAAAGCACCAGTTTGTTTCAGTGTCTTAAAATTTTTTTGCCCACGATCACATAACATTCCTGTTAGTATTTTTCAAGACCACATCGTGAGTATACCTTTAAATACACTTTAAAAACCCTGAAATTAATCTCTCTTTCCTTGTTGTTTGAGACAAAGTCATCGTGGTTGAACCATCAGGTTCACCCAGTTCCTCTTCCTCTCCTCCATCTGAAAGATCATCTGAGGAGCCTCTCCCTGAACTTCCGTAGTCACTTGAGGATCAAGGTGTTGAACTTGGAATTGTTCTGAGTATTCAACCTTTGTCATCACGTCCTCCTCCCTCAGATACTGGGTCACCTTATGAATTTGGCTCAGAATCTCCGGATAATCCTATCCAGACTCCTGAGAGTCCGCCGACTTTTGAAGGTTAGCTAGGACTGGTTGTTTATCCCCTGAATCCTTTGTTCGATCCTATTGTGATATCATCGCAGCATCCATACAGTCCGTACGATCGGCCAGGTATTCCTTTGGAATTATCATCTTGAACATCTTTGGCTGTCCGTCATCATTTGTTTCCACCCATTGAATCAGAAGGTCAGATCCCAGTCTCCTCTCTAGGTAACTCGAAGGTGTCTACTACACACACTCCTTACACTGTCGATGAGCAGGGATACCCATTCCCCCCTAAAGGTTTCCCTTACATGGGAAGCATTCTGACTAGTGTTTATCCTGAGTTACCTCATGATTACGTTTCATTAGCTCAGTTGGTGACAGGCACCCCTAGTGCCTCGTCATTATATCACAACCCTATCTAGTCGTCTGGCACTATGCCTACCTTAGGTTTGTTTGTTTAGAACCCGACCTCTCAGCCAATGGTGAATTTTTTAGTCACTTTAGTTCCAGTGCAATCCACCGTTCCGAATCCGCTGTGTTGTCGGTCCAAGTCACTCATTTGATTCAATTGATGATTTCAAGTCAAGTCTCTGTCCGTTCTTCGATCCCTTCGGTAAGTGGACAGGGCATGCCACTGCCTGGGGGGAAGACTCCGAATGTTTCTATGATGTCTGGGATAGCCAATGTGAGTGGCTCACAAGATCATATGGTCAAAATGAACAAGCCCTCTTCCGGTGCTATTCTGAACCCTTCTGGTCCTATTTGGATCAAGTAATGTCCAGTACCAACAACCAAACCCTGTTGGTCCTCCTGGGTAAAGTAACGTCCAGTATCAACAACTTTATGTGTCTCAGGTTCAATACCAACCTCCTTATGTTCCGCATGGTTCACAAGCCATGGTCCATCTGCCTTATTTCCCTCAAGCTGGACCTTATGCTTAGCTTGGTCCGTCCGCTGTACTTGGTGGATATGGCCAGATCCAGTTTGGCAACTATCAGGGAATTGCCCAAGTACCCTTGTAGCAACAAGGACTATTTTTGCAGTAGCAAGGGAAACCTTCGTAGCAGTAAGGGCCATCCTTGCAGCAACAAGGACAATTGCAACAACCGCAGGGGAAACCCTTGCAACAGTCACAACAAACCTTGCAGCCGCAGATGCAATATGCTCCTCAACCCTCCCAGCCTATGTCATTGCATGGTCAACCTTTGTAGCCACAAGGACAACCTTTACAGCCACAAGGTCAACCCTTGCAGCATCAAGGTCAACCCGGACAGCATCAACCCTTATACTCATATCAATAGGGTCAACCTTTGCAAGGGCAAGGTCAAGGTCAAGTATTGCAGTAGTAGGCCCAAAATCCTTATGCCCAAGGGAAACAAGTTCAAAATCCTTATGTCCAAGGGAAGTAGGTGCAAAATCCTTATGTCCAAGGGTTACAGGGGCAAAATCCTTATGTCCACTTAGGTTCTTTTTGTTTCTTCAGATTCTAATGAGCTTGGGGGAAATCCTCTTGTTCTATCAAGATAGGAGGAAAATCCTCTCATTCTCGTAACTCAAGGGGATAATACTCCCGTTCTTACAGTACCCCCTCCAAGTAGTTTGGTCACTTCCTTTGATTGGAATCGACTATCAGGATGTCGTCTTCCTTCTTATGTGCCTTTCCAGATCATCGTATAGGTTTGTAATATGATTGTATCTAGCACTATTATAGATGAAGGTCCATATTTGAGTATCCTTTCCTCCACTTCTTGGCAAGCGCTCGGTTTGCTTCCGCTTGTGCTTGTTACCCAGAATCTATTGGCTTTTAACAAAGGAACCAGTCAACCATTAGGGATCCTTCCTCAGTTTCCTATTACTTTGGGAGGAAAAATTGTTTATCTCAATGTGATGGTAGTCCCAAACCCTTTAGATTACAATTTACTTCTTGGGTGTGACTATGTTTATGACATGGGAGCTATTGTTTCAATACTTTTTCAAGTGATGTGTTTCTCGCATGAAGGCAAAATTATCACCATTGACCAACTTTCATTTCCCGGTCCAAATATGGCTTCTAGTCAACCAACTTCCCTAAATGGTCCTTTTGTCCCAATGGTATATTCCCCGCCACAGGTCAATTATGTGGCAAACTATTCCATGCCTACATCAACTGACGATAAATTCCGTGATGTTGTACATTATGTACACGGGGCATTGGAACAAGATCTCTCTAATGGATTCCTTGCTATGGATCCCTTCCAGAGTATTGTTCTCCCATCTGATTAGAACCTCTTGGAAGTCATGACCTCTTATGGGTTGTGAACAAGGAATACGAGGAAGTTCTTTTATTGTGTCAACCTCATTAAAAAAATGAAACAGGTCCATGAGGATAGTTCCTTGTCTTGTGTCAACCTCGTTAAAAAATGAAACAAGGCGTATGAGCATAGTTCCTTTTCTTGTGTCAAGCTCATTAAAAAATGAAACAAGGAATCTGAGCAGAGTTCCTTGTCTTGTGTCAAGATCATTAAAAAATGAAACAAGGTCCCCTGGAGAAAATTTCCAAGTCGAGTCTTTCACTTGATCTCGTAAAATCCCAGTTGAGTCTTTCACTTGATCTCATAAAATAACCTTCATTCCATCCACCTGATAGCCATGGATAGTCTACTTAGGTGAAGGTAATGAAGCTTGGGGGGCATGCACCTAGTGGTAAAGTTAATTTTCCCTATAGGTTATGTGAAGGGAATCACCCCATTCACCTTTGTCCCTATCTGGACGAAGCCAGGAAGGTGTTGGATAACCGTCCTACTTCATCGCAGCGACTTCCATCTACTTACAGGAGGCTCTCCCTTTCATCATGCTAGGGGCATATAAACCAATTTGAAGCATAGTTCTTTGTTTCGGGCATATAAACCAATCTGAAGCATAGTTCTTTGTTTCAAGCTTGTGTAAAAATGAAACTGAATCCAAGCATAGTTTTTTGTTTCAAGCTTTTGTAAAAATGAAACTGAATCCCAGCATAGTTTGTCATTTCAAGCTTGTGTAAACATGAAATTGAATCCAAGCATTGTTCCCTATGGTTCAAGCTTGTGTAAAAATGAACCCATCTCCATTTTAACCCTCATGATTGCCATTCTATCAACCTCTTCCATTAGATGAGCCTTGGTTTTTCTCCTTCCATTGTCACTATCTGCTTGGCCGATCATACACTTTCACTTGGTTGTTTTACCCTTTTTGAGGAACAGTTACAATGAGTGGTCTTACTAGCCAGCCTCTTCATATAAATCAACAACATCACCGGAACCAGTTGCTATCCTAGAAACCACTCGTTCCTCAAATTGGAGTCCTCTTTAAGCTCCTTTTAGACTCTCTAAATATGAAAAGATTGTCGAGCGCTTATCCTTTTCAGCTCGTTAATGGATTGGAAAAAACATCTACTTAGTATAAGTTTAACCCTTTTTTGGATTGAGATAGATTATTTACGAAAAAGGAATACATTGATCGAACATGGTCAATAGCTTCTCTATCGTATTGTTTTACGCTTTTTCGGGCTTGAGAGACAAATCTATGAAAAATAACTTGTGGAGTTTTCTTTTTGTCCCTTTTCAAACCCTCTAAACATGAAAAGGACCGAGTTATCTTTGTCATTAAACTCATTAAAACATCTAATAGCGACAAACTTGTCGATCATGACAAGACCGATTTTCACCTTCGCTAAGCTCGTTAGAACATCACATAGCGTTGGATTCACCAAAAGGGTGGAATTATACAACAAGCATATTTTATCGTCCTCAAGCTTGATAAAAATAAAGAGGTACTAGTCAGCAATGACTGGGAAAATTGGAAAAAGGGGTAAACCACTTTTGGTAGTAGGTCGCTCTTGAACATGACACTTTCACTTCATCACCATTACTATTTGGGTTGGGTTATCAACTTGATGGTTATCATACCGTTGGTCTATCATACCATCCATCACTTTGTTTTGGGTCAAAGATACCAATTCATTTTAGTGTCATCGACATGTTCAAGAGAAGTCATTCAGTCAAAATTCATCCTTTGCAATACCATAAACCTTCATTTTCATGACCACCATTCCTGAACCTTGTGTCGTCAATCAAATTCTGTCTCCAAAATCATTACACCCGTTTCGGGTCATTGATGTGGGATACATCAAGCCCCTCCTGTGACGAGTCGCTTCTTGTCAACGTCAACACATTATACAAGAAGTTGACTTAGAAGCACACTTCCAGTACCTTGAGGCTTGCATACATCAATGGCAAGTTTCTCGCTTTCGGCGATAGGTTGACGTCAATGGCCTTTGACTGAAAGACTTTGTATGTTGTTTGACATCAAATCATCCATTCACACCATGCAGCTTGTGCTACAGTACCTTGAGGATCATTATCATTATCGGTGATTTCTCTTGCGTATGTTAATGGCTCACATCATTGGCCGATAATCAGAAAATGCCTTCCCATGTTCGACTTCATATCACATATTCACATGGTTAGACTCCTACTTGAGCGAACAATTGAACGAGATAGAAGACCCTAGATCTAGTTTCATCCATCTGGGTTGCAATTTCAGGAGTACTAAATCACATGTACAATGGCCTTACATTGATGGTCATTCCGATCATGGGTCTATATCTGTAGACAACTGTCTATGTACATATAATGAAAGTTTATATGTTGAGCATGGGTATGCCTTCCCTCAGTAATTCATGAAAAAATCAAAATATCATGATATATGTATTGTAATTGATGCAGGTCACCTTCCACTTCGAAACCTCCTCATCACATCGTAAAGCATTTCATTCGACATTTACATTTTTCGACTTCATGCTTTAGGGGGAAGTTGTTACAGATCCATTTGGGCACATCACTCCCATCATCCAGATTAGTGTTTTAGGGCTCATCAAACCCTAATTTTAGTTGCTACATGACCTAAACAAGTCAACCCTTTGAATGCCTCCTTCCCAGACGGTTTCATGACTTGAATACATCCTGAAATGATCTCTAAAGGGACCAACGTAGGTAGGCCCATGTAAGGGTGTGCTGCAGAGTAGTTGAGTCCATGCCAGGGTGCTCTGCAGAGCACTGAGGCCTTCTTTGACTTGCGCTGGGCACGATTAAGCAAAATTCACATAGGGTTTTGGAAATATTCTTATCTCTTGGAGTCTTCTAGAAGTTTCCCTCACTTATCAACTCCTATGAGCTCGAAATTGGATGAGGAATGAGTTAATATGCATCCTATCCTCTCATCCCTTCCTCCATGGAACTAATTCTAAGTATGGAAGGTCATTCAATACCCCCATTTATGACATAAACTCCTTCATATTCCTATAAATTGAGCACTCATTTAAGTGATCAGGGGTTGGACTTTGATGAATTGTAAGGAGATAATGTTAGTTTGAGAATTGAGACTATTGTAAGTGTCATTATGCTGCCAAAATGTCATGCTTATTATGTGATGTGGATGGAACCAAAGCTGGAAGAGTGACTTCGAATCTGGCTTCATGGTTGTAATTCTTCCTTCTATTCAATAAAGTATTTATAACTTTTTTTATATTCTTATCTTGATATGTGATGCTTATATGTGTGAATGTATCTGATTATGTGTGAATGTATCTGATTCCATTTACTTGTAATCAATAGATCTTTTGCTTTGATTGGTTCTTTGTCTTCTGTTGATGTTTACAGGCACTTCTCAAGCGTGTTAAGTATGGGAAGGAGTGACGAGACTGATACAAAGGAGACAAGAGGAAAGTGAAAGTACAAGTAGGTACTCTCATTCTCTTTGTCTTATCTGTTGTTTATAGAAAAAGGTTAAAGTTCTTTAAACTGTTGTTCTAGATATGGCTACTTATCTATGGAATTAGTATTTATCCGTAGATACCAAATTCTTCATAACAATAGGGCATTAGTTTGTGATCACTCGGTCTTTGCAACAACCTCAAGTTTTAGGAGAGTACTAACATATCGTTCCATTTTTCCTCCTAGATTTTTGTAGTTCAACCAACTCACACTTTAACTCTCCCATGACGACATCATGAAACAATGCATTGGGCCCTTTATGTGGTCAATGTTCTAGTGGGGAAATTTCCATCCTTTCCCTTCTCTATCTTTGATATGGTTTTCTGGGCTTCCCCTTCCTTCACGCCCATTTTCCACATGCTTATGATGATATGGACCCTTCTATCTTATTATTTCTTGGCTTATGTTTTTATTGTTTACTTCTTTCATTCATTTAGTAGCTTAGCTTTTCCTCAAATTATGCTTTAACTTTAGCATTTAGTTTTTAGGAGATTTCTATTGAATGTACTTTTGATTCCCATTGACTTACATTTTTGGTTGTTTGTGGACATTAATAAAATTATCTTATCTTATCTTTTGTTTTTTCTAGCACTTTAACTCATAATTATGTCATAATGAACCCAATATTCTATGTTCACTAAGTCTTACTATAGTTTTTGGTGCTTTGTAATAGTGTAATATGGAAATATTTACCCAATATACATTATTGAAAATAATGAATTATAGATTATCAAATGGTTAAGTGAAGGTGGTCATGCAATTTGGTAACTAGGTATCCATTAGGCATTTAAATTTAAGTCACCTGTAACACAGTAAAATTAATTTATTTCCTATGTTAATCAGGTTAATGGATGTTGGGAAAGAACATAATATTATGATACATAATACCTTTTTTTCATGTCAGTAATATATAATTCAAAACGAGCTTAAAGTTGTCATGAGCATCATTTTATTTTGCTTGTATCTTTATGGAAGATATTTATTGATGTAGAAGGCATGGTTGTATTAGCTATTGGATGAGCTTTCACTTTGCTATGCATTACAATGATCATATTCTTGTGATGCAATGTTTTGTGCCCTTGACAATGTTGGCATAATAGACTCAAGAGATCCAAATTGTATATCAGACCTTGACATTCACGATAGTTTTGTAGTTATCTCTTTTTGTCAAAGGCGGGGGATTACTTTAGTTGTTATTCTTGTAAATGATATGGTTAAATCAAGAATACCTACTTTTGGTTTCTTCATTAGACGCAACGGTTTTGGAGGGGTCAAAGGATTTTATGACGAAATTATGCGACAACCATGGCATCCCTACAATTAAGGTTGTCTACCTAATTGTTGATCCATCCGGTTATTTTCTCATTTACTTGTTTGTTGGAGTTATCAAATACTATGAATATGACAACATAGCTCTTGCTAATAAAAACTTTCAATTCTGAAATATACTTACCAATTAAGAGTTATGACATGTAAAAAATTTCAATTCTAAAATAGAATTACCAATTAAGCAATCTTGTCTTGAAATATGCCTCTAAATTTTTACTTGATCTATTTGCGGTAGAAAACTTTTACCAATGGCTTGGATGCTAAAAACTATATGGAGAATGAGGGGGAACTTATTGTTGTGAAAGTTGATGGCTTATCTTCTAGTAAAGGACTTGTTGCTATAGAGACCCTCGAAGAAGCACATGATGCATTGATAGTATACTTATAAAAGGAAGTTATGGGTTAGTTGGTTGTGAGATTATTATGAAAAAATTCAACTTCATTTTTTAGCTTTTATTTATGAGGAATTTTCTTACTCTAGCTTTGGTACAAGATCATATATGCGTGGGTGAAGGAGATGCACATCCAAATAAAAGAGGAATGGGGCATATTCACGAGCTCTGATCTTGTCAAAATAACTCAACTCACTAGTGATTAAATCAATTATTCTTCCAATTGTGGAGGGATATGATGAAGATTATAAATTGGCCTTTTGGTAAATTTGAGATGGGAGGTTGTTATGGTATATATGGTGGAGATAGGGCTCACATCCATTAAAGGATCGATTGGTAATCATTCTATATTTGACCCTTTTACATAACAATGGTCTCTTTTTCATGAAGCATATATATGTTGATCACTTTCCAAATTTACTGTGGAATTCTTGGTTAGATGCGAGGGAGAATGGACTCACTGGATCTTTAGCTGTAGAGTGGGATCAATATATCCTTTAGTTAAGTTTAGCAAGTATTTTCTTATGGGAGAAAGAGGATATAATGTCATGGGATGGTAGAGTTTTTCAAGGTTAACTATAGGTGAAAGACATTTATTCTCATAGTTCTCAAAGATGAAGCAAGGTTGTTAAAGCTTTATGGTTTCAAAAGACTTGGAAGTGGGAGATTCCACTCAAATTAAAAAAAATTGTTTGGTTGGTTGTTGATAACATGATTCTAACATGGGAAAATCTTCTTAAAAGAGGTTTTTAGAGTCCGAGGAGATGTACATTATATAGAAATGATTATGAAGACGTGGTACATCTTTTTCTCTCTTTTCCATTTGCGGTTTCAGTATGGTGCGGAGTATTGCAATTGCCCAAGTTATATGCAATTTGGGACAAGTCATCAATTGAGGAATTCCTTTCATGGTGGTTTGTGGATTTTAATGGGTTTCATGCTTTTCATTTCTATATCGTGTGGGGTATTTGCAGGTCCAAGAACATTATGATTTTTTATCAAGTTGAGCTAGACATAAGGGGCACATATCTAAATGTATTGGCATACTCTCTAGAGATAGGGCCGAAGAAGGAGAAGTTTTCAAAAATATAGTGTCAAGTCAAGGAGATATGGGAAAAGTACCCAATGGGTTTTTTTGATGGAGCTTCATTTTTTACGGTATGTGGCGGGAGGGCCTTCATGGTATTGAAGCCTTAGAATTATTTTCATTTTAGCTGGTACAATGGCATTAGCTCTAATAATAGAGAAGAGCTTCTTACACTTTGGGGAGTCTTACTTTGTGCTAAATGGATGTCCATTGATTGCATTGATGTATATGGAAAATCAAAAGTGATCATTGAATGGGTACAATGGAGATCTAGCTTCGAGTCTACATCTCTCATAAATTTGATGCATCCAATAAGGCTACTCATTACGACTTTCAAGAGGAGATATTTTTCACATGTCTTCAAAGAAGAGAATCATGTTACACATGGTGTGTCAAAAGATGGTCATTGTTGTGATCTGGGCAACATCAAGTTTTCATCCTTTGAAAACGGCCCCTTTCAACCTTCCGGGGGTTATTAAAATATGAAGGAAAATATTATACTTTGTCATAATGTTTTGATTTCTATACTCTCTTTTTTTGATAGATCTATTAAATATCCTTGCAAGAACAAAAAAATGAGTTATGTTAGAGGAAGTCATAATTGTAGTAGTGAGAAGGAACAAAAGAATGAACAGAAGATAAAGATGGAAGGCTCTAGAGTGAAAAACATCATCAATAATTTATTTGAGAGACAGAGATGGGGTTAATGATTTAAGGGAATGAGATAAAACCATGCAAATGTAAATATTTTTTTTTAATGAAAATATGTGAGTCTTTTTATTGAGGAAAAATGAAAAAATCGAATAAAGGTTGAACATTATATGCTTGTAGGGGTACTCTATGCTAGATTAATTTTAGATTCCAAATTTGGTTTACCAAAGTTTCTTTGGTATAATGTTAGATTTGGAGATCCCTGAGCAGGCTTATCTTGACAGTTGTGTTGGAGAATAAAGTGTAGATTGAGTGTATGAGATGAAAAATGCCTATAGGAAAATAGAGGTATGGGTTGAAAATAACAACAAGAAATGCTAAAAATAGAAGTTCTAAAAATAGCACTGCTATAAACAGCATTTCGGGATACCTTCCAATTTTAGTTAGTCCCTGAACTAAAATTGAGAAGTAAAATTTGAATTTGATCTTAGCAGCTGTTTGTAAAATAATTAATTAATTCATCTTGAGTTAATTAGTTGTAGGAAATCAAACATGAAGTGTATGTGAAGACATGCAACCGTTTCTCCATTGATTGAGGAAGTTATCCCTTGATTAAAGGAGATCAGGATGAGTTGTACTTTGAGTTGTAACTAGTTAGCTCAGTTAACTGAGTTAAGTCCAGTTAGATTAGTTCAAATAGTTTGTTGAACTAATTGTGAGTTGAAATCCAAGAAGGGATCCTCGAAGGGAACTGATGGTGAGGCACTGGCCTCACAGTTTGAGTTGGATTTCTCTCTTATCGCATGCATGGTTTCATCCATGGTGGGATGTGTTTGGTACCTGGTCAGTAAAGCTTCATTCCACATGTCAGGTGACAAGAATCTTTTCAGTACTTTGGAGGAGAAGGATCTCTAGATGCAGATCGAGATGGGCGATGATGAAAAGTACTGTGTTTCAGGTGAAGGTACGGTTGTGTTTCAGAGGGAGCATGGAGTTACCCTTACCTTGACTGATGTAAAGTATGTACCAGGTCTGAAGAAGATTCTTGTGTCCATTGCTATGCTAGAAGATAAAGGCTATGATGTAGTCTTTAGTAAAGGACAGGTATTCCTGAGGCATATCGGCATTGGACAGACCAAGCGAATCAGGATTCGAGTAAAGAATCTCTAAAAGCTGGAGGTAGACGACTGTGCTGCATTGAGTTCCAAAGCAGGGATGGTGCAGAGCCAAGATGTTGGCAAGCTATGGCATAGAAGATTGGGCCACTTGCACCATGGAGCCCTGAAGATCATGCGGCATATTTCTACCGGACTTCCCAAGGGAAAACTGGAGCAGACGAATACATGCAAATGTTGTACCTTGGGTAAGTATGTGAAATCTTCCTTTCTGGATTGAGACAGTAGAGCTTGAGCAATCTTGGAGCGAGTTCACTCAGATGTTTGTGGACCATTCTCTATAGCCTCCACCGCTAAACAAAGGTACTATATTCTTTTCATTGATGATTTTTCTCATAGATGTTGGATCTACTTTATGCAAAAGAAGGATTAGACCTTCTTGAGGTTTTGTGAGTTTAAAGCCTTGGCAGAGAAAGAATCTGGAAAGAAAATAAAAGCCTTGCATAGCGACAATGGTGGAGAGTATGTCTCCCAGTAGTTTAAGGACTTTTGCGCTGCAGAAGGAATTAAACGGGAGTTGACGGCACCCCATAACCCACAGCAAAATGGGGTGGCCAAAAGGAAGAACAGATCAATTGTGGGAGCAACTCGAGCGATGTTGAATGACCAAAGCCTACCACTACATTTGTGGGCTGAGGCATGCAATACAACAATATACTTGCAGAACAGAAGCCTGCACTGTATACTGGGAATGAAGACACCTATGGAGGTCTTTTCCGGGAAGCAACCAGATGTGAGTCACTTCCAAATCTTTGGTTCATCGGTTTACTGCCATGTGACCAAAGATGCCCGGAAGAAGCTAGATCCAATAGCTGAGTTGGGAATACTTGTGGGGTACATGGATACACCCCACAACTATCGGGTGTTCCTGCCTAGCAGTCAGAGGACTGTGGTACGCAGAGATTTGACGTTCGACGAGTAGAAAGCCATGCGAGTATCACTTGAGAGGGAGCTCAAGTTACATGCAGATGAGGAACTTTTAGTTCCTAAGGAGGAAGAGCCTCAGATTGATGCGGAGCAGTCGTATGTAGAGGATCTGGGAGTGGAGAGATCCACTCATGCTGAGAGTTCCAGAGATGGGCGGAAACGCTTAAGGGAAGTTGACAGGTTGATGCTGGATGCGCGGGAGAATGTGGGACAACCATCTTCTCAGCGCAGACATAGGAGGTCGCCCGAGCGGTACACTCGTTACATGGCCCTGGTTGGGGAGTGTGTAGAGTTTGAGCCTTCTTCATTCGAGGAGGCAGTGTCGCAACCAGTCTGGGTTGATGCAATGGTGGAGGAGTACGACTACATTGTTCAGAACTGTATTTGGGATGTTGTCCCAAGACCTCAGGACAAGTCAGTAGTGAGTTCCAGATGACTTTACAAGGTAAAGTAGGCAGCTGATGGCAGTGTTGAGAAACATAAGGCAAGGTTTGTTTCCTGTGGTTTCTCACAGGTCGAGGGGATCGAATACGATGAGACTTTTTCTCCTGTAGCAAGGTACTCATCTATCAAATCGATGTTGGCACTATCAGCTCAGATGGGTTGGAAGATCCATCAGATGGATGTGAAGACAACATTCGTCAATGGGAAGATTGAGGAGGAGGTGTACATTGAGCAGCCAGAAGGTTTCGAGACCTTCGATCATGAGTCACATGTGTGCTGACTCAAGAGAGTTCTGTATGGGTTGAAGCAAGCACCTCGTGCTTGGTACACCAGGATCGACAGCTATTTCACTAGGTTTGGCTTCACCAAGAGTGAAGCAGATGCGAACCTTTACCACATCGTGGTAGAAAGTAAGCCATTGATCATTGTTCTTTATGTCGATGATCAGATTTTGACAGGTGATGATCAGTTGATCTAGTCTTGCAAGGAGGACCTTACAAGAGAGTTCAAAATGAAAGACATGGGTCTTATGAACTACTTTCTAGGCATGGAAGTGTGGCAGAGAGATGGAGAAGTTTTTGTATCTCAAGGCAAGTATGCCAATGAGATCCTTAGGCGGTTCCATATGGAGAAGTGCAAACCCATGCAGACTCCTCTAGCTGGGAACTAGAGGAAGGAGGATGCTACTTCAGGTGAGGTAGTAGCTGCTACTATTTATCGGCAGCTTGTGGGTTCACTTATGTATTTGGTGAACACATGACCAGACTTATGCTTTGCGGTGAACCAGCTGAGTCAAGCTATGGTTCAGCCTACCAAGCTATTTTGGAAGGCAACGAAGCATGTGCTGAGATACCTCAGAGGCACATCTCAGTTTGGATTGTGGTACAGACGAACAGAGGGAGTGAAGCTTTAGGGCTTCACAGATGCGGATTGGGCAGGGAGTCCATCAGACTGGAAGAGCACTTCTGGAGGAATCTTCAACCTTGGTTCAGCTGCAGTTTCCTGGTACAGCAGGAAATAGAGATCAGTTGCACTTAGCTCAGCAAAGGCTGAATACATGGCTGCTAGTCAGGCTGCATGTGAGGCCATTTGGATGCGGAAGATTCTAGTGGGATTGTTTGGTCAGAGGATGGATCCAACCGTGATCTACTGCGACAATCAGAGTTGTATCAAACTCTCTGAGAATCCAGTTTTTCATGACAGGTCCAAGCACATTGATATCCGGTATCACCATCTTCGAGACTGTGTGGTCAAGAGGATCATGTTGTTGCTGTATGTTTCGACCAAGGAACAAGATGCAGATATTTTAACGAAGGCATTATCAAAATGCAAGTTTGAGTTCCACAGAGACAGGATTGGGGTTACTGATAATCCCTTTCTTGTTGAGAGGGAGTGTTGAAAATAGCAACAAGAAATGCTAAAAATAGAAGTGCTAAAAATAGCACTGCTAGAAATAGCATTTTGGGATACCTTCCAGTTTTAGTTAGTCCCTGAACTAAAATTGAGAAGTAAAATCCGAATTTGATCTTAGCCGTTGTTTGTAAAATAATTAATTAATTCATCCTGAGTTAATTATTTGTAGGAAATCAAACATGAAGTCTATGTGAAGACATGCAACAGTTTCTCCATTGATTGAAGAAGTTATCCCTTGATTAAAGGAGACCAGGATGAGTTGTACTTTGAGTTGTAATTAGTTAGCTCAGTTAACTGAGTTAAGTCCAGTTAAATTAGGTCAAATAGTTTGTTGAACTAATTGTGAGTTCAGTTAGTTAATGCATGCATGCATGTAACTGCTGCACTTCAGATAATTGAATATTCTCTCATAAATAACTCATGCATGTCAGTTCAGTCAGAGACCCAGTTGAGATCAGGTGATGGGACAGTGTACTATCAGTTGCAGGAATATTCCTTGGAGGATATCTTTTGCATGCAGAAGGAATTCATTCCTTAAAGATTGCGCAGTTATTTTTGAGTTTGATGGTTGTGTGATGAGGCCAATTCACACAGGTGGCAGCATTGGACCCCAAGAGAAACTGTGAAAGGAAATAGGAGGCTTGGAGGGCTGAGGGAAGGCATATGTTGTGTCTATTCAATTTGTGAGCTGTATTGTTCGATTGTGCTGAGAGCTGGATGGCTTGTGAGCTAAAGCTTTGTGTAATCTGAACATATTTCCACTTGTATGATATTACAGAGATTTGAGTTTTAGGCTGAAGCTTTCCCCATAGTATTCTTCTGTGTTCATCTGTGATTGCTTTCTCATTCTCAGTTATATGTGTTCTATTTGATCTTGCTCATATTCGATTAAGCTTCCGCAAAGTTTGTTGTAGAAGTAGATCTTGTATTTTGCTTTAGTATATTGCATAATCTGTTGATCTACAGTGGGAAATTCTACAATATGGTGTGTGTATGTTGGACTCTTTTTTGAATAATACTTGACTTTAGATAAAGGCATTATAATTAGTCATTGTCTTGAAAGTATGAGTTATTTCATGAGAGTAAAAGGAAAGCATCGAGTTGCTTTTGTGTGTCTTATCAGTTAAGTCTTGGAAGTATGGATTATTTAGATAAAGGACATTGTAATTATCATTGTTTTGGAAATATGGGTTATTTCATGAGTAAAAGGAAAGCATCAAGCTACTTTTTGTGTCTTATCAGTTAAGTCTTGGAAGTATGGATTATTTAGATAAAGGACATTATAATTAGTCATTGTCTTGGAAATATGGGTTATTTCATGAGTAAAACGAAAGGGTCAAGCTTCTTTTGTATGTCTTATGAGTTAAGCCTTGGAAGTATCTATTATTTCATGACAATAAAAGGAGAGTGCTTTTTGTGTGTCTTATAAGTTACAACTATTATAGGAGTCTAATTTGTCAATGGCTCCAATTTGTCTACACAGTATTAGTGCCAAAGCTTAAGTGTAATGGTCTCCAATGCTTTACCTGAAGGCTTGACAACTCTTCATTTGATTAATGTCTGCCCCAATATCAGTGCATTAAAAAACAGACGTTACATGAGATGGATGGTCTTCATTTGATTAATGTCTGCCCCAATATCAGTGCATTAAAAAACAGACGTTACATGAGATGGATGGTCCTAATTTTAGGCAGTGAAGAGAAAGGTAAGATTATCTATTAGGTTTTTTTTACAGGGGTGAAAAATAGAAATAGGTATTAGTGGAAATCAGTTATCCTAATATGGCCGCAATCATAAGCTCACTGCCATGATTTAGGGGGCAAAAGTTGCACATAATGGCAAGTTCTCGAGTCTTTAAAAAAAGTCAAACAAACACCTTAAGTGATGTCTGGTTGAATATAGAGCTTGAAACTCATCAAAACAAGTTTTTCTGTGTTAAGTAGAGAAACCTAAAAGAAATTGTGCTATTGATTTACATAATTGTTTATCAAGATGGCATAATCTATAGTAGAATATCAGATTTATTATCTTGATGAACATATTTTAGTCTATAGTTTCTCCAGTTACACACGGATCATACTCTCCATTCAACACCAGTAGTTCCCAGCAGTAAGGTAAGTGACAACCAGTGGTTTATTATCCATAAGCAGCCTCCCTATGGTTGATTCCTACTTGAAAGTAATTGAATAACAGTTTTCGATCCAGAAGTACAGAAGTAAAGTAAAGAAGTAAGGGGCAGTCGATGGAGTAGATCCAAAGTCCGATACTGTCTTTTACCATTAACAAGCCGGATTATTTTAGTTTTTACTCTTTCAAGAGTAATTTTGAACAAAAGAGTTTCGAGGGATATAAAATAAATTTTAATTATTTTTTATATAAATTCATTTTAAATTTAAAAAATTAATTATTATTATTTTTTCAATTAAATTAGTATAGATTTACTTTAAGAATGGTTTTAACTTGAGTCTAGTGAGTGGATCAAATTTCTTCAAGTGCAAATTTTTTTAAAGTGCAAAATATATTGTGTTATTTTTTATTGTTTAAGTTGTATTTTTAAATATTAAATATAATATATGACACCAAATAAATGTTTTATCCATAAATTTTTTTTTTTTTTTGTAATTATACATAAATTTTTGAAAGTGATATATCATATATATGTAATGGACATTAAAATATTCTATATGACATGTACATCTAGATAAATAAAATGGTTTTTTCTTCACTAATATATTTTTAAGTATATGTCAATATTAATTCGTATTAAAATATTTTATGATAACTCACATTGAATATTTTTTTATACAACATTGAAAAAAATAACTTTCACTATTACATCATAGATAATTTTTTTGATAAATTTGAAGACTTAAACACTAAACCCACGCAATTAAAGACACTTTCATCGAACCACCCGCACAATTAGAGACACTTTCATCGAACCACTCGAGCAGACTCGACGATGCCTATCTAATAAACAAAAGTAGATGAGAGTCATATAATAACATATGGAAAAAGATCAGTAATATAATGGCTTTCTATAAACTATATCTGAAATGGAGGCCTTCGTTGTTCAATTTCTGCTCGATCTCTAAATAAATACGCTCCTCCATCTGTGGCGTGAAATGCTTCTTCCACTCGCCCACTTTTCCCTCTCTGAAGAAACTGTGGTTGGGCACTCGAAATTTATTTTCCAACACTCTTCCAGTTTTGTTCACCTCCGATGTTGACAGGCTCTGGAAACTGCACTTCTCCACAATTATTGCAGCGTTCTCCTCCACGAGTTGAGGGGAGCAGCCCAAGAAAAGGCCAAGCTTTTTAACGCAACCCACGCAATCGGCTTGCAGGTCCTCGTAAGTAACAAATATCACCTTATTGGGATCCCGTCTGCTTTCATGCCAATAACTCAGAACGCTTTCGGCGAACGGCCCACCATGGAAAAACCCAGAGCAAAACCCATCAAACATAGCTTCCTTGCTCAAATCTCCATTTGAATAAGAGAACCCGTCTTCATGAAGTTTATTGAAGAATTTCCAATGGGAAACGAAGACATCTCGGGGGTTGCGAGCAATGTAAACAATCTTGCAAGCAGAAGTCCTCACAGGAGGAGGCAGCAAATGGAATGGCAAATGGCTGTGCAGCAGACGCGGAGAAGGAAACTTGGAAAAAATGGAAAGATCGTACTGTTGATGCTCAGCTGTAGAATCGAAGAGATAAGTTTCCATGTTGGGTACCAAAGAATGGGGATTTCGGTCATCCACCGAAGCCCCGAAATTCGTGTCTTCTTTGCTAAATTGGAGGAGGGTGTGAAGCAATGCTTTACACCACGTTGTCCCCGTTTTTCGGAGCGAAGCCAAGAAAATGTCGTCCTGGCGTGGTTGGAAGTCCTTTTGCATGAACTTCACTGCTGGGAGTGTGTTGACATCTATCCAAAACCCTTCACACCTCTGGGTCATCGTCCCGCAGGACGCAATGAGGTCAGTCGATGATGAATTTTTCAATTCCATACTCGATTCTTCTTCTACGGCTGCCATGATCTCGGCCTCTTCTTGCTGCCGCCGCTCACAACTGGCAAAGAAACTCCACTCCCAGCAATTAATAGTAAACAACTGGCAAAGAAACTCCACTGAGGGCAATTATTGCCTTTGAAGGTAATAGAATGTGACGGTAGTGTCTTTGTGATAATACTAAGGCAATTAATATATAACCGGTTTTAAAATCATTAATGTGGTAGGGCTGTATATGTATATGTTTGACCGTTAGATTTGTTCGATCATTAGACTTAAACAAGTATAAATTTGAAAGTGAGTATATATTACCAGATTATATTAATAAGTTTATGGGGTCGTTTTTAATTATATAATTTTCTGATATATAAATGTGGCACTTGATATATATAGTTTTCATATAAATGTGGCACTTCAAACATCATCACATTTATTTCTAATTTCTATTTAATAATTTTTCTATTATCTACTTAAAAATTATCTGTTTAATAATTTTTATTTTTATTATCCACTTAATAATTATATATAATTAAATTAAAATTTTAAGAATTTTATTCAAAAACTTATTAAATTAAATCTTCAAAAATAAATTATTAATTATTGTGGAGATAGAAATTATTGGAGTCGTCTACCCAGCAAAGTGGCTGGAATCCAGGAAAAAAATTTCAAAAAAATCTTGTAAAAGCAGTGTTTGAATAGTGTTTTTATGGTGGAAATGGATTCAGCACCATCAAAAACGTATTTTGAAGTTTAACAATTATAACTTGGATTTACAAAAATCTTTGCCAAATTTTCTCTAATATAACCAGAATTTCCTTAACTCTCTGGGCAATTCCTCCAACTAGTTAAACTACGGCGACATTATTAGTACAGACAAAAATAATAAATGCCTAACATGGATGTCACACAAAAATAATAAATGCCTAACATGGATGTCAATGAGGTCTCTGTTAATTCGTACAGATTCCAGCGAATCCCTATCATAGATGCCAGCCAGTTTTCAGTTCGTACAAATTCCAACAAATGCCCTTGGGAATGCTTAATTTTGGAATTTCAAATCTTAAATTTGATTACTCTTGTATTTGTAACAAAGAATGTATAGTATTTGTAACAAAGAAGGCCAAATGGGCAAATCGCGACATGAGAGGATAAGTTTAGGTGGTTAATTTAAAAAAAAAAAATTGGAAAGTATTTTAAGAATTTTTTGGTTTAAAATTTGATAAGAAAATTGTATTTTTTAAATAAATTAGTTTAAGTAGGTAATGATTTCTCATAAACTATGATTTTTTTTATTGTGAATTTAATAATTAGAATTGATTCAAGATTCTCAAGAACTCTGGGAATACTTGAAATTCTAAAACTAGAACTTGAATTTCCAAAAAAATTGATTAAATTCCTTCAAAATCATGCAAAACGAAAACAAACATATTTATATCCAATAAATTAAATATATACTATATTTATATTTAAAAATAAAAAATATATATATTATAAGAATCATATTACTCAATTTTAATTTGAAAATATTTTCTTATTTTCAATATTTTATTTTTATTTGTTTATTTAGTTAAGACTAACCTAAGTACCCACGGGGGATTTGAACCGGTAACCTATCACAAGGAGTGCCTTAACAGCGCACCCATTCATCGTCAATCCAAAGTCCCGTAGGCTTCTTATTTTCAATGTTAATAAGCATAGATAATATTAATTTTATAAATTAAAATGACTACTTTTTTACTTGTTTTTTCAAAATTTTCCAATCAAAATCACGTTTTAATTACATGATACTAATAATATATCAACTTGCAGTTTAATAATATATCAACAAGCTATTAAGAATTTATTAGTTTTATTGTGTAAATTGAATGTTTGATAAAAATTATATTATAAAATTGGGTTGATCTATGTGAATCTGGAAATATGAACTTTAAATATGTAATTTTATTGAATTTGGGAATATGAACTTTGAACGAATAACATTTTATTTTCATAATTATATCTAATTTCAAAAATTAATTAAATTATAAGTTTATTTTAAATTATAATTATTAATAACAATTATAAAAAGAATTAATATATAAGTTAAATATATTGGTAAGAGTGAAAGCTTATTTTTTAAGGAGCATCACCGGATAGTAGCCAATAATAATTAGGCATTGCCTATAGATGAGATATTTTGAAAAGTTTTGCATTTTATTTTTAGGTCTAATTTGTTTAGCATTGGACAAGGAATTCTTGAAATTACAAGTTTGATGTGTGAAATTTTCACAATCAACATGCCACACGTGTTTTTCAGGGTGTTGAATCTATATATGCAATATATGCATTGAAAATATCAGTTTAAACAACACAAATCAATATTTCACCACAAAAATTTTCTTCGAATTGGAACTAGAAATCTGCTAGAAATTAGACTACTCCATGATAATTATCCCCACTATTAGTTTGACAATTAAATCATCTCAAGTTTTTCATTATATAGGAAAAAATATACTTTTAAAAAAAATAATATAATTTACACTAACATTAAATAATATCATTATTTACTAATATTACATTTGAAAAAGTATAACTCATATTTATATAATATTTTTTAATTTAATTTAATTAATCAATTTTAAAAATACTAACTATTTTTAATTTATAATCACTAATAAAAATATTTTATGTAAATTTGATTTTTATAATTCGCTTAATAATTCATTATAATTAAATCTAAATTCTAAAAAACCTATTCTACAACTTATTAAATTAAATCATAAAAATAAATTATTAATTACAATAGAAATGACATTAATATATAATTTTATAAGCTATTATGTTGGAGAAGCAACCAATATCTCCAAGGCTATAGACTTATTAATGCACCATAAAGACAGTCTTTGGGAAGGACTCTCAAATCTATTTTGACTACCAATCTGTGAACATAATTTTGCCAATCTGTGAACATAACCAAGGAATTCATCATCCATGACATGGCTTATGGTACATGGATGAGTATCATGGAGCCATCGTGATTACCAGAGATCCAAACAACCCCACATGATATTTATATGTGCGATAGGTTATATATTTTGAAATAAGTCAAAGGTGCATAGGGATTTGAATTTGCCCGCCCATATTTTTCATTTCGAAGTTTCTAGCTGGCTCACTTTGATTTCAATTTACATGAGATAGTGGAATGGCCTTCCTAGGTTTTTGATGAGAACGAAAGCAGTTATTGATCACTATGATTTCAATTTACATGAGATAGTGGAATGGGCTTCCTAGGTTTGTGATTAGAACGAAAGCAATTATTGATCACTCTCGGAACGTTAGACCATTTGATGAGAGAAATACATGTGAATTCATTTTTTTTAACTTTTATTTAATGGATAAAGATTGAAATGGAGAAGGGTCATGTTTACTAATCATTAAAAGTTTAGGTATTGGAAATGTTCACTTGTGATGTGAATAAGAACTATGTATTGTTTTTACAAATAAATTAATGTGTTTTTATTAGTTTTGTTAGTGATAGAAATCTTAGCACAAAAATGAAATACAATTAGAACTCCCTTTAATAATAACATAATAATAAGTTTTCAACTTTAACTCCTAAGCAATATATTAATGTTAAGTTTTGAATTTTAACAATTAACACTTGTAATATAAGAGACCAATATACTTTGAATTAGCCTCTTCCTCCTCCTCCTTATATAATGATAAAGTTTTCACTTTGACACTCCAATTTAAAAGACTAAGATGCTTCCAATTAGTTGTCTTCTTTTTGAATAATGATATTTTTTCAACTTTGATATTGGATACTTACAATCTTAGAAAAGCAAGATACCTTGAATTGACCTTGTCCTTCATAAAATAAAATAATGAGTTTTCAATTTTGAAATTTATCTCACTAAATACCTTGAATGGACATCTCCCTCAATAAAATAGCATTCTACAATAAAACAAAATAACAATAAATCCTTAAGAACAATCTTGAAACTAAGATACATCCTACCTTATAAAATATGCAATGTAAATTACACTTAACATTGAATCTCTTATGTTAAGAGAGAACTTGAGTTTCTTAATAAAAGGAAAAAATTATATTATAAAAATTTAATTGTTTTAAAAATATGATAGATTTGAAGCAAATTTTTTTAGAGTGCAAAATATATTGTCTTATTTTTCATTGTTTAAATTATATTTTTGAATGCTAAATAGAATATATATAGGACCAAATAAAAATTTTAACCATATTTTTTTCCTATATACATATATATATGGAGTTGATATCTACGTAAATTAGTTAACATAGATCTTCAAATAGTTTATTAAAATCTCTTGTTAAAATATTTTTGAAAAGTATAAGATTTAAACATCTCATTCACACAATTTTTTTTACTTCTAATTACTTTACACCATATTCATTTTCCTCAATAAAATAGCATTCTACAATAAAACAAAATAATAATAAATCCTTAAGAACAGTCTTGAAACTAAGATACATCCTACCTTATAAAATATGCAATATAAATTACTCTTAACATTGAATCACTTATGTTAAGAAAGAACTCGAGTTTCTTAATAAAAGGAAAACATTATATTATAAAAATTTAATTGTTTTAAAAATATGATAGATTTGAAGCAAATTTTTTTAGACTGCAAAATATATCGTGTTATTTTTCATTGTTTAAATTATATTTTTGAATGCTAAATAGGGTATATATAGGACCAAATAAAAATTTTAACCATATTTTTTTCCTATATACAGATATATATGAAGTTGATATCTACATAAATTAGTTAACATAGATCTTCAAAAAGTTTATTAAAATCTCTTGTTAAAATATTTTTGAAAAGTATAAGATTTAAACATCTCATTCACACATTTTTTTTACTTCTAATTACTTTCCACCATATTCATTTTTTTTACTTCTAATTACTTTACATTATTTTTCTACTTACAACATAATTTTTATTTTTTTATTTTTATTTTAAAAGAGCAGCAAGACGAACAAACTGACACATCCCCTCATACCGAACCGTAGAATAATCTTCTCAACTCAATTAACTTATACTAATTAATAAATTATACATTAACATAACTATAAAAATATTTTAAAAACCTGAATAATAATAATAACAACTTACTAATAAAATTAATTTGATACAAAACAATGCTTAAGTAAACAAAAGAAAACATGCACAAAAACCATATCATAGAGAAAAATTGTATTTTTCCAAACTATATACTTATATCTATTCATAAATTTTTACAATATATTTATTGATAATTCTTTACAATTTTATATAGTTTAATTTACTTTAATAATAATCATTAAAACTATGCTATATAATTTAATTTTGGTTATAATTTTGGTTATAATTTTTATATAAACCCAAAAACTAAAAACACACATTTAAAAGCCAGTCTGAGCACAGTCCAAACATTTCGCTAACATAAGATCAATAGGTGCTTTCCTTCTTATCAGAAACGTAGAAAGGCCATTCCACTATCTCTATTGCGATTACCATAAAAAAAAACCTTAAGACACTTTAATTGTTTAGAAATTACCCATCAAACTTGTGATTTCAATAAATTTTTGATAGATTTTAGAAATATTAAACCTGACAAACTTTGACAAAAATCACAATAAAAACAAATCAATTAATTCCTCTTTTAATTCGTACAAATTCCAGTGAATGTGGAACATGGATGCCAGCCAGTTTTCGGTTCGTACAGTTTCCAACAAATGCCCTTGGAATCGCCATTTCACAACATAGGAATTATATCCGTTAAATTTGATGACCCTAGTACCTGTTGGCATGATTTTAATAGAGAATGTTGACGCTTATAAATATCTTTTTCGCTGTATTTGTTGGGCAAATAATTTCATGAAGCGTGTCAAATTCAATTTCGCTATATTTGATGGCGTCAAATTCTATTCTTACCTATATATGCTGGGAAATGGAGAGGATAGTGTTTAATGTTTTTTTATTTTTATTTGTTGGGCAAATCATTTCACGAAGGGTGTCAAATTTTATTTCGCAATATTCGATGGGCGTCAAATTCTATTCATACCTATATATGTTGGGAAATGGAGAGGATAGTGTTTAATGTTTTTTTATTTTTATTTTTTGTGAAGTATTTGAAGACTTTTTTTTTTTTGTTTAAAATTTAATTAGGAAATTGTATTTTTTAAATGGATTGGTTTAAGTATGTAATGTTTTTTTTTCAGATTTTCTAGTTTGAAATGGATAATTGAAATGGATTTAACTCTCAAAAATTTTTGGAACACCTAAAATTCTGAAACTTGACAAGTTTAATTTGAATTTTCAAAAATTTCATTCAAATTTCGTCAAAATCATGCAAGAACAACCATTATTTTTCAAACTATACCTAATATGTTAGGTATATAAGATAACATATACATGTTTATATTGAAAAATGAAAGAAATACCACACACACACACACACACAAATATAACTATATAACATTCACCTATCAATTTAATAAGCATAGATAATATTAATTTCAAAATTAAAGTGGCTAGTTTTTGAATGTATAAATGGATGCAACACTGTAAAAAAATCCTTATAAATTTCATCACTAAAACTTGTGATTCCAACAAATTCTTATTGAATTTGGAGCAAAAGTGATCCGAAAATACGCTTGAAAAATGAACAAACATAAAAGATTCAAAATATTAAATGGGTCTGGTCAAAATACTAAATGAGCACTTTTCTCATTATTTTTTTCCAAAATCTAGTTGACATTTTAAGAATCGCAAGTTTAAGTTGTTTAATCTGCAAAGTTCGAGTGCCTCAAGGGTGTTTTAGGGTTTTGAATCCATTTATGCATTGAAAAGTACATTTCAAACAATAAAAAATTTGCATTCTTGCTCTAAACGATATTGCCAAATTCCAATAAAAAAAGACATTTCGTCTATTAATTATACTATTATTTTAAATATTAAAAAAAAGACATTTTACCAAATATTCTATAAGGGGGTACGAGTTAATCCATAATACATTCTATAAGGGATTGTGAGTTAATTCAACTCTTGTGCCCTATCACATTTTTCCATGCTTTAGTGGTACTACCAAGTACCTCTCGATTAGAGGCCTATCAAGAGTCTTTGTTTCGACAACTTTTTCAAAAACCTTTTCGTACATTTTCTCATTCATTCTTGTACACTTATATATATAATTATTGGAAGGTGAAATGGGGAGAGCGGGAGCGCAACAAAGGATGCACTCGGTAAAAGAACACTCGACAAAATCGTTGATCAACTTATTGGTCGTCGAGGACATTTAGGCCTAGTTATTAACTATTAAAGTGTGCATATTGATAAAGAATGAGATAAAGAATGAAAAACATGGAGCATAACGCCCTTCTCAATATTATGAAACATTTTAAATACGATTGCATTGGAGACACCAGTAATAAATGACTATAGTGAGACTGAACTACAACTCAACTGAACCAGACTGAACTCAACTAACTATGACACTTGGATGGACAATTATGACACTTAGCAAGTGGTTGGAATTAGATTCTCCAACACTCCCCCTTAATTGCAACCACATAAAACTTAATTAAGATGTCTGTTGGTCTAAGACTCAATTAGGCTTACAATTTAAAAAACAATTACAATTACCTTTTCTTTTTCTTTTCTTCCAGATCTTGTAACCTCTATATTGTTTCAACTTTTTATTTTTTTTGTAGCCTTCAAACCTCAGTTTTTTCATTTGCTAGTGCAAGTCTTCCATTGTTTCAGGTTGTTTCCATATGTCTTCTTTTGATGTGTGATCTTAATTATCAATTTGCTGCAACATAAGATGATAAGACAATTTTATCTCTTCAAAACTCCAATACCTGAAAATATCATTAATGTTTTCATCATCCATATTGTCTTCAACATTCATTTATGCAGCTTCTATGCAGAAATTATTAAGGCATGGAGTTGCAAGCCATGCTTCAAGGAACTTTAACTCTTCTTCATATTTTTTATGTTTACCTACACATTGGAAATCAATGGTAAGTTTTAAAATATCTGCAAAACCACCTTGGTTTTGTTCCTTTTTCTCTTGAATGAGAGCTTTCTCCTATTGCGCTTCCTTCTCTAAATCTCCTTTTTTCTTTGTCTCTTCAACTTCTTTACTAATCCGTGCTACTGCAAATATGTTGTTTTCCACTTGGTTTTCAGGCTCAAGTGGGCTTCTCTCACCAAATAACATCATGTCGATATGATATTTCTGTTGCATCATCTGCAACCATTTATCTTTGGCTAAATGTTCTTGATCGAACATAACATTAGAAAATTGAATTGTTGGATTCACTATAACATTGGCTACTCCAATGGCAACTTCACAATCATCATCAAGCTTTGTTGCTAGATTCACCAAATCTTCATCCGATTGCAGTTGTGCATAGTGGGATTCACGAGCATCTATGTCCTCCTTCTTTGATTCTTCTACATTTTTTTTACAATCATCATCCACTTGTGGCTGAGCGCAGTGGGATTCACCAAACTTTTCCTTTTGTTGTAGATGTGATACTATAGATCCACCTTCATCTTTAACTTCAATACTCCCCTTTACACCAAAACTCCTCTCAAGGGTGTCCTGGGCCTCTTTGGTTGTCTTTGCATCTTTGATGAGGGGAATAATGCTATCATCAACACATTATTTTATGCATTTCAATGTGAACGAATTATTTTTCCTTTTCGTTTCCAAATCTTTCAAAAAAATCTCAAAGATCTGATGTTGTCACTTTGACCTTCTCAGCCTCCTGGATTTTCCCATTTGTTGTGCCTAAACAAGACAATGAATTTGCAGACATGGTAGTTTCCTGTAGTTTACCCTCTACGGTGGTGTTGTAGCGGCTACAACCACCCTAAATTTTTTTGCCTTAACTTCGTTTTGGAGCGTCCCTACCAACAATCCCTAGCAGCATGTCTTGCACTGACAAGTACTTATGCTTCAGTTGAGTTTTTGTGGCTCATCAGCTTGTGGGGGCTAGCTTGTTTTCCTTCCACCCGCAAGCTGACATCCTGGAACTTGGTCATTTTCTAGTGGTTGTGCTCACTTGTAAAATTGCGCAGAACTGGAGGGAAACCAACCTTCCTCTCCAGAATTGTGCAAAACATTAAGGCAGCCTGCTGCTCTCCAAAAATGCGTAGAGGAAGCAAGCAAACTTCCCTCTGAAAATTGCATAGAGCCTGAGGGGAAGCGAGAGCTAGTCAACCCAGAAACTACGCAGAAGTCACTCTAGGGCTTGTAGTCTATTGCATGTGCTCCCAAGTTGATCGGTTCCCTCCAAGACTCGGCAATCTTGATTTTGCATGCATGGGCTGCTTTTTCCCAAAAAAGAAAAAAGAAAAGCAAAAAGCATCCCTAGATTTTAGGGATCCATTTTTAGCAGCTGGGGGTTACATGCAAAAGCCATTTTAGAAACCTCCCACCAAGTGTCGCTTTTTCCTATATTTGTGGCATGCGCGTCATAAGCCTCGATCTTATCAAAATTATTTATTTGACGCTTCAGAGCTCATTCTTCACTTCGATCTTGGAGCTCTGGCATCCCACATCACATCTAGGAGCATTCGGCACACTCAGCTCAGCTTTGTCCAGGTAAGTCCGCTTGTCATATCTTTTGCTGCTTTTTAGTCGCTTTTTGTATTTTAGTTTGTGTGAGTGTTTTTTGCTTGGTTTCATTGAACACATGTTGGCGTTTTAATGCATGTTAGCTTGTAGAAACATCGTTTATATTTTTCATTGCATCTCACTGTTATCACATGCATGACACTATTTCTCCACTGATGCTCGTCATTGTGGCAACTCGCTTCACACACTTACTTGTTTTATCGTTTATTGAATCCTGCACTCACTGTTTGCATGCATGATCATTCACTCTTTTCTGCACTCAGCTTCACACATGCATTCAGCCTTTGCATTTTTTCAGTCGCTCATCGGCGGGTATGGGATGCCTTGGCCCAGACCTTGCCTTGCCCAGCTTGCACTGTGCATTTATGAGAGTGAAGGCTCTACATTCCTCCCAGGAATTGTGCAGAGATTGCTCAACATTGGCATCCCAGGCTTGTTCTGTGCAATTCTGAGAGGCAGTGCCTAGTTGGCCCCCGTAATTACACAGATGCAGTTTGACCGGGTTGAAGTCAAGA
This sequence comes from Pinus tabuliformis, assembly GCA_031772625.1. NCBI lineage: Eukaryota > Viridiplantae > Streptophyta > Pinopsida > Pinales > Pinaceae > Pinus > Pinus tabuliformis. The sequence goes on along the minus strand of CM062807.1, from coordinate 753,701,481 downwards.
AGACTGAAATTGCGCATTGCGCAGTTTTAGTCCTCAACAAGCCAAGCTCGGCTCTTCTCTGCACAGTTTCAATAGTCATTCAGCTCACTGATAGTCTGGGTTGTATTCTACGCAGTTCTAGCAGTCAGTCTCCTAGCCTCTTGGTGAAAATTGCACAAACCTGCCAGTCAGTCACCCGACGTGTTGCATGCCAGTCCTCAACTGCTTTTGGTTTTCAAATGACAGTTTTCTTTCCATCAGTGTTTATTTGTCTCCAAGTATCATAGGTATTCGTCCATCTCTCAGTAGTACAGGTACAATGGCTTCTAGGAGATTAGAGTCAAAGGACACCATTGAGAGTGCAACTAGAGATACAGCTGTGCAAGTGTCTATGAGCTTGCCCATCTATGAAGACACTAAGTTGTTCATAGACAAAGAGATCAAGATGAAATGACAGGACATTAATGAAACCTTTTTAGGCACATTTGAGGAGAATCTGGAGGATTGCAGAGTCTATGTCAACATACACAAGTCTGGCTTATCCCATATTTCCATGTAGGTATCCCGCGTTTCCATGCAAATCGGGTTGTATGAGATCCAAAATATCAAGCATGTTGAGGCCAAGACAGAGGAATTCAAGAGATTCACCTTCGACACCAGAATTTTCAATCCATATGACCCGCATTGCATAGTGAAGGGACACTGTGCGAAAGTGTATCATCCTTGGATCCATGGGGCTTGTCATTGGCCTAAGGAAGACCCACGGAGATATTTCTATCACTTCTCTGGGCTCAATGAACTGATCAGAATAGCTATAGAGTGGTTAGCAGTGTAGAAGGAAGCAACATCTCATAGAGAAGCAGCATGAGCAAGTAGTAGAGGGCAGCAGGCATGGGCTTAACAGAGGCAAGAGGAAGGTTGCTGACAACGCAGAAACAGAGCAAAGCTGCAAGTTCAAAGTAGATCCACTTGTTTTGAGAGAAGCTTTGGAGATTGAGGCTAAGAGGAAACAATGCGATAGGAGGATCGCGCAAAGGAAGAGGGAGAAGCAAAAACTGGAGGAAGTAGAAATGGAGTTGCAAGAGTTGAAGCAGCAACTCAAGGAAGAACAAGAGCTACAGAAGAGAGAAGGAAGCGCAATGGGAACGGGAACAACAAGAGGCACAACATGCAAACATTGATGAAACTACGCCTATACAAGTTATTGATTCATCCAGGCAGCTGGCATAGAGCAAACAGGGTAAGAAGTCATAGGAGAAGGACTTTTCTCAGGAGATTGAACAAATGCTAGAGCAGATGGACACGGATATGGTTTAACCCGAGTTAGATCAGGACATTGACCTCATGCCTCAGAACCAAGAGGTCAATCCACTGTCTTCACCAAATACGGAAGCAGAGCATGTCCCAAGCGATTAAGGAGACATTGAAATTCTTGAGGATAATCCAGAAGCAAATGTGCACAACATATATTTAGATAAATCACAACAGAGAGTTGTGCAATCACAAAGAGTTCCCACTCCGGATGCCCATGTATATCTTGCGTAGTTTAAAGAACGAGTGATCATGTTTGATGTGCGTAGACATCCAGCTGCATTGGCCGATGCTACCAAGGCATATGCCACAACCACTAGCTCAATTGTTAGATTCTTGATAGATGAGAACAAGCGCACGGCTAAGGAGCTACAAGCAGCTAGGCAGGGAGAAGAGCAAGTTACAACATCCGCCAGATAAGAGTTGAGGAGAGCGATACTAGATGAAGTATGATCTCTCGAGAAATCCATGCGGAAGTTTTACTTTAGGTTCGTCACCGTGCATAAGTCAATTTTCCATCTCAACTGTTGGTAGCAGTGCTATGCTAGGAGAGCATGCATCTTATCAGATCTACAAGCTACTATCGATCACATGAAAATATGGAAAATGAGGTACAAGGGGGGCCCATTTCACTTGCCGAAGATGATGAAGCCAAAGGTAGTGGAGTTGAAGGCATGCATCCAGAGTCAAATCCGAAACCATGAGGAACTCCCACAACTCATCACCAGCTTGTCTTGAAAGCTTCAAATGCATGAGTGTTCAGGAGCATGGATGTCATTGTGCGCACACATGTGATCCCATCAATTGGAACATTCACTGAGGCGAAGGCAAAGAACCAAGTTTGACTGGTGCTGGATATGTACTTTGATCAGTTGATGCGCATAGCCACCAACGCAGACTTGCAAATGAGCGCAGACGTTATGCACTAGTATGTCGCTCGTTCAGACGCACTCAAGACTATGATGTGCATGTTATCCGAAGAGTTGGATAGAGGTGCCAAATCATTGTACCTAGATGCAACGGAAGCAAGAGTTTGGTTTCAGAAGGATGTCACCATAGAGCATGCAGACACCATAACAGACTACCAAGCTTGGCATCATTTCGCCACCGTCGATCATCGAGAGGATGTTGAAGAGTTAGTCTTCCCACAACAGTTCGAGTCTTAGTGATTTCTTGCATGGCTTACTTAAGCCTATTTTGTCTCACATGGGTACCTGTGCAGATTGTAATGTAAACATGTTGTAAAAGTGAAAGCCCAAGTGTCAATACTAAAATGTAATAGTGATGTGTAAGTTGAAGTGTAATGAGGGTAGGTGAAGAGTCACAAAGGGGAATGTCAAGGGTCACCCCCCTTTTGCTATTTATAGAACCTCATAACTCATTGTACAGGCTTTTGGGGGCCAATATTTCCATAGGTATAACTTAGAGAAATCTTGGAGTGTATTGTAACGAGCCTTGGCTTCTCCACAGTGCAGAGCTAGTACATCTCTTTGGAGGAGCAGGCGACAATGACTGTAATGTTCCGCTATCAGGGCTAGTGGAAGTCATGGTTGTATGTATGATTGGATCTTTCACTCTTTTAATATAACAGAGCCAACACATTTCATGCATATATTGTTATTGTAGTTCGATTATCCTAGTTACTTTAATGATGTATGTAGCTGTAATTTACGCATGTATGCATGGACTACTCCGTATGTGTTTGTATGAATCTTATCAAAGTGTGTTCATGATATAACCCATCACTTTGGATAGTCGGATATCCTGCTTTCGATCTCGTGATGTCTTTATCCTCATGTGTTCCCTTTCAATCTGTGTGCTATCACAGGTTTCTAAGGTGCGCATTCTTCCCCCCTTTCGTGTGTTAAAGCCTTTCATGCACCCACCTTGACTTGCTGCAAGGTCACACCCTTGCTACCAACAAGGAAATCTTACTTACCTCTGCGCACAAGCATAGTTAAGGCGATACTATACTACCCACTGTTGGGACTCCTACTCCAAACGGTCTGAGGTCTAGTTGGGACTTCTTACTGGGGAGATCCCCTGACATGTTGGTGGGTCCAACACCGTCAACATTTCTGGCGCTAGAAGGAGGGCCAAATGACAAGCTGAGTCCTCACATCCTATTTTGAATCTTCAAACATCTCTCATGGATATCGTTATAGTTAACCCTCCACGATCTTTGTCCAATGTACATTCCTTTGAAATCACGAAGGAATTTTTTTATCACTTGTCTGAAATCACATATGATGGTGAAGGCGAAGTGGCTTGGCCTGAGCACTTACATGACTTCCTTACATTCTTGGGGAATGAGGAAGATTTTGATGAAGTAGAGGTCAGCATGTTTCTTGCATACACACTTCGCGAATCCCCAGAATGATGGTTCCGCAACCTACCTACCAATTGTGTGCACTCATTTAAACACTTCAGTGATCTAATCAAATATTTTTTCCATCATTTTGATCCTGAAGCTCTTGACAATTTCTTTTTAAAACAACGAAAGGCCCCACATGAATCACCTATGGATTTTTGGAAGCGCTTCCATTTACTCATGTTTGAAGATTCGAAAAGTCAGATGAAATTCCAATATCTGATGGACATCATTGAATATTGCCTTACCAAATCACTCTGTCTCAAAATGAAGATAAAGTTCAAAGCCTACTCAACATACGTCGGTGATGGAGTTGTGAAATCACAAGTAGACACAGTTGCTATCACAAGTGACTGTCTGCCTTCCCCTCATCAAACATCTCCACCCCCGTAGAGTGATGTGGGATAATGTACACACACGTCTCTTCAACTGTCACATCCTTTCACCGTCGCTACTCTTAATTTCTGTGCATATTTGGTTGGGAAGACCATGGGTTGTCACCTACATTTGTTACCTCAACCTTCGTCTTCGTGTTCTACTAATAATCTGAATTGCACTATCTTGTGTTACTTCGTTCCGGACTTTACACCAGTTGTGAACAAGGATAAAGCCATCGACAAAGTTGATGTTACACAACCAACCTGCACTGTCATTTATGATGAGTATGACTAGGGATTTGAACATCAACTCGCAGTGAAGGATGATCTCCTTCTGTCCATGCCTCCTCCACTTTTTCTTGACATCTTTTGTGATGCTACTATCTCTGATTTTCCTTGTGTAAATCCATCCACAAATGTATCTACTTCTGATCATTCGCAGAACCCACCCGATGTCAGTACATCATTTGACAACAGAGAGGACAAATGCTTCACTGAACATCCACTTTATTTTTCATCTAGCTTTTCCGGAGATGCAGAGGGTGAACATTCTTGCTTCTCATCTACCCCTCTGTTTGATTTATCAGATGATGAGGATGTCGATGAATTCATTGATTTTTCTGGTCATAGATGTCATGATCTATTTACTCTCGTATTCGACCACAGTGTTGATTCTATTGTTGTTGATCTTTCAAAGCCACATGTTTATGATGATCTATCTACGATGAAGTTGAAACCCCATAGGCTGTCGAGGCACTTCAGCCTGAGCTGATGGTTATGTCAGGCCTTCACTGTCATGAGGTTAGTTTCACTTGCGATTAGGAAATTGTTGAAACACCCAAGGCTCCTCATCACTCATCTATATGCATTGAAGATCAATCTAACACACATATTTCACTTCCTCCACCTGAACGACATGATCCCATCGCTCATGCATTGGAGGAATCATACACAGTAAGCACACTTGCATGACGTAAGTTGTCTATGTTTCTCATGTTTTCTTGTCTGTTGCAGTCAAGAGAGTACATATTCTTATCATCTGCGCAATGTAGCACAACACCATGGTAAGTCCACATAGTGCTTGTCATGTGATTTTACTCTTTTCTTTTCTATGGACGCATTCAAACTCGGAGTGTGTTTGTCTTCATTGTTATATATTTCATGTTTGTTGGCTCACTTGGCTGTGCTATTTGTGAACCATGCCTTCACCAACATGGGTCAATCAATGCGCCGGTGGCTGCATTGGAAATATCACTTCACGTGATCAGGCCCATACACTATTAGCTTAGGAGTAGGAGTACTGTTTGTTTCATGTCTTGTTTGCTTGCATGCATGTTTTCTTTATTTCTTTGTTTTATTGTTTGCTTGCCTGCTTGCTTTTCTTACTTGCGTTCCTTTGGCATTTACTTCTCCTCTTTGCTCTATTTTGTTTGTGTGCTTGTTTACGTTCATAGGTTAGTTTCGCATGAAAACTTGCACAACTCTGGAAACAAGTAGGGTAAAGTACAAGAGGACTTGTGCAACTATCAATGATTGGTTATCTATTGACCTCTCTCTTTATGTAGAACTTCTTGTATTAATTCAATGATACAGCAATGGGAAATACATTTTGTTCGAAGTGAATCTTGCTGAAAACACAACGCTTGCACACTAACTAGTACCACCTACTCTAGTCAGTTGTTTTTGGGTTAACCCTTGTCATCTCAGTCAAGTAGGGTAAGGTGAGGGGGAAAACATTAAAAAGTATGTCAGAGGTATATATAAAATAATTATCTAAAGGAACAACCTCTTTTACTCTCAATAATTCGGGATCCATCTTCCGCCTCTTAAATAAATAAGTGCCTATGCAAAGTTCTTAAAAAAAATTGAAAATGAAAAAAATGAAAATGTGAATTTTTTTTGAAAAATGAATAAGGCAAATGAAGAGAAAGACTTCTTGCATAGAGAGGTGATGCAAGTAACTCCGTCGGGGTACTGACCAGGCTTGCTAGTAGCGGAGTGATGCTTGTGTTCCTGCGTGACTCTGCCATGGTGTTTTCTAGGCCTGCTGGTGGCAAAGCAACACCAGAGATGAAACTTAAACTCTGTTAGCCATATTAATTGTGCACCAATATACACCTCATCCCCAATCGAAACAACTAAGTTGACTTGGCCTGGAATGTGTGTTGACTGATCAAGAGCATGGCATGTGCTACATCTTTCTCTCAAGCTAGTGTGGAAATCATGATGATCAAAGAATCGAACGATACTTTTGGAGGAGCTAGACTTGTTTTTCAAGAAACAAGGTCCATTCAGAGAGCTGGAGTTCTACTAGCGTGTCGCCAATTTTGTAGCAGCTACGATCACCCTCTAATATTTTTCCTTAGCTTTGATTTGAAGCCTCCCTACCAACCATCCTTAACAGCATGTCTTGCACTAACAAGTATTATGCTTCAGTTGAGTTTCTATGGCTCATCAACTTGTGTTTGCTAGCTTGTTTTCCTTCCACCCACAAGCTAACATCCAGGAACTTTGTCATTTTCTAGCTATTTTGCTCACTTGGAAAATTACGCAGAACATCAAGGCAGTCTGTTGCTCTCCAGAAATGTGCAGAGAAAGCAGGCAACATTTCCTCTGAAAATTGCGCAGAGCATCCCATCATTAGGTTTTCTCTCAAAATTTGCACATATATGGCTGACAGCCTTGGCTTCACTCCAGAAATTGTGTAGATCCTGATGGGTAGCCAGAGCCACTCGGCCTAAAAACTACGCAAAAGTCACTCCAGGGCTTGTAGTTTGTTGCATGTGCTCCCAAGTTGATTGGTTCCCTCCAGGACTGAGCAATATTGATTTGCATGCATGGGATGCTTTTTCCAGAAAAAGAAAAAAGAAAAAAGCAAAAAAGCATCCCTAAATTTTATGGATCCATTTTTAGTAGCTTGGGGTTACATGCAAAATCAGTTTTAGAAACCTCCCGCCAAGTGTCTTTTTTTCCTAGATTTGTAGCATGCGCGTCATAAGCCTCGATCTTATCAAACTCATTTATTCAACACTTCAAAGCTCATTCTACACTTTGATCTTGGAGCTTTGGCATCCCACATCACATCTAGGAGCATTCAACACACTCATCTTAGCTTTTTTTGGGTAAGTCCACTTTTCATGTATTTTTCTTCTTTTTTGTCGCTTTTTGTACTTTTGTTTGTGTGAGCATTGTTTGCTTAGTTTCATTGAATGTTTGTTGTCATTTTAATGCATGTTAGCTTCTAGAAGCACTGTTTTATTTTTTCATTGCATCTCACTGTTGTCACATGCATGACACAGTTTCTACACTAACGGTCATCGTTGCGGCGACTTGCTTCACACACTTACTTGTTTTCCCGTTTATTGAATCCTGCACGCACTTTTTGCATGCATGATCATTCACTCTTGTCTGCACTCATATTCACTCATGCATTTAGCCTTTGCATGTTTTCAGTCGCCCGTCGGCGAGTTTGGGCTGCCTTGGCCTAGACCTTGCCTTGCTTGGCTTGCACTGCGCATTTATGAGAGCAAAGTCTCTGCCTTCCTCCCAGGAATTGCGTAGAGACTGCCCAACATTGGCCTCCTAGGCTTTCTTTGTGCAATTCTGAGAGGCAGTGCCCCGTTGGCCCCTGGAATTGCGCAGATGCAGTTTGAACAGGTTGAAATTAAGCAGAATGAAACTGCGCATTGGGAAGTTTCAGTCCTCAGTAGGCCAAACTGTGCTATGCTCTATGCAGTTTTAGCATTCATTCAGCTCACTGATAGTTCGAGTTTTATTATGCGCAGTTCTGGCAGTCAGTCTCCCAGCCTCTTGGTGAAAATTGCATGAACCTTCCAATTAGTCACCCGACATGTTGCATGTTAGTCCTCAAGTGATTTTGGTTTTCAGCTGAAAATTTTCTTTCCATCAGTGTTGATTTGTCTCTAGGTGTCACAGGTGTTTGTCCGTCTCTCAGTAGTATAGGTATAATGGCTTCCAAGAGAGCAGGGTCAAAGGACACTGTTGAGAGTGCAACTGGAGATGCAGTCGAGCAAGTGTCTATGAGCTTGCCCATCTATGAAGACACTAAGTTGTTCATAGTCATAGATATCAAGATGAAATGATAGGACATCAATGACACGATTTCAGTCACATTTGATGAGAATTTGGAGGACCGCAGAGCCTATGTCAACATACACAAGTTTGGCTTCTACCGGATTGCATGTAGGTATCCCGCATTTCCATGCGCAGACATGATCCACCGGATTGTCTCGCATACTGATCCAGAGACAATGATGTTGAGCAGTGTCAGTGGAATATAACTTGCTACCTTTAGGGCAAAGGAATTTAAGGAGATGTATCACTTTCCACAACTAGTGATCACGATGGATACACCCTTCACCAGACCCAACAACAGTGCAAGAGACATCTTGAAGAACTAGGTGAAAGGGCCGCCCAAGTTTAGGACAACACCCAACCAGGTTTACAAGACAAGGATACTGTGGAAGGCATATCAGCTCTTAGTCATCTTCACATGTCTCTTATACGGCTAGGAGAGTATAGAGACCTTCTCGTAGAGTTGGGTGATTGTTTTGGATTAGCTGGTGAACGAAGGAAGACCTTTCAATTGTTTCGACATGTTGACTCTCTGGCTGAAGGAACAAGTAATAGAAGCTCGTCATCCACCCAAGGGTCAGTAAGAAAATATTTTCATGTCCCCTTACATACTTGATGCAGTCTGTGCCCATCAACAGTTTTGAGGCATGGGTTGGGCATGGACACCTTCAGAAACCTATGTGCACACTTATTGTAGATTGTTCTCCGAATGCAGCTTCTGTGGAGTTATAATACAGTTATCAAACCACTTTGTCACCCCGGTATACAGGATGATCTTTGAACAAGATTCGCCTTGCATGTCGCAGAAAATGATGGAGGCATTGACTGACATAGAATAATGGTATGCCTCACCCCTTGGCACCTTCATCCAAATGTACAATGCGGATAAGGCTCCGCATGTTTTAGCAAAGTTTTCCATGGATAAGTTGGTCATGCAAGAGGTCGCATATCGAATCTCGACAGGGTTGTCAGTGATATTGCATAGGAAGAAGAAGGCATCTTGGCCCACTCTTCCTTTGTGGATCAGGTTGTATGAGATATAGAATCTGAAGCATGTTGAGACCGAGATGGAGGAATTCAAGAGATTCACCTTCAGCACCAAAAGTTTCAATCCATATGACACGCATTGCCTAGTGAAGGAACACTGTGCGAGAGTGTATCATCCATGGATCCATGGGCCGTGTTATTGGCCTGAGGAAGACCCATGGAGATATTGCTATCACTTCTCGAGGCTCAATGAACTAGTCAGAATAGTTGTAGAGTGGTTAGCAGTGTTGAAGGCAAAAACATCTCAGAGAGAAACATCATCAACAGTAGTAGAGGGAAACAGACCTGCGCTTGAAAAAGGTAAGAGGAAGGTTGCTGACAACGTAGAAGTAGAGCAAAGTTGCAAGTTCAAAGCAGATCCACTTGTGCTGGGAGCAGCTTTGGATATTGAGGCTAGGAGGCGACAACGTTACAGGAGGATCACACAAATGTAGAGGGAGAAGCAGAAGCTGGAGGAAGCAGAAAAGGAGTTAGAGGAGTTGAAGTAGCAAATCAGGGAAGAAAAAGAGCTGCACAGAAGAGAGAAGGAAGCGCACTGGGAACAGGAACAATAGGAGGCGCAACATGGACACATTGATGAAACTATGCCTATACAAGTTATTAACTCATCCGAGCAGTTGGCACAAAGTAGATAGGGTAAGCAGTTGCAGGAGTAGGACATTTCTCAAGAGATTGAATAGATGCTTTAGTAGATGGACACGAATATGGTTTAGCCCAAGTTAGATTAGGACATTGACCTCATGCCTTGGAACCAAGAGGTCACTCCACTAGCTTCACCAGATCTGAAAGAAGAGCAAGTCCCAAGTGATCAAGGAGACATTGAAATCCTTGAGGACAATCCAGAAGTGGATGTGCACAACATATCTTTCGATGAGTCACAACACAAAGTTGTACAGTCGCGCAGAGTGCCCTCTCTGAATGCCCATGTATCTCTTATGTAGTTTGAAGAATGAGTGATCGTGTCCAATGTGCGCATACATCCAGCTATATTGACCAATTCTACCAAGGCATATTCCGAAGCCACTAGCTCAAGTGTTAGATTCTTGATAGTTGACAACGAGTGCATGGCTAAGGAGATACAAGCGGCTAGGCAGGGAGAAGAGCAAGTTACAACATCTGCCAAAGTAGAGTTGAGGAGAGCGATACTAGAGGAAGTATTGTATCTCGAGGCAATCATGAAGAAGCTGTACTTCAGGTTCATCACCGTGCATAAGTCAGTTGTCAATGTCAATGGTTGGTAGCAGCGTTGTGTTAGGAGAGCACATATCTTGTTAGATCTACACACTACTATTGATCACATGCAAATATCGACAATGAGGTACAAGGGAGACCCATTTCACTTGTCGAAGATGATGAAGATAAAGGCAGTGGCGTTGAAGGCATGCATCTAGAGTTAGATCAGGAACCATGAGGAACTCCTACAACTGATCACCAGCTTGCAGGCTTCACATGCACAAGTGTTCAAGAGCATGGATGTCATTATATGCACACATGCGATCCCATCCATTGGCACACTCACTGAGGCAAAGACAAAGAACCAATTCTGAATGGAGCTAGACATGTACTTTGATCAGTTGATGCGCATAGCCACCAGCGCATACTTGTAGATGACCGCAGACACTATGCACTGCTTGGTCCGTCCGCTGTACTTGGTGGATATGGCCAGATCCAGTTCGAAAACTATCAGGGAACTATCCAAGTACCCTTGCAGTAGCAAGGACTATTTTTGCAGTAGCAAGGGAAACCTTCGCAACAGTAAGGGCCATCCTTGCAACAATAAGGGAAGACAGTGCAGCAACAAGGACAATTGCAACAACCGCAGGGGAAACCCTTGCAACAGTCACAACAAACCTTGCAGTTGTAGATGCAGTATGTTCCTCAACCCTCCCAGCCTATGTCCTCGCAAGGTCAACCTTTGCAGCCACAAGGACAACCTTTACAGCCACAAGGTCAACCCTTGCAGCAACAAGGTCAACCCGGGCAGCAGCAACCCTTGTACTCATATCAACAGGGTCAACCTTTGCAAGGGCAAGGTCAAGGTCAAGTCTTGCAGTAGCAGGCCCAAAATCCTTATGTCCAAGGGAAACAAGTTCAGAATCCTTATGTCCAAGGGCAGCAGGTGCAAAATCCTTATGTCCAAGGGTTGCAGGTGCAAAATCCTTATGTCCACTCAAGTTCTTTTTGTTTCTTCAGATTTTAATGAGCTTGGGGGAAATCCTCTTGTTCCATCAAGATAGGAGGAAAATCCTCTCGTTCTTGTAACTCAAAGGGATAATACTCCCGTTCTTAGAGTACCCCCTCCAAGTAGTCTGGTCACATCCTTTGATTGGAATCGACTATCAGGATGTCGTCTTCCTTCTTATGTGCCTTTCCAGATCATAGTACAGGTTTGTAATATGATTGTATCTAGCACTATTATAGATGAAGGTGCATATTTGAGTATCCTTTCCTCCACTTCTTGGCAAGCGCTCGGTTTGCCGCCACTTGTGCCTGTTACCCAAAATCTGTTGGCTTTTAATAGAGGAACCAGTCAACCATTAGGGATCCTTCCTCAGTTTCCTATTACTTTGGGAGGAAAAATTGTTTATCTCAATTTGATGGTAGTCCCAAGCCCTTTAGATTACAATTTACTTCTTGGGCGTGACTATGTTTATGACATGGGAGCTATTGTTTCAACACTTTTTGGAGTGATGTGTTTCTCGCATGAAGGCAAAATTATCACCATTGACCAACTTTCATTTCCCGGTCCAAATATGGCTTCTAGTCAACCATCTTCCCTAAATGGTCCTTTTGTCCCAATGGTATCTTCCCCGCCACAGGTCAATTATGTGGCAAACTGTTCCATGCCTACATCAACTAATGATAAATTCTGTGATGTTGTACATTATGTACTTGGGGCATTGGAACAAGATCTCTCTAATGGATTCCTTGCTATGGATCCCTTCCAGAGCATTGTTCTCCCATCTGATGAGAACCTCTTAGAAGTCATGACCTCTTATGAGTTGTGAATAAGGAATATGAGGATAGTTCTTTTACTGTGTCAACCTCATTAAAAAAATGAAACAGGTCCATGAGGATAGTTCCTTGTCTTGTGTCAACCTTGTTAAAAAATGAAACAAGGGGTATGAGCATAGTTCCTTGTCTTGTGTCAAGCTCATTAAAAAATGAAACAAGGAATCTGAGCAGAGTTCCTTGTCTTGTGTCAAGCTCATTAAAAAATGAAACAAGTTCCCCTAGAGAAAATTTCTAAGTCGAGTCTTTGAGTAGATCTCGTAAAATCCCAGTCAAGTCTTTCACTTGATCTTGTAAAAAAACCTTCATTCCATCCACCTGATATCCACGAATAGTCTACTTAGGTGAATGTACTGAAGCTTGGGGGGCATGCACCTAGTGGTAAAGTTAAGTTTCCCTATAGGTTATGTTAAGGGAATCACCCCATTCACCTTTGTCCCTATCTGGACGAAGCCAGGAAGGTGTTGGATAGCCGTCCTGCTTCACCGCAGCGACTTCCATCTGCTTACAGGAGACTCTCCCTTTCATCATGCTGGGGGCATATAAACCAATCTGAAGCATAGTTCTTCGTTTCAAGCTTGTGTAAAAATGAAATTGTATCCAAGCATAGTTTTTTGTTTCGAGCTTCTGTAAAAATGAAATTGAATCCCAGCATATTTTGTCATTTCAAGCTTGTGTAAACATGAAACTGAATCCAAGCATTGTTCCCTATGGTTCAAGCTTGTGTAAAAATGAACCCATCTCCATTTTAACCCTCGTTATTGCCATTCTATCAACCTCTTCCATTAGATGAGCCTTGGTTTTTCTCCTTCCATTGTCACTATTTGCTTGGCCGATCATACGCTTTCACTTGGTTGTTTTACCTTTTTTGAGGAACAGTTACAATGAGTGGTCTTATTAGCCAGCCTCTTCATATAAATCAACATGTTTTAAGAAGTTCCAACATCACCGGAACCAGTTGCTATCCTAGACACCACTCGTTCCTCAAATTGGAGTCCTCTTTAAGCTCTTTTTAGACTCTCTAAATATGAAAAGATTGTCAAAAACTTGTCCTTTTCAACTCATTAATGGATTGGAAATGACATCTACTCAGTATAAGTTTAATCCTTTTTTCGATTGAGATAGATTATTTAAGAAAAAGCAATACACTGATTGAACATGGTCAATAGCTTCTCTCTCGTATTGTTTTACGCTTTTTTGGGCTTGAGAGACAAATCTACAAAAAAGAACTTATGGAGTTTTCTTTTCGTCCCTTTTAAAACTCTTTAAAAATGAAAATGACCGAGTTATCTTTGTTGTTAAACTCGTTAAAACATCAAATAGCGACAAACTTGTCGATCATGACAAGACCGATTTTCACCTTCGCTAAGCTCGTTAAAATATCACATAGCATTGGATTCACCAAAAGGGTGGAATTATACAACAAGCATATGTTATCCTCCTCAAGCTTGATAAAAATAAAAAGGTACTAGTCAGCAATGACTGGGAAAAATGGAAAAAGGGGTAAACCACTTTTGGTAGTAGATCGCTATTGAACATGACACTTTCACTTCATCACCGTGGCTATTTGGGTTGGGTTATTAGCTTGATGGTTATCATACCTTTGGTATATCATACCATCCATCACTTTGTTTTGGGTTAAAACTACCAATTCATTTCAGTGTTGCCAACATGTTCAAGAGAAGTCATTCAGTCAAAATTCATCCTTTGCAATACCATAAACCTTCATTTTCATGACCACCATTCCTGAACGTTGTGTTGTCAGTCAAATTCCGTCTCCAAAATCATTACACCCATTTCGGGTCATTGATGTGGGATACATCAAGCCCCTCCTGCGAAGATTCGCTTCTTGTCAACATCAGCACATTATCCAAGAAGTTGACTTAGAAACACACTTCTAGTACCTTGAGGCTTGCATACATCAATGGCAGGTTTCTCGCTTCCGACAATAGGTTGACGTCAATGGCCTTCGACTGAAAGACTTTGTATGGTGTTCGACATCAAATCATCCATTCACACCATGCAGATTATGCTGCAGTACCTTGAGGATCATTATCATTATCGGTGATTTCTCTTGCATATGTTAACAGCTCACATCATTGGCCAGTAATCAGACAATGCATTCCCATGTTCGACTTCATATCACATATTCACATGGTTAGACTCGTACTTGAGCGAACAATTGAATGAGATAGAAGACCCCGGATCTAGTTTCATCCATCTAGGTTGCGATTTCAGGAGTACTAAATCACATGTACAATGGCCTTACATTGATGGTCATTCCGATCATGGGTCTATATCTGTAGACGACTATCTATGTACATATAATGAAATTTTATATGTTGAGCATAGGTATGCCTTCCCTCAGTAATTCATGAAAAAATCAAAATATCATGACACATGTATTGTAATTGATGCATGTCACCTTCCACTTCAAAACCTCCTCATCACATCGTAAAGCATTTCATTCGACATTTACATTTTTCGACTTCATGCTTTAGGGGACATTTGTTACAGATCCATTTGGGCACATCACTCGCATCATCTAGATTAGTGTTTTAGGGCTCATCAAACCCTAATTTCAGTTGCTACATGACCTAAACAAGTCAACCCTTTGAATGCCTCCTTCCCAGACAGTTTCATGACTTGAATACATCCTGAAATGATCTCTAAAGGGACCAACATAGGTAGGCCCATGTAAGGGTGCGCTGCAGAGCAGTTGAGTGCATGCCAGGGTGCTCTGCAGAGAACTGAGGCCCTCTTTGACCTGCGCTAGGTGCGATTGAGAAAAATTCACATAGGGTTTGGGGAATATTCTTATCTCTTAGAGTCTTCTAGAAGTTTCCCTCACTTACCAACTCCTATGAGCTCGAAAATGGATGAGGAATGAGTTAAGATGCATCCTATCCTCTCATCCCTTCCTCCATGGAACTAATTCTAAGTATGGAAGGCCATTCAATACCCCCATTTATGACATAACCTCCTTCATCTTCCTATAAATTGAGCACTCATTTAAGTGATCAGGGGTTGGACTTTGATGAATTGTAAGGAGATAATGCTAGTTTGATAATTGAGACTATTGTAAGTGTCATTATGCTGCCGAAATGTCATACTTATTATGTGATGTGGATGGAACCAAAGCTGGAAGAGTGACTTCGAATCTGGCTTCATGGTTGTAATTCTTCCTTCTATTCAATAAAGTATTTACAACTTTTTTTATATTCTTATCTTGATATGTGATGCTTATATTTGTGAATGTATCTGATTCCATTTACTTGTACTCAATAGATCTTTTGCTTTGATTGGTTCTTTGTCTTCTGTTGATGTTTACAGGTACTTCTCAAGCATGTTAAGTATGGGAAGGAGTGATGGGACTGATACAAAAGAGACAAGAGGAAATCGAAAGTACAAGTAGGTCCTCTCATTCTCTTTGTCTTATCTATTGTTTATAGAAAAAGGTTAAAGTTCTTTAAATTGTTGTTCTAGATATGGCTACTTATCTATGGAATTAGTATTTATCGGTAGATACCAAATTCTTTATAACAATAAGGAACTAGTTTGTGATCACTCGGTCTTTGCAACAACCTCAAGTTTTAGGAGAGTACTAACATATCGTTCCATTTTTCCTCCTAGATTTTTGTAGTTCAACCAACTCACACTTTAACTCTCCCATGACGACATCATGAAACAATGCATTAGGCCCTTTATGTGGTCAATGTTCTGGGGGGGAAATTTCCATCCTTTCCCTTCTCTATCTTTGATATGGTTTTCTAGGCTTCCCCTTCCTTCACGCCCATTTTCCACATGCTTATGATGATATGGACCCTTCTATCTTATTAGTTCTTGGCTTATGTTTTTATTGCTTACTTCTTTCATTTATTTAGTAGCTTAGCTTTTCCTCAAATTATGCTTTAACTTTAGAATTTAGTTTTTAGGAGATTTCTATTGAATGTACTTTTGATTCCCATTGACTAACATTTTTGGTTGTTTGTGGACATTAATAAAATTATCTTATCTTATCTTTTGTCTTTTCTAGCACTTTAACTCATAATTATGTCATAATGAACCCAATCTTCTATGTTCACTAAGTCTTACTATAGTTTTTGGTGCTTTGTAATAGCGTAATATGGAAATATTTACCCAATATATATTATTGCAAATAATGAATTATAGATTATCAAATGGTTAAGTGAAGGTGGTCATGCAATTTGGTAACTAGGTATCCATTAGGCATTTAAATTTAAGTCACTTGTAACACGGTAAAATTATTTTATTTCCTATGTTAATCAGGCTAATAGATGTTGGGAAAGAACATTATATTATGATACATAATACCTTTTTTTCATGTCAGTAATATATAATTCAAAATGAGCTTAAACTTGTCATGAGCATCATTTTATTTTGCTTGTATCTTTATGGAAGATATTTATTGGTGTAGAAGGCATCGTTGTATTAGCTATTGGATGAGCTTTCACTTTGCTATGCATTACAATGATCATATTCTTGTGATGCAATGTTTTGTGCCCTTGACAATGTTGGCATAATAGACTCAAGAGATGCAAATTGCATATCAGACCTTGACATTCACGATAGTTTTGTAGTTATCTCTTTTTGTCAAAGGTGGGGGATTACTTTAGTTGTTATTATTGTAAATGATATGGTTAAATCAAGAATACCTACTTTTGGTATCTTCATTAGATGCAACGGTTTTGGAGGGGTCAAAGGATTTTATGATGAAATTATGCTACAACCATGGCATCCCTACAATTAAGGTTGTCTACCTAATTGTTGATCCATCCGATTATTTTCTCATTTACTTGTTTGTTGGAGTTATCAAACACTATGAATATGAAAACATAGCTATTGCTAATAAAAATTTCAATTCTGAAATAGAATTACCAATTAAGCAATCTTGTCTTGAAATATGTCTCTAAATTTTTACTTTATCTATTTGCGGTAGAAAACTTTTACCAATGCCTTGGATGCTAAAAACTATATGGAGAATGAGGGGGAACTTATTGTTGTGAAAGTTGATGGCTTGGCTTCTAGTAAAGGAGTTGTTGCTATAGAGACCCTCAAAGAAGCATATGATGCATTGATAGTATGCTTATAAAAGGAAGTTATGGGTTAGTTGGTTGTGAGATTATTATGAAAAAGTTCAACTTCATTTTTTAGCTTTTATTTATGAGGAATTTTCTTACTCTAGCTTTGGTACAAGATCATATATGCGTGGGTGAAGGAGATGCACATCCAAATAAAAGAGGAATGGGGCATATTCACGAGCTCTGATATTGTCAAAATAACTCAACTCACTAGTGATTAAATCAATTATTCTTGCAATTGTGGAGGGATATGATGAAGATTATAAATTGGCCTTTTGGTAAATTTGAGATGGGAGGTTGTTATGGTATATATGGTGGAGATAGGGCTCACATCCATTAAAGGGTCGATTGGTAATCATTCTATATTTGACCCTTTTACATAACAATGGTCTCTTTTTCATGAAGCATATATATGTTGATCACTTTCCAAATTTACTGTGGAATTCTTGGTTAGATGCAAGGGAGAATGGACTCACTGGATCTTTAGCTGTAGAGTGGGATCAATATATCCTTTAGTTAAGTTTAGCAAGTATTTTCTTATGGGAGAAAGAGGATATAATGTCATGGGATGGTAGAGTTTTTCAAGGTTAACTATAGGTGAAAGACATTTATTCTCATAGTTCTCAAAGATGAAGCAAGGTTGTTAAAGCTTTATGGTTTCAAAAGACTTGGAAGTGGGAGATTCCACTCAAAATAAAAAAAATTGTTTGGTTGGTTGTTGATAACATGATTCTAACATGGGAAAATCTTCTTAAAAGAGGTTTTTAGAGTCCGGGGAGATGTACATTATATAGAAATGATTATGAAGACGTGGTACATCTTTTTCTCTCTTTTCCATTTGCGGTTTCAGTATGGTGCGGAGTATTGCAATTGCCCAAGTTATATACAATTTGGGACAAGTCATCAATTGAGGAATTCCTTTCATAGTGGTTTGTGGATTTTAATGGGTTTCATGCTTTTCATTTCTATATCGTGTGGGGTATTTGCAGGTCCAAGAACATTATGATTTTTTATCAAGTTGAGCTAGACATAAGGGGAACATATCTAAATGTATTGGCATACTCTCTAGAGATAGGGCCGAAGAAGGAGAAGTTTTCAAAAATATAGTGTCAAGTCAAGGAGATATGGGAAAAGTACCCAATGGGTTTTTTTGATGGAGCTTCATTTTTTACGGTATGTGGCGGGAGGGCCTTCATGGTATTGAAGCCTTAGAATTATTTTCATTTTAGCTGGTACAATGGCATTAGCTCTAATAATAGAGAAGAGCTTCTTACACTTTGGGGAGTCTTACTTTGTGCTAAATGGATGTCCATTGATTGCATTGATGTATATGGAAAATCAAAAGTGATCATTGAATGGGTACAATGGAGATCTAGCTTCGAGTCTACATCTCTCATAAATTTGATGCATCCAATAAGGCTACTCATTACGACTTTCAAGAGGAGATATTTTTCACATGTCTTCAAAGAAGAGAATCATGTTACACATGGTGTGTCAAAAGATGGTCATTGTTGTGATCTGGGCAACATCAAGTTTTCATCCTTTGAAAACGGCCCCTTTCAACCTTCCGGGGGTTATTAAAATATGAAGGAAAATATTATACTTTGTCATAATGTTTTGATTTCTATACTCTCTTTTTTTGATAGATCTATTAAATATCCTTGCAAGAACAAAAAAATGCAGTTATGTTAGAGGAAGTCATAATTGTAGTAGTGAGAAGGAACAAAAGAATGAACAGAAGATAAAGATGGAAGGCTCTAGAGTGAAAAACATCATCAATAATTTATTTGAGAGACAGAGATGGGGTTAATGATTTAAGGGAATGAGATAAAACCATGCAAATGTAAATATTTTTTTTTAATGAAAATATGTGAGTCTTTTTATTGAGGAAAAATGAAAAAATCGAATAAAGGTTGAACATTATATGCTTGTAGGGGTACTCTATGCTAGATTAATTTTAGATTCCAAATTTGGTTTACCAAAGTTTCTTTGGTATAATGTTAGATTTGGAGATCCCTGAGCAGGCTTATCTTGACAGTTGTGTTGGAGAATAAAGTGTAGATTGAGTGTATGAGATGAAAAATGCCTATAGGAAAATAGAGGTATGGGTTGAAAATAACAACAAGAAATGCTAAAAATAGAAGTTCTAAAAATAGCACTGCTATAAACAGCATTTCGGGATACCTTCCAATTTTAGTTAGTCCCTGAACTAAAATTGAGAAGTAAAATTTGAATTTGATCTTAGCAGCTGTTTGTAAAATAATTAATTAATTCATCTTGAGTTAATTAGTTGTAGGAAATCAAACATGAAGTGTATGTGAAGACATGCAACCGTTTCTCCATTGATTGAGGAAGTTATCCCTTGGTTAAAGGAGATGAGGATGAGTTGTACTTTGAGTTGTAACTAGTTAGCTCAGTTAACTGAGTTAAGTCCAGTTAGATTAGTTCAAATAGTTTGTTGAACTAATTGTGAGTTGAAATCCAAGAAGGGATCCTCGAAGGGAACTGATGGTGAGGCACTGGCCTCACAGTTTGAGTTGGATTTCTCTCTTATCGCATGCATGGTTTCATCCATGGTGGGATGTGTTTGGTACCTGGTCAGTAAAGCTTCATTCCACATGTCAGGTGACAAGAATCTTTTCAGTACTTTGGAGGAGAAGGATCTCTAGATGCAGATCGAGATGGGCGGTGATGAAAAGTACTGTGTTTCAGGTGAAGGTACGGTTGTGTTTCAGAGGGAGCATGGAGTTACCCTTACCTTGACTGATGTAAAGTATGTACCGGGTCTGAAGAAGATTCTTGTGTCCGTTGCTATGCTAGAAGATAAAGGCTATGATGTAGTCTTTAGTAAAGGACAGGTATTCCTGAGGCATATCGGCATTGGACAGACCAAGCGAATCAGGATTCGAGTAAAGAATCTCTAAAAGCTGGAGGTAGACGACTGTGCTGCATTGAGTTCCAAAGCAGGGATGGTGCAGAGCCAAGATGTTGGCAAGCTATGGCATAGAAGATTGGGCCACTTGCACCATGGAGCCCTGAAGATCATGCGGCATATTTCTACCGGACTTCCCAAGGGAAAACTAGAGCATATGTTGTGTCTATTCAATTTGTGAGCTGTATTGTTCAATTGTGCTGAGAGCTGGATGGCTTGTGAGCTAAAGCTTTGTGTAATCTGAACATATTTCCACTTGTATGATATTACAGAGATTTGAGTTTTAGGCTGAAGCTTTCCCCATAGTATTCTTCTGTGTTCATTTGTGATTGCTTTCTCATTCTCAGTTATATGTGTTCTATTTGATCTTGCTCATATTCGATTAAGCTTCCGCAAAGTTTGTTGTAGAAGTAGATCTTGTATTTTGCTTTAGTATATTGCATAATCTGTTGATCTACAGTGGGAAATTCTACAATATGGTGTGTGTATGTTGGACTCTTTTTTGAATAATACTTGACTTTAGATAAAGGCATTATAATTAGTCATTGTCTTGAAAGTATGAGTTATTTCATGAGAGTAAAAGGAAAGCATCGAGTTGCTTTTGTGTGTCTTATCAGTTAAGTCTTGGAAGTATGGATTATTTAGATAAAGGACATTGTAATTATCATTGTTTTGGAAATATGGGTTATTTCATGAGTAAAAGGAAAGCATCAAGCTACTTTTTGTGTCTTATCAGTTAAGTCTTGGAAGTATGGATTATTTAGATAAAGGACATTATAATTAGTCATTGTCTTGGAAATATGGGTTATTTCATGAGTAAGACGAAAGGGTCAAGCTTCTTTTGTATGTCTTATGAGTTAAGCCTTGGAAGTATCTATTATTTCATGACAATA
This sequence comes from Pinus tabuliformis, assembly GCA_031772625.1. Lineage (NCBI taxonomy): Eukaryota > Viridiplantae > Streptophyta > Pinopsida > Pinales > Pinaceae > Pinus > Pinus tabuliformis. The sequence continues at coordinate 753,680,362 of CM062807.1, read as the reverse complement.
AAAGGAGAGTGCTTTTTGTGTGTCTTATAAGTTGTTTGTGTGTCTTATAAGTTACAACTATTATAGGAGTCTAATTTGTCAATGGCTCCAATTTGTCTACACAGTATTAGTGCCAAAGCTTAAGTGTAATGGTCTCCAATGCTTTACCTGAAGGCTTGACAACTCTTCATTTGATTAATGTCTGCCCCAATATCAGTGCATTAAAAAACAGACGTTACATGAGATGGATGGTCTTCATTTGATTAATGTCTGCCCCAATATCAGTGCATTAAAAAACAGACGTTACATGAGATGGATGGTCCTAATTTTAGGCAGTGAAGAGAAAGGTAAGATTATCTATTAGGTTTTTTTTACAGGGGTGAAAAATAGAAATAGGTATTAGTGGAAATCAGTTATCCTAATATGGCCGCAATCATAAGCTCACTGCCATGATTTAGGGGGCAAAAGTTGCACATAATGGCAAGTTCTCGAGTCTTAAAAAAAAGTCAAACAAACACCTTAAGTGATGTCTGGTTTCTTTATGTTAAGAATATAGAGCTTGAAACTCATCAAAAACAAGTTTTTCTGTGTTAAGTAGAGAAACCTAAAAGAAATTGTGCTATTGATTTACATAATTGTTTATCAAGATGGCATAATCTATAGTAGAATATCAGATTTATTATCTTGATGAACGTATTTTAGTCTATAGTTTCTCCAGTTACACACGGATCATACTCTCCATTCAACACCAGTAGTTCCCAGCAGTAAGGTAAGTGACAACCAGTGGTTTATTATCCATAAGCAGCCTCCCTATGGTTGATTCCTACTTGAAAGTAATTGAATAACAGTTTTCGATCCAGAAGTACAGAAGTAAAGTAAAGAAGTAAAGGGCAGTCGATGGAGTAGATCCAAAGTCCGATACTGTCTTTTACCATTAACAAGCCGGATTATTTTAGTTTTTACTCTTTCAAGAGTAATTTTGAACAAAAGAGTTTCGAGGGATATAAAATAAATTTTAATTATTTTTTATATAAATTCATTTTAAATTTAAAAAATTAATTATTATTATTTTTTCAATTAAATTAGTATAGATTTACTTTAAGAATGGTTTTAACTTGAGTCTAGTGAGTGGATCAAATTTCTTCAAGTGCAAATTTTTTTAAAGTGCAAAATATATTGTGTTATTTTTTATTGTTTAAGTTGTATTTTTAAATATTAAATATAATATATGACACCAAATAAATGTTTTATCCATAAATTTTTTTTTTTTTTTGTAATTATACATAAATTTTTGAAAGTGATATATCATATATATGTAATGGACATTAAAATATTCTATATAACATGTACATCTAGATAAATAAAATGGTTTTTTCTTCACTAATATATTTTTAAGTATATGTCAATATTAATTCGTATTAAAATATTTTATGATAACTCACATTGAATATTTTTTTATACAACATTAAAATATTTTATTTTAACAATTTTTTTGTATTTATAATTATATATGAAGTTCATATGGACATAAATATTTAAATATTTTTTTAAAGTTTTGGATTTAAAGATATTACTCACACATTTTTTTTACTTCCAATTATTTTACATTCATTATTTTTATTATAGTGGATATTATTTTTCAATTTAAAACATAATTTCTAATTTCTATTTTTATTTTTATTTTTATTTTAAAAGAGAATAGATGAGCTGAAATACTTGCACATCCTTTCATACTGGATTGTAGAATAAGCCTTTAAACTCAATAAGAGAATGAGTAAAACAATCTTTTACCATAATATATATTAATAACAAACAAATACACCATTACATAATACTAAAAAATCAACACCTATTTTTTTTCTTCATATTTTTGTTTTACCATAAATTTATTTCAATCAAATCTGTGTGAATAAAGGAGAGACAAAGTCTTTTACCATATCATTTATGATATGTATTAATAGCAAACAACTGCACCACTGCATAATACTAGAACTTCAACACATTTTTTACCATTTTTGTTTGACAATAATGAGAATTTTTAGAAAATGACTAATTGAAAAAAATGACTTTCACTATTACATCATAGATAATTTTTTTGATAAATTTGAAGACTTAAACACTAAACCCACGCAATTAAAGACACTTTCATCGAACCACCCGCACAATTAGAGACACTTTCATCGAACCACTCGAGCAGACTCGACGATGCCTATCTAATAAGCAAAAGTAGATGAGAGTCATATAATAACATATGGAAAAAGATCAGTAATATAATGGCTTTCTATAAACTATATCTGAAATGGAGGCCTTCGTTGTTCAATTTCTGCTCGATCTCTAAATAAATACGCTCCTCCATCTGTGGCGTGAAATGCTTCTTCCACTCGCCCACTTTTCCCTCTCTGAAGAAACTGTGGTTGGGCACTCGAAATTTATTTTCCAACACTCTTCCAGTTTTGTTCACCTCCGATGTTGACAGGCTCTGGAAACTGCACTTCTCCACAATTATTGCAGCGTTCTCCTCCACGAGTTGAGGGGAGCAGCCCAAGAAAAGGCCAAGCTTTTTAACGCAACCCACGCAATCGGCTTGCAGGTCCTCGTAAGTAACAAACATCACCTTATTGGGATCCCGTCTGCTTTCATGCCAATAACTCAGAACGCTTTCGGCGAACGGCCCACCATGGAAAAACCCAGAGCAAAACCCATCAAACATAGCTTCCTTGCTCAAATCTCCATTTGAATAAGAGAACCCGTCTTCATGAAGTTTATTGAAGAATTTCCAATGGGAAACGAAGACATCTCGGGGGTTGCGAGCAATGTAAACAATCTTGCAAGCAGAAGTCCTCACAGGAGGAGGCAGCAAATGGAATGGCAAATGGCTGTGCAGCAGACGCGGAGAAGGAAACTTGGAAAAAATGGAAAGATCGTACTGTTGATGCTCAGCTGTAGAATCGAAGAGATAAGTTTCCATGTTGGGTACCAAAGAATGGGGATTTCGGTCATCCACCGAAGCCCCGAAATTCGTGTCTTCTTTGCTAAATTGGAGGAGGGTGTGAAGCAATGCTTTACACCACGTTGTCCCCGTTTTTCGGAGCGAAGCCAAGAAAATGTCGTCCTGGCGTGGTTGGAAGTCCTTTTGCATGAACTTCACTGCTGGGAGTGTGTTGACATCTATCCAAAACCCTTCACACCTCTGGGTCATCGTCCCGCAGGACGCAATGAGGTCAGTCGATGATGAATTTTTCAATTCCATACTCGATTCTTCTTCTACGGCTGCCATGATCTCGGCCTCTTCTTGCTGCCGCCGCTCACAACTGGCAAAGAAACTCCACTCCCAGCAATTAATAGTAAACAACTGGCAAAGAAACTCCACTGAGGGCAATTATTGCCTTTGAAGGTAATAGAATGTGACGGTAGTGTCTTTGTGATAATACTAAGGCAATTAATATATAACCGGTTTTAAAATCATTAATGTGGTAGGGCTGTATATGTATATGTTTGACCGTTAGATTTGTTCGATCATTAGACTTAAACAAGTATAAATTTGAAAGTGAGTATATATTACCAGATTATATTAATAAGTTTATGGGGTCGTTTTTAATTATATAATTTTCTGATATATAAATGTGGCACTTGATATATATAGTTTTCATATAAATGTGGCACTTCAAACATCATCACATTTATTTCTAATTTCTATTTAATAATTTTTCTATTATCTACTTAAAAATTATCTGTTTAATAATTTTTATTTTTATTATCCACTTAATAATTATATATAATTAAATTAAAATTTTAAGAATTTTATTCAAAAACTTATTAAATTAAATCTTCAAAAATAAATTATTAATTATTGTGGAGATAGAAGTTATTGGAGTCGTCTACCCAGCTGAGGAATTGCCCGAACGGCCAAAAGTGGCTGGAATCCAGGAAAAAAATTTCAAAAAAATCTTGTAAAAGCAGTGTTTGAATAGTGTTTTTATGGTGGAAATGGATTCAGCACCATCAAAAACGTATTTTGAAGTTTAACAATTATAACTTGGATTTACAAAAATCTTTGCCAAATTTTCTCTAATATAACCAGAATTTCCTTAACTCTCTGGGCAATTCCTCCAACTAGTTAAACTACGGCGACATTATTAGTACAGACAAAAATAATAAATGCCTAACATGGATGTCACACAAAAATAATAAATGCCTAACATGGATGTCAATGAGGTCTCTGTTAATTCGTACAGATTCCAGCGAATCCCTATCATAGATGCCAGCCAGTTTTCAGTTCGTACAAATTCCAACAAATGCCCTTGGGAATGCTTAATTTTGGAATTTCAAATCTTAAATTTGATTACTCTTGTATTTGTAACAAAGAATGTATAGTATTTGTAACAAAGAAGGCCAAATGGGCAAATCGCTTCTGTTATTTGCTCATCAAATTCCTAGTCACAGAGGCTAGGACATGAGAGGATAAGTTTAGGTGGTTAATTTTAAAAAAAAATTGGAAAGTATTTTAAGAATTTTTTGGTTTAAAATTTGATAAGAAAATTGTATTTTTTAAATAAATTAGTTTAAGTAGGTAATGATTTCTCATAAACTATGATTTTTTTTATTGTGAATTTAATAATTAGAATTGATTCAAGATTCTCAAGAACTCTGGGAATACTTGAAATTCTAAAACTAGAACTTGAATTTCCAAAAAAATTGATTAAATTCCTTCAAAATCATGCAAAACGAAAACAAACATATTTATATCCAATAAATTAAATATATACTATATTTATATTTAAAAATAAAAAATATATATATTATAAGAATCATATTACTCAATTTTAATTTGAAAATATTTTCTTATTTTCAATATTTTATTTTTATTTGTTTATTTAGTTAAGACTAACCTAAGTACCCACGGGGGATTTGAACCGGTAACCTATCACAAGGAGTGCCTTAACAGCGCACCCATTCATCATCAATCCAAAGTCCCGTAGGCTTCTTATTTTCAATGTTAATAAGCATAGATAATATTAATTTTATAAATTAAAATGACTACTTTTTTACTTGTTTTTTCAAAATTTTCCAATCAAAATCACGTTTTAATTACATGATACTAATAATATATCAACTTGCAGTTTAATAATATATCAACAAGCTATTAAGAATTTATTAGTTTTATTGTGTAAATTGAATGTTTGATAAAAATTATATTATAAAATTGGGTTGATCTATGTGAATCTGGAAATATGAACTTTAAATATATAATTTTATTGAATTTGGGAATATGAACTTTGAACGAATAACATTTTATTTTCATAATTATATCTAATTTCAAAAATTAATTAAATTATAAGTTTATTTTAAATTATAATTATTAATAACAATTATAAAAAGAATTAATATATAAGTTAAATATATTGGTAAGAGTGAAAGCTTATTTTTTAAGGAGCATCACCGGATAGTAGCCAATAATAATTAGGCATTGCCTATAGATGAGATATTTTGAAAAGTTTTGCATTTTATTTTTAGGTCTAATTTGTTTAGCATTGGACAAGGAATTCTTGAAATTACAAGTTTGATGTGTGAAATTTTCACAATCAACATGCCACACGTGTTTTCAGGGTGTTGAATCTATATATGCAATATATGCATTGAAAATATCAGTTTAAACAACACAAATCAATATTTCACCACAAAAATTTTCTTCGAATTGGAACTAGAAATCTGCTAGAAATTAGACTACTCCATGATAATTATCCCCACTATTAGTTTGACAATTAAATCATCTCAAGTTTTTCATTATATAAGAAAAAATATACTTTTAAAAAAAATAATATAATTTACAATAACATTAAATAATATCATTATTTACTAATATTACATTTGAAAAAGTATAACTCATATTTATATAATATTTTTTAATTTAATTTAATTAATCAATTTTAAAAATACTAACTATTTTTAATTTATAATCACTAATAAAAATATTTTATGTAAATTTGATTTTTATAATTCGCTTAATAATTCATTATAATTAAATTTAAATTCTAAAAAACCTATTCTACAACTTATTAAATTAAATCATAAAAATAAATTATTAATTACAATAGAAATGACATTAATATATAATTTAATAAGCTATTATGTTGGAGAAGCAACCAATATCTCCAAGGCTATAGACTTATTAATGCACCATAAAGACAGTCTTTGGGAAGGACTCTCAAATCTATTTTGACTACCAATCTGTGAACATAATTTTGCCAATCTGTGAACATAACCAAGGAATTCATCATCCATAACATGGCTTATGACTACCAATCTGTGAACATAATTTTGCCAATCTGTGAACATAACCAAGGAATTCATCATCCATGACATGGCTTATGGTACATGGATGAGTATCATGGAGCCATCGTGATTACCAGAGATCCAAACAACCCCACATGATATTTATATGTGCGATAGGTTATATATTTTGAAATAAGTCAAAGGTGCATAGGGATTTGAATTTGCCCGCCCATATTTTTCATTTCGAAGTTTCTAGCTGGCTCACTTTGATTTCAATTTACATGAGATAGTGGAATGGCCTTCCTAGGTTTTTGATAAGAACGAAAGCAGTTATTGATCACTATGATTTCAATTTACATGAGATAGTGGAATGGGCTTCCTAGGTTTGTGATTAGAACGAAAGCAATTATTGATCACTCTGGCAACGTTAGATGTCACATACCCCGATAACCTCGCATGTAAAAGTAGGGAGTTAGAAGTTTTTATACAATTACCACAAGTAATTAATCAATTCACAACTCCACAATTCATCATTAACCGTAGATATACTAATCATTATTACATCAAGTAAATTGCCATCAAAGACAATAAGTTACATAACCATTGCATAACCTTTCGCCACCATTGTAATAACATAAACTGTCTCATGAATCCTTGCATCCATTTCTTGATATCCTTAAACATATTAGATAATCATGTACTAAGACGTTATAGTTGTCACATCAAATAAAGAACCATCATCATCAAGGACTCATCATTATCAATGGACACAAAAGGCAATCACATCATTTGAACACCATTTTACCCTGGAAACCCCGTAGGGTGAAAACCAGCAAACGTTTAATCTTATTATTAAACGCTCGTGAGGGATTTCACCCCTCACTCAATGGCTTATAAGGGATTCCATCCCTTAACCATTGTTATAAAATCATTACAATAAGTTATCATTAAGTTATCACATAACTAGCTAAAAGCTAATATAATTTCCATGTAATCTTTCACTTACATACCGCCACATACAATAACCTTGTGGCATGATTGTTCTAACAATGTATGTTCCTGCAACTCGAACTCATCTGCATGGCCCCTTGATCCTCTTCGTGCACAACCTTAAACATCACTTTTCGTTGGTACCAACTGCCATCGTTTCCTGTCAATGCTGTTGACAACAAGCTTGGGCAACAAGATTAGATACCATATTAAAGAATCAATAAACAATGTTTGAAAGAGATTCTTTCTGGATTATATTTGTTGTGAACAGCTTTGGATTCTGTGAGTGGCTTCTATGCACAGTGGGTGAACGGCTTCTATCGGACAACTCATCTACCTCGAACCTCTACCTCGAACCTCTACCTCGAACTTGACCCTTTTTCCCCTCAAATCGCTAGAAGGTCAGGTTCTCCTTTATCTAGTTCAGGTAAGGTCCTGAAAGGCAGGTGGTAACTGGTCAATCCAGTCCTGATTAACTCGAAAACGAATAGCATTTCTGGTAAGGTCAATCCTTCTGACATGCATATATATATATGATATAATGCAATTTGGAAAGCTCTCCCTCACCTAACCACCCCTTCATTCATCAATTTCATCCCCTCTCCCAGCACATCCAAATGTATCCGGCACTAACAACTCCTGGTCTGGTAGATTATTCCCATTCCACAGATTACCCAATACGCTGCCTAGCTTTACCCATGCATCCACTCATATGCGTAAGCAAGCATGACTTACTATTTAACTAGCATATATACCCAAACAATACTGCTTGACCTCCACAATGTTTACTAATGCATAACTCTCTTTAAGAGTTCTAACTCATTAGTTCGTGTAAAACCAAGAGAAGAATCAAAACCAGATTCCTATTTTCCAAGATAAGTCTTCGTAAAGAGCAGCAAAAGAGTGAATAACCTGGTCGTTCTTGTATATTAAACTGCATTCTACAACCACGTCTGAAATTAATACCTGAACACGGGTATTCCCATGGTCTTGCAAACAGAACCATAACAACATAAATACATGGTCTTGCAAACAGATCTATAACAACATAAATACATGGTCTTGCAAACAGATCTATAACAACATAAATACATGAATAACTACATGCATGTGTTTTCGGGCTAAGCTTCTGTTACTTTCCCGTAGCACCTCCTTACAGGAGTAGCCATAGATCAGATTAAAAGGGCAGGGAATCAACTTCAGATTTAACCGTAGCCGGAGAAGACCTTTGTTCAAGTAAACAAGCATAAGCAAATAATTTCAAACTATAAATATGATAACCATAATGATAATCTTTCACCGCATGCTTTACCATATGTTTTCTTCACCAAGAAAATACATCAAATAATCATTTCTAACGGCATGCATCAACAAGTTTTCTACTAAGAAAACAAATAATTTAAACATCCGTTTACTGCACATAACCAAAGAATAATTCACGTGGTCAACTTATCTCTCTTTCCTTCGACATCTTCGTCGCCGTCTTCCATTGGAAAACCTTCTAGTGGGTTGGGTGCCCGTGGTTGCAACTTCTTCTATATTTATGCTCCTATATCTATGCTCCTCGGTTTCGAGGAGTCACGGCCCAACTCTAGCAACCAGGCGATGCTCCGCGGCCAATGTTCTATATCCATTACATATTCTGATAGCAGATGCCACTCTAAACCTATATATTACTCTATCAGGGTTCGGAGTTCTCCTCTACTGAAAGCAACGATAGCCAGTTGTACTGTTGCATGGTTAGGCGCGCTGAGATCTTCAGCGTTTCGGAGAACGACCATCATCGAACACACAGGTTACGAAGGCCAGTTTTCCACTCCAACGTTGTTTCAGTCTATCAAGCGTTCAAAGGCAGCGTGTAAGACGAACCAGTCCATCCTTTTCTCTCTCGCATTAATAGAGACTCTATCATGTATAGTTCTTCCGTCCCTATACTATGAATTTTCACCATATTCATGCATACCATCCATTTCTTTCCTTTCTTGATTAACCTCATTCAGTTTCCCGTAGAATTCGGGTGATGGAACTAACAGGTAGCGCAAGAAAAGCGAAATCCTTACCTGCCTCCGCATAGACCACCTGTCCAGTTTTCTGGTTTACAAGAAGCTTCCAAATCCAGGCCGCCATTAGCGCCCTCCCCTGTCATTCTTTAATTGACAGCGTTATGGATAACAAGAATTAGTTGTTGAAACTAATTCGTAATCTTTTTTAAAAAGAATTACTATTTCATAACTGAATAACTTACGCCAAGTTATTACCATAGGGTTGTTACATTAGACCATTTGAGGAGAGAAATACATGTGAATTTGTTTTTTTAAATTTGTATTTAATGGATAAAGATTGAAATGGAGAAGGGTCATGTCTACTAATAATTAAAAGTTTAGGTATTGGAAATGTTTACTTGTGATGTGAGTAAGAAATCATATAGTGTCTTTACAAATAAATTAATGTGTTTTTATTAGTTTTGTTAATGGTAGAGATCTTAGCACAAAAATGAAATACAATTGGACAACTCCCTTTAATAACTTAATAATAAGTTTTCAACTTTAACTCCTAAGCAATATATTAATGTTAAGTTTTGAATTTTAACAATTAACACTTGTAATATAAGAGACCAAGATACTTTGAATTAGCCTTCTCCTCCTCCTTATATAATGATAAAGTTTTCACTTTCACACTCCAATTTAAGAGACTAAGATGCTTCCAATTAGTTGTCTTTCTTTTTGAATAACGATATTTTTTCAACTTTGATATTGGATACTTACAATCTTAGAAAAATAAGATACCTTGTCCTTCATAAAATAAAATAATGAGTTTTCAATTTTGAAATTTATCTCACTAAATACCTTGAATGGACATCTTCCTCAACAAAATAACATTCTGCAATAAAACAAAATAATAATAAATCTTTAAGAACAATCTTGAAACTAAAATACATCCTACCTTATAAAATATGCAATGTAAATTACTCTTAAAATTGAATCACAACAAAATAATAATAAATCTTTAAGAACAATCTTGAAACTAAAATACATCCTACCTTATAAAATATGCAATGTAAATTACTCTTAAAATTGAATATCTTATGTGAAGAAAGAACTTGAGTTTCTTAATAAAAGGAAAAAATAATATTATAAAAATTTAATTGTTTTAAAAATATGATAGATTTGAAGCAAATTTTTTTAGAGTGCAAAAATATATTGTGTTCTTTTTCATTATTTAAATTATATTTTTGAATGCTAAATAGAGTATATATATGACCAAATAAAAATTTTAACCGTATTCTTTTCCTATATACAGATATATATGAAGCTGATATCTATATAAATTAGTTAACATAGATCTTCAAATAGTTTATTAAAATCGCTTGTTGAAATATTTTCAAAAAGTATAAGATTTAAACATCTCATTCACACATTCTTTTTTTACTTCTAGTTACTTTACACCATATTCAATTTTTTTAATTAAAACCGACATTATTTTTCTATTTACAACATAATTTTTATTTTAAAGAAGCAAAAACAGATAAAAAAACTTACACATCCCCTCATACTCAGCTGTAAAATAAACCTTCAACTCAATAAAATTACACTAATTAATACATTATACATTAACTTAACTATTAAAATATTTTAAAATACTAAAATTACCTCTTTAATATTAAAAACTTGAATAATAATAACAATTTACTAATAAAGTTAATTCGATACAAAACAATGTGTACAAAAACAAAAGAGAACATTCACAAGAACCCATGGAGAAAGATTTTGTCAACGTTTTTTCAAACTATATACTTATATCTATTCATAAATTTTTACAATAATTTTATTGATAATTCCTTACAATTTTATATGGTTTAGATTACTTTAATAATAATCATTAAAACTATATTATATAATTTAATTTTAGTTATAATTTTAATTATTAAAATCATATCAAAATAAATTCAAATTCTCTACAAGCATTAAGTAAAATTTCATATTTAAATCCGGTTGTTATAAATGTGGTCAACGAGTTATTTAGGATCGTAAAAAGTTTAAGGAGTAGTCTTTAACGCGACTTTTTGAAAGCTTTTCCGGCGATTTTTTCCGGTGAAAATCCGGCAGTAATTTATTGGAATCCAAGTTTGATAGTTAATTTCTGCACAATGAAACCGTCCCAGGGGTTTTTTAGGGTGCTGAATCCGAATATACAGTTAAAAAACCATTTTAACTGCAACAAATCATGATTTCATCTCAGTTTCTTCCGCCGGATTCCGTCACCGGAATCTCAAAAAGTCGCATTATAGACAACTCCAAAGTTTAAAACCAAAAACTGAAAACACACATTTAAAAACCAGTCTGAGCACGGTCCAAACATTTCGCTAACATAAGATCAATAGGTGCTTTCGTTCTTATCAGAAACCTAGAAAGGCCATTCCACTATCTCATGTAAATTGAAATAAAAAAGAGCCGGCCGGAAATTTCGAAATATAAAATATAGGCGGGCAAATTCAAATCCTTGTGCACCTTTGACTTAATTCAAAATATATAACCCAACGCACACATAAATATAATGTGGGGTTGTTTGGATTTATGGTAATCATGGTGGATTAATGATACTCATTCGTATGTTGAAATTTGACCGGTTAGGGTGATTTGTTCGTTAAATACAGTTAAAATTTTACAAAGTATTTAAATTTTCTATTTAATATTAAAAAACAAGCTAGAAAAATGTGAAAACCATCAAGTTTAACGAGTGATTCTGTTTAGAAATTCCAACCTGCTCATCCATGTACCATAAGAGCTGTGTCATGGATGATGAATTCTTTGGTTTCGTACTCATTGTCTTAACTGTTTACAGGAAAAAGTTTGCTCGCGAAATTATGTCCATGGATGGATAGTCAAATAGATTTCAGAGGTCTTCTCCTGTTTTTATGGTAAGTCTATAATATTATAAATATGCGTGGTTATGCGTGGTTGTTATAAAAATAAAAATAAAAAAAAATATGCGTGGTTGTTAATGAGTGTTAAACGAGTGGGGTTTGTAAATAGGGATTTTGGATTTTGGCAAGTAAGTTATTTAATACTAAATATAGACGGCCTTGGCTCATTTAATGTTTATTAGCAAACTTTATATTTGTTGTCAATATTGGTTGCCATGTTAGAGACATCTCAGTTAAATCTTACAGATTCCAATAAATGCCTAACATGGATGTCAAAGATGTCTTATTTAATTCCGTAGTTGTCTTTAGTGCAACTTTTTGGACTTTCTTACTGGACTCTGTGGAAACAATTGAGGTGAAATCTTAATTCGTGTTATTTAGACTGATTTTTCGACTTTATATAAATTCATCACCATCCAAAAAACCCTTGGGACACTTCGATTGTCCAGAGATTACCCATCAAACTTGTGATATCAATCAATTTCTAACAGATTTTAGAAACATTAAACGGAAAATACTTCCAAAAAATGACATTAAACTATTAGAAACATTAAACCAGAAAAACTTCCAAAAAATCAGACTAAAAACAACGAGGTTAATTCGTAGTCAGAGACGTCTCAGTTAATTCGTACAAATTCCCGTGAATGTGGAACATGGATGCCAGCCAGTTTTCGGTTCGTGCAGTTTCCAACAAATCCCCTTGGGAATCGCCATTTCACAACATAGGAATTTCAAATAAGAGATATCCGTTAAATTTGTTGACTCTAGTACCAGTTTGGATGATTTTAATAGAGAATGTTGACGCTTATAAATATATTTTTCGTTGTATTTGTTGGCCAAATTATTTCATGAAGAGTGTCAAATTTTATTCCGCTATCTTTGATGGGCGTCAAATTCTATTCTTATTTATATATGCTGGGAAATGGAGAGGATAGTGTTTAATTTTTTTTTTTCATTATTATTATTATTTTTTTTTAGAAATTTGTATTTTTTAAATGGATTGGTTGAAGTATGCAATGTTTTTTTAGATTTTTTAATTTGAATTGGACAATTGGAATGGATTTAATTCTAAAAACTTTTGGAACATTTAAAATTATAAAACTTGACAAGTTTAACTTAAATTTCCAAAAATTTCACCCAAATTTTGTCAAAATCATGCAAGAACAACCATTAGTTTTTAAAATATAAAATAACATATACATGAAAAATGAAAGAAATACCCCCACACACTAACATTCACCCATCAATTTGATAAGCATAGATAATATTAATTTCAAAATTAAAGTGACTAGTTTTTTCATAGATAATATTAATTTCAAAATTAAAGTGACTAGTTTTTTCTATATATATTAAATATGTGTAATAATTTATAACTTGTTATTTCAAACATTTTAAATCAAAATCATATTTTAATTAAGCGTTGCTAGTAATATATCAACTTATAGTTTAATTCTTCTATGTTTTAGTTTTTTTTTCAAGATTGAATGATTTTTTAACAGAATTATTGTTTTATGTTGTCTAAAATGAGTTTTTGAATGTATAAATGGATGCAACACTATAAAAAATCCTTATAGATTCAATCACTAAAACTTGTGATTCCAACAAATTATTATTGAATTTGGAGCAAAAGTGATCCGAAAATATGCTTGAAAAATGAACAAACATAAAAGATTCAAAATATTAAATGGCCAAAATGAACAAACATAGAAGATTCAAAATATTAAATGGGTTTGGTCAAAATACTAAATGAGCACTTTTCTCGTTATTTTTTTCCAAAATCTAGTTGACATTTTAAGAATCGCAAGTTTAAGTTGTTTAATCTGCAAAGTTCAAGTGCCTTAAGGGTGTTTTAGGGTTTTGAATCCATTTATGCATTGAAAAGTACATTTCAAACAATAAAAAATTACATTCTTGCCCTAAACGATATTGCCAAATTCCAAATATTCTATAAGGGGGTACAAGTTAATCCATAATACATTCTATAAGGGATTGTGAGTTAATTCAACTCTTGTGCCCTATTACATTTTTCCATGCTTTAGTGGCACTACCAAGTACCTCTCGATTACAGGACTATCAAGAGTCTTTGTTTCCACAACTTTTTAAAAACCTTTTCATACATTTTCTCATTCATTCTTGTACACTTATATATATAATTATTGGAAGGTGAAATGGGGAGAGCGGGAGCGCAACGAAGGATGCACTCGGTAGAAGAGCACTGGACAAAATTGTTGATCAACTTATTGGTCGTCGAGGCCATTTAGGCATGGTTATTAACTATTAAAATGTGCATATTGATAAAGAATGAGATAAAGAATGAAAAACATGGAGCATAACGCCCTTCTCAATATTATGAAACAATTTAAATACGATTACATTGGAGATACCAGTAATAAATGACTACGGTGAGACTGAACTACAACTCAACTGAACCAGACTGAACTCAACTAACTATGACACTTGAATGGACGATTATGACACTTAGCAAGTGGTTGGAATTAGATTCTCCAACACTTCCCCTTAATTGCAACCACATAAAACTTAATTAAGATGTCTGTTCGTCTAAGACTCAGTTAGTCTTACAATTTAAAACAAAATTACAATTACCTTTTCTTTTTCTTTTCTTTTAGATCCTGTAGCCTCTAAATTGTTTCAACTTTTTATTTTTGTTGTAGCCTTCAGACCTCAGTTTATTCATTTTCTAGTGCAGGTCTTCCATTGTTTCAGGTTATGCATGCATATCGTCTATCTCTTCAAAATTATGCTTGTATGTGGACTTTTTCCATATGTCTTCTTTTGATGTGTGATCTTAATTATCAATTTGCTGCAACATAAGATGAGAATACAATTTTATCTCTTCAAAAATCCAATACTTGAAAATATCATTAATGTTTTCATCATCCATGTTGCCTTCAACATTCATTTATGCAGCTTCTATGCAGAAATTATTAAGGAATGGAGTTGCAAGCCATGCTTCAAGGAACTTTAACTCTTCTTCATATTTTTCATGTTTACCTACACATTGGAAATCAATGGTAAGTTTAAAAATATCTGCAAAACCACCTTGGTTTTTTTCCTTTTTCTCTTGAATGAGAGCTTTCTCCTATTGCACTTCCTTCTCTAAATCTCCTTTTGTCTTTGTCTCTTCAACTTCTTTACTAATCCATGTTACTGCAAATATGTTGTTTTCCACTTGGTTTTCAGGCTCAAGTGGGCTTCTCTCACCAGATAACATCATGTCGATATGATATTTATGTTGCATCATCTGCAACCATTCATCTTTGGCTAAATGTTCTTGATCGAACATAACATTAGAAAATTGAATTGTTGGATTCACTATAGCATTGGCTACTCCAATGGCAACTTCACAATCATCATCAAACTTTGTTGCTAGATTCACCAAATCATCCACTTGTAGTTGTGCATAGTGGGATTCACGAGCATCTATGTCCTCCTTCTTTGATTCTTATGAAAATTCCTTACAATCATCATCCACTTGTGGCTGAGCATAGTGGGATTCACCAAACTTTTCCTTTTGTCATAGATGTGCTACTATAGATCCACCTTCATCTTCAACTTCAATACTCCCCTTTACACCAAAACTCCTCTCAAGGGTGTCCTGGGCCTCCTTAGCTGTCTTTGCATATTTTATGAGGGGAATAATGTTATCATCAACACATTATTTTATGCATTTCAATGTGAAGGAATTATTTTTCCTTTTCGTTTCCAAATATTTCAAAAAAATCTCAAACATCTGATGTTGTCGCTTTGACCTTCTCAGCCTCCTAGATTTTCCCATTTGTTGTGCCTGAACAAGACAATGAATTTGTAGACATGGTAGTTTCCTGTAGTTTCTCCTCTACAGTGGTATTGTAGCGGCTACAACCACCCTCAAAAAATTTTCCCTAGCTTCGTTTTGGAGCTTCCCTACCAACAATCCTTAGCAGCATGTCTTGCACTGACAAGTACTTATGCTTTAGTTGAATTTTTGTGGCTCATCAGCTTGTGGGGGCTAGCTTGTTTTCCTTCCACTCGCAAGTTGACATCCTGGAACTTGTTAATTTTCTAGATGTTGTGCTCACTTGGAAAATTGCGCAGAACTGGAGGGAAACCAACCTTCCTCTCCATAATTGTGCAGAACATTAAGGCAGCATGTTGCTCTCCAGAAATGCGCAGAGCAAGCAAGAAACCTTCCCTCTAAAAATTGTGCAGATCTGATTGACATCCTTGGCTTCAGTCCAAAAATGGCGCAGAGCCTGAGGGGCAGCAAGAGCTAGTTAACCCAGAAACTATGCAGAAATCACTCTGGGGCTCGTAGTCTATTGCATGTGCTCCTAAGTTGATCGGTTCCCTCCAAGACTGAGCAATCTTGATTTTGCATGCATGGGCTCCTTTTTCCCGAAAAAGAAAAAAGAAAAAAAAAGCATCCCTAGATTTTAGTGATCCATTTTTAGCAGCTGGGGGTTACATGCAAAAGCCGTTTTAGAAACCTCCTACCAAGTGCTGCTTTTTCCTAGATTTGTGGCATGCGTGTCATAAGCCTCGATCTTATCAAAATTATTTATTTGACGCTTTAGAGATCATTCTCCACTTCGATCTTGGAGCTCTGGCATCCCACATCGGATCTAGGAGCATTCAACACACTCAGCTCAACTTTTTCCAGGTAAGTCCGCTTGTCATGTCTTTTGCTGCTTTTCGGTTGTTTTTTGTATTTTAGTTTGTGTGAGTGTTTTTTGCTTGGTTTCATTGAATGCATGTTAGCTTGTAGAAGCATTGTTTCTGTTTTTCATTGCATCTCACTGTTGTCACATGCATGACACTGTTTCTGCATTGATGGTCGTCATTGCGGCAGCTCGCTTAACACACTTACTTGTTTTCTCATTTATTGAATCCTGCACTCACTGTTTGCATGCATGATCATTCACTCTTGTCTGCACTCAGCTTCACACATGCATCCAACCTTTGCATTTTTTCAGTCGCTCGTCAACGGGTATGGGATGCCTTGGCCCAGACCTTTCCTTACCCAGCTTGCACTGCACATTTATGAGAGTGAATGCTCTACCTTCCTCCCAGGAATTGCACAGAGATTACCCAACATTGGCATCCCAAGCTTGTTCTGCACAATTCTGAGAGGCAGTGCCCCGTTGGCCCCCATAATTGCACAGATGCAGTTTGACTGGGTTGAAGTCAAGAAGATTGAAATTGCGCATTGTGTAGTTTTAGTCCTTAGTAGGCCAACCTCGGCTGTGCTCTGCACAGTTTCAATAGTCATTCAGATCACTAATAGTCTTGGTTGTATTCTATGCAGTTATAGCAGTCAGTCTCCCAACCTCCCAATGAAAATTGCGCAAACTTGCCAGTCAGTCACCTGATGTGTTGCATGTCAGTCCTCAACTGCTTTTGGTTTTCAGATGATAATATTCTTTCCATCAGTGTTTCTTTGTCTCCAGGTATCACAGGTATTCGTTTGTCTCTTAGCAGTACAGGTACAATGGCTTCCAAGAGATCAGGGTCAAAGGACACCATTGAGAGTGCAACTAGAGATGTAGTCGAGTAAGTGTCTATGAGCTTGCCCATCTATGAAGACACTAAGTTGTTCATAGACAAAGAGATCAAGATGAAATGACAGGACATCAATGACACCTTTTGAGGCACATTTGAGGAGAATCTGGAGGACCGCAGAGTCTATGTCAACATACACAAGTTTGGCTTGTACTAGATTGCATGTAGGTATCTTGCGTTTCCATGCAGATCGGGTTGTATGAGATCCAAAATCTCAAGCATGCTGAGGCCGAGATGGAGGAATTCAAGAGATTCACCTTTGGCACCAAAAGTTTCAATCCATATGACCCGCATTGCATAGTGAAGGGACACTGTGCGAGAGTGTATCATCCTTGGATCCACGGGGCTTGTCATTGGCTTGAGGAAGACCCATGGAGATATTTCTATCACTTCTCCTAGTTCAATGAATCGATGAAAATAGATATAGAGTGGTTAGTAGTGCAGAAGGAAGCAACATCTTAGAGAGAAGCATCATGAGCAGTAGCAGAGGGTAGCAGGCCTGGGCTTGACAAAGGCAAGAGGAAGGTTGTTGACATCGCAGAAACAAAGCAAAGTTGCAAGTTCAAAGTAGATCCACTTGTTTTGAGAGCAACTTTGGAGATTGAGGATAAGAGGCAACATCACGATAGGAGGATCGTGTAAAGGAAGAGGGAGAAGCAAAAACTGGAGGAAGTATAAATGGAGTTGCAGGAGTTGAAGTAGAAACTTAGGGAAGAACAAGAGCTACACAGAAGAGAGAAGGAAGCACAATGGGAATAGGAACAACAGGAGGCGCAACATGCACACATTGATGAAACTACACCTATACAAGTTATTGACTCATCTAAGAAGCTGGCATAGAGTAGACAGGGTAAGAAGTCATAGGAGAAGGACTTTTCTTAGGAGATTGAACGGATGCTAGAGTAGATGGACACTGATATGGTTTAACCCGAGTTAGATCAGGACATTGACCTCATGCCTCAAAACCAAGAGGTCAATCCACAATCTTCACCAAATACAGAAGTAGAGCAAGTCCTAAGCGATTAAGTAGACATTGAAATTCTTGAGGATAATTCGGAAGCGAATGTGCACAACATATATTTCGACAAATCACAACAGAGAGTTGTGTAGTTGCGAAGATTGCCCACTCTGGATGCCCATGTATCTCTTGCGTAGTTTGAAGAACGAGTGATTGTGTTTGATGTGCGCAGACATCCAGCTGCATTGGTCGATGCTACCAAGGCATATGTCACAGCCACTAGCTCAAGTGTTAGATTCTTGATAGCTGCGAATAAGCGCATGGCTAAGGAGCTACAAGTGGCCAAGCAGGGAGAAGAGCAAGTTACAACATCCACCAGAGCAGAGTTGAGGAGAGCGATACTAGATGAAGTATGATCTCTCGAGAAATCCATGCGGGAGTTGTACACCCTGCATAAGTCAATTTTCCATCTCAACTGTTGGTAGTAGCACTGTGCTTGGAGAGCACGCATCTTGTCAGATCTACATCCTACTATTGATCCCATGAATATATGGACAATGAGGTACAAGGGGGGCCCATTTCACTTGCTGAAGATGATGAAGCCAAAGGTAGTGGAGTTGAAGGCATGCATCTAGAGTCAAATCCAGAACCATGAGGAACTCCCCCAACTCATCACCAACTTGTCTTGCAGGCTTCAAATGCATGAGTGTTTAGGAGCATGGATGTCATTGTGCGCACACATGTGATCCCATCAATTGGAACATTCACTAAGGCGAAGGCAAAGAATCAAGTCTGACTAGAGTTGGACATGTACTTTGTTCAGTTGATGCACATAGCCACCAATGCAGACTTGCAGATGAGCGCAGACACTATGCACTAGTATATCGCTCGTTCGGCCACACTCAAGGCAATGATGTGCATGTTATCTGATGAGTTGGATAGAGTTGCCAAATAATTGTACCCAGATGCAATGGAGGCAAGAGTTTGTTTTCAGAAGGATGTCACCATAGAGCACACGGACACCATAACAGACTACCTATCTTGGCATCAGTTTGCCACCGTCGATCATCGAGAGGATGTTGAAGAGTTAGTCTTCCCACAGCCGTCCGAGTCTTAGTGATGTCTTGCATGGCTTACTCATGCCTATTTTGTCTCACATGGGTGCATGTGCAGATTGTAATGTAAACCTGTTGTAAAAGTGAAAGACCAAGTGTCAATAGTAAAATGTAATAGTGATGTGTAAGTTGAAGAGTCTTGAGGGTAGGTGAAGAGTCACAAAGGGGAATGTCAAGGGTCACCCCCCTTTTGCTATTTATAGAACCTCATAACTCATTATACAGGCTCTTGGGGGCCAATATTTCTATTGGTATAACTTAGAGAAAGCTTGGAGTGTATTGTAATGAGCCTTGGCTTCTCCATAGTGCAGAGCTAGTACATCTCTTTGGAGGAACAGGCGACAATGACTGTAATGTTCCACTATCGGGGCTAGTGGAAGTCATGGTTGTATGTATGATTGGATCTTTCACTCTTTTAATATAACAGAGCCAACACGTTTCATGCATATATTGTTTTTGTAGTTCGGCTATCCTAGTTACTTTAATGATGTATGTAGCTGTAATCTACGCATGTATGCATGGACTAATTTGTATGTGTTTGTATGAATCTTATCGAAGTGTGTTATTGATATAACCCATCACTTTGGATAGTTGGATATCCTGTTTTCCATCTCGTGATGTCTTTATGCTTATGTGTTCCCTTTCAAGATGCGTGCGATCACAGGTTTCTAAGGTGCGCACTCTTCCCCCCTTTCGTGTGTTAGAGCCTTTCATGCACCTACCTTGACTTGCCGCAAGGTCACACCCTTGCTACCAACAAGGACATCTTACTTACCTCTGCGCACAACCATAGTCAAGGTGATACCATACTACCCAGTTCTGGGACTCCTACTCCAAATGATCTGAGGTCTAGCTGAGACTTCTTACCGGGGAGATCACCTAACATGGTGGGTCCAACACTGTCAACATTTCTGGCGCTAGAAGGAGGGCCAATTGACAAGCTGAGTCCTCACATCCTATTTTGAATCTTCACACATCTATCATGGATATCATTATAGTTAACCCTCCACGATCTCTATCCAATGCACATTCCTTTGAAATCACGAAGGAATTTTTTTATCACTTGTCAGAAATCACAGATGATGGTGAAGGCGAAGTGGCCTAGCCTAAGCACTTACATGACTTCATTACATTCTTGGGGAATGAGGAAGAATTTGATGAAGTATAGGTTAGCATGTTGCTTGCATACACACATCGCGAATCCCCAGAACAATGGTGCTGCAACCTGCCTACCACTTGTGTGCACTCATTTAAACACTTCATTGATCTAATCAAATATTTTTCCATCATTTTGATACTAAAGCTCTTGACCAAAAACTGTTAAAACAATTGAAGGCCCCACATGAATCACCTATGGATTTCTGGAAGTGCTTATGTTTACTCATGTTTGAAGATTCGAAAAATCAGATGAAATTCCAATATCTGATAGAAATATTTGAATATTGCCTTACCAAATTACTCTATCTCAAAATGAGGATAAAGTTCAAAGCCTGCTCAACATACGTCGGTGATGGAGTTGTGAAATTACAAGTGGATACAGTCATTGTCACAAGTGATTGTCCGCCTTCCCCTCATCAAATAGCTCCACCCCCGTAGAGTGATGTGGGATAATGTACACACACGTCTCTTCAACTGTCACATCCTTTCACCGTCACTACTCTTCATTTCTATGCATATTTGGTTAGGAATACCATGGGTTGTTACCTGCATTTGTTACCTTAACCTTCATCTTTGCGTTCTGCTAATCTTTTGAATTGCACTATCTTGTGTTACTTCGTTCTAGACTTTACACCAGTTCTAAACGAGGATCAAGCCATCGATGAAGTTGATGTTACAAAACCAACCTACAATGTCATTTATGATGAGTATGACTGGGGATTTGAACATCAACTCAAAGGATGACCTCCTTCTATCCACACCTCCTCCACTTTTTCCTGACATCTTTTGTGATTTTGCTATCTCTGATTTTCCTTATGTAAATCCATCCACAGATGTATCTACTTTCGATCATTCGCAAAACCCACTCGATGTCAGTACATCATTTGACAACAAATAGGACAAATGCTTCACTAAACAACCACTTTATTTTTCATCTACCTTTTTCGAAGACACAGAGGGTGAACATTCTTTCTTCTCATCTACCCCTCTATTTGATTTATCAGATGATGAGGATGTCAATGAATTCATTGATTTTTCTGGTCATAACTGTCATGATCTATTTACACCCGTATTCGACCACAGTGTTGATTCTATCATTGTTGATCTTTCAAAGCCACATGTTTATGATGATCCCTCTGCGATGAAGTCGAAACCCCACAGGTTGTCAAGGCACTTTAGCCTGAGCTGATGGTTATGTCAGGCCCTCGCTATCCTAAGGTTAGTTTCACTTGCGATCAGGAAATTGTTGAAACACCCAAGCCTCCTCATCACTCATCTATATGCGTTGAGGAACAACATAACACATATATTTCACTTCCTCCACCTAAATGACATGATCCCATCACTCGTGCATTAGAGGAATCATACACAGTAAGCACACTTGCACGACGTACGTTGTCTATGTTTCTAATGCTTTCTTGTCTGTTGTAGTCAAGAGATTATATATGTTATCATCTGAACGTAGTGTAGCACAACACCATGGTAAGTCCACAGAGTGCTTGTCGTGATTTTACTCTTTTCTTTTCTATGGACGCATTCAAACTCGGTGTGTGTTTGTCTTCATTGTTATATCTTTCATGTTTGTTGGTTCACTTCACTGTGCTATTTGTGAACCATGCCTTCACCAACATGGGTCAATCAATGCACCGGTGGTTGCATTGGAAATATCACTTCACATGATCAGGCCCATACACTATTAGCTTAGGAGTAGGAGTAATGTTTGTTTTATGTCTTGTTTGCTTGCATGCATGTTTTCTTTCTTTCTTTGTTTTATTGTTTTCTTGCCTTCTTGATTTTCTTACTTGCGTTCCTTTGGCATTTACTTCTGCTCTTTGCTCTATTTTGTTTGTGTGCTTGTTTACGTTCATAGGTTAGTTTCGCATGAAACCGTGCATGACTCTGGAAACAAGTAGAGTAAAGTACAAGAGGACTTATGAAGCTATCAATGATTGGTTATCTATTGTCCTCTCTCTTTATGTCGAACTCGTTGTCTTCAGTCAATGATACACCAATGGAAAATACGTTCTATTCGAAGTGAATCTTGGTGAAAACCCAACACTTGCACGCTGACTAGTACCACCTACTCTAGTAAGTTGTTTTTGGGTTAACCCTTGTCAGCTCAGTCAAGTAGGGTAAGGTGAGGGGGAAAACCTTAACAAGTATGTCAGAGGTATATATAAAATAATTATCTAAAGGAAAAACCTCTTCTACTCTCAATAATTCGGGATCCATCTTCCTTATCTTAAATAAATAAGTGCCTATGCAAAGTTCTTAAAAAAAGATTTGAAAATGAAAAAAATGAAAATGTGATTTTTTTTTGAAAAATGAATAAGGTGAAAGAAGAGAAAGACTTCCTGCGCAAAGAGGTGATGCAAGTAACTCCGTCGGGGTACTGTCGAGGCTCTCTAGCAGCGGACTGATGCTTGTGTTCCTGCATGACTCCACCATGGTGTTGTCTAGGCCTGCTGGCAGCGAAGCAACACTAGAGATGAAACTTAAACTCTGATAGCCATATTAATTGTGCACCAATATACCCCTCATCCCCAATTGAAACAACTAAGTTTACTTGGCCTGGAATGTGTGCTAATTGATCAAGAGCATGGCATGTGCTACATCTTTCACTCAAGCTAGTGCGGAAACCACAATGATCAAAGAATAAAACAATACTTTCAGAGGAGCTAGACTTGTTTTTCAAGAAAAAAGGTCCATTCAGAGAGCTCGAGTTCTACTAGCGTGTTGCCAATGTTGTAGAGGCTACGACCACCCTCCAATATTTTTCCTTAGCTTTGATTTGGAGCCTCCCTACCAACAATCCTTAGTAGCATGTCTTGCACTGACATGTATTATGCTTCAGTTGACTTTTGTGGCTCATCAACTTGTGTTTGCTAGCTTGTTTGCCTTCCACCCACAAGCTGACATCCCATAAATTAGTCATTTTCTAGCTATTTTTCTCACTTGGAAAATTTTACAGAACATCAAGGCAGTCTGCTGCTCTCCAGGAATGTGCAAAGCAAGTTGGCAACATTCCCTCTGAAATTTGCGCAGAGCATCCCATCACTGGGTTTTCTCTCAAAATTTGCACATATATGGCTGACAACCTTGGCTTCACTCCAGAAATTGTATAGAGCCTGATGGGTAGCTAGAGCCACTTAGCCCAAAAACTACGCAGAAGTCACTCTGGGGCTTGTAGTTTGTTGCATGTGCTCCCAAGTTGACCGATTCCCTCCAGGACTGAGCAATCTTGATTTGCATGCATGGGCTGCTTTTTCGAGAAAAAGAAAAAAGAAAAAAGAAAAAATGCATTGCTAGATTTTATGGATCCATTTTTAGCACCTGGGGGTTACATGCAAAATCTGTTTTAGAAACCTCCTGCCAAGTGTCTCTTTTTCCTAGATTTGTAGCATGCGCGTCATAAGCCTCGATCTTATCAAACTCATTTACTCAACACTTCAAAGCTCATTATTAACTTTGATCTTGGAGCTTTGGCATCCCACATCACATGTAGGAGCATTCAACACACTCATCTCAGCCTTTTTCGGGTAAGTCCACTTGTCATGTCTTTTGTTGCTTTTCTGTAGCTTTCTATATTTCGGTTGTGTGAGTGTTGTTTTCTTAGTTTCATTGAATGTTTTTTGTTGTTTTAATGCATTTTAGCTTGTAGAAGCACTGTTTTAGTTTCATTGCATCTCATTATTGTCACATGCATGACACGGTTTCTGCACTAATGGTCATCGTTGCAGCGACTCACTTCACACACTTACTTTTTTTCCCATTTACTGAATCCTACACACACGTTTTGCATGCATGATCATTCACTCTTGTCTACACTCATATTCACACATGCATTTATCCTTTGCATGTTTTTAGTGGCTCGTTGGCGATTTTGGCCTGCCTTGGCCTAGACCTTGTCTTTCTTGGCTTGCACTACTCATTTATGAGAGTGAAGTCTCTGATTTCCTCCCAGGAATTGCATAGAGATTGCCAAACATTGGCCTCCCAGTCTTTCTCTACGCAATTATGAGAGGCAGTGCCCTGTTGGCCCGTGGAATTACGCAAATGCAGTTTGAACGGGTTGCAGTCAAGCCTACTGAAACTATGCATTGGGAAGTTTCAGTCCTCAATAGGCCAAACTGGGCCATGCTCTGTGTAGTTTCAGCATTCAATCGGCTCATTGATAGTCCGAGTTGTATTATGTGTAGTTTTCGCAGTCAGTCTCCCAACCTCCCGGTGAAAATTGTGCAAACCTACCAATTAGTCACCCGGAATGTTGCATGTTAGTTCTCAAGTGATTTTGGTTTTCAGATGACAATTTGCTTTCCATCAATGTTGATTTGTCTCCAGGTATCATAGGTGTTCACCCATCTCTCAGTAGTATAGGTACAATGGCTTACAGGAGAGCAGGGTCAAAGGACACTGTTGTTAGTGCAACTAGAGATGCACTCAAGCAAGTGTCTATGAGCTTGCCCATCTATGAAGACACTAAGTTTTTCATAGACAAAGACATCAAGTTGAAATGATAGGACATCAATGACACCTTTTCAGTCACATTTGAGGAGAATTTGGAGGACAGCAGAGTCTATGTCAACATACACAAGTTTGGCTTCTATCGGATTGCTTGCAGGTATCCCACATTTCCATGCGCGAACATGATCCACTAGATTGTCTCACATACTGATCCAAAGACAATGATGTTGAGTATTGTCAGTGGAATATAATTTGCGACCTTTAGGGAAAAGGAATTTAAGGAAATGTATCACTTGCCACAGTTGGTGATCACGATGGATACACCCTTCACCAGACCCAACAACAGTGCAAACTCAAGAGACATCTTGAAGAACTAAGTGAAAGGGTCGTCCAAGTTTAGGACAACACCCAACTAGGTTTACAAGACAAGGATATTGTGTAAGGCATATCAGCTCTTGGTCATCTTCATGTGTCTCATATAGGGCTAGGAGAGTAGAGATACCTTCTCGTAAAGTTGGGTGATTGTTTTGGATTAGCTGGCGAATGAAGGAAGATCTTTTAATTGTTTTGACATGTTGCCTCTCTGGCTAAAGGAACAAGTAATAGAAGCTAGTCATCCACCCAAGGGTTAGTAAGAAAATATTTTCATGTCCAGTTACATACTTGATGCAGTCTGTGCCCACCAATAGTTTTGAGGCTTGGGTTGGGCATGGACACCTTCAGAAACCTATGTGCACACTTATTGTAGGTTGTTCTCTGAACGCAACTTCTGTGGAGTTATAATACAGTTATCAAACCACTTCATCAACCCGGTATACAGGATGATCTTTGAGCAAGATTTGCCTTGCATGTCGCAGGCAATGATGGAGGCATTGATCGACATAGAAGAATGGTATGCCTCACCCCTTGGCACCTTCATCCAGATGTACAACACGGATAAGGCTCTGCATGTTTTAGCGAAGTTTTCCATGGATAAGTTGGTCATGCAAGAGGTCGCAAATCAAATCTCGACAGGGTTGTCAGCGATATTGCATAGGAAGAAGAATGCACATTGGCCCGCTCTTGCTTTGCGGATCAGGTTGTATGAGATATAGAATCTAAAGCATGCTCAGACTGATATGGAGGAATTCAAGAGATTCACCTTCAGCACTAGAAGTTTCAATCCATATGACACGCATTTCCTAATGAAGGAACATTGTGCAAGAGTGTATCATCCATGGATCCAAAGGCCATGTTATTGGCCTGAGGAAGACCCATGGATATATTGCTATCACTTCTCCAGGCTCAATGAATCAGTCAGAATAGTTGTAGAGTGGTTAGCAATGTTGAAGGAAAAAACATCTCAGAGAGAAACATCATCAGCAGCAGCAAAGGGCAATAGACCTGCGCTTAAAAAAGGCAAGATGAAGGTTGCTGACAACGTATAAGTGGAGCAAAGTTGCAAGTTCAAAGCAAATCCACTTGTGTTGAGAGTAGCTTTGGATATTGAGGCTAGGAGGCAACAACGTTATAGGAGGATCATGCAAAGGTAGAGGGAGAAGTAGAAACCAGAGGAAGTAGAAAAGGAGTTGCAGGAGTTGAAGCAGCAACTCAGGGACGAACAAGAGCTGCACAAAAGAGAGAAGGAAGTGCAATGGGAACATGAACAATAAGAGGTGCAACATGAACAAATTGATGAAACTATGCCTATACAAGTTATTGACTCGTTCAAGCAGTTGGCACAAAGTAGATAGGGTAAGTAGTCGCAGGAGCAAGACATTTCTCAAGAGATTGAACAAATGCTATAGCAGATGGACATGGATATGGTTTAGCCCGAGTTAGATTAGGACATTGACCTCATGCCCCTAAACCAAGAGGTCACTCCACTAGCTTCACCAGATCTTAAAGAAGAGCAAGTCCCAAGCGATCAAGGAGACACTGAAATCCTTGAGAATAATCCAGAAGTGGATGTGCACAACATATCTTTTGACAAGTCACAACACAAAGTTGTGTAGTCGCGTAGAGTGCCCACTCTGAATTCCCATGTATCTCTTGTGTAGTTTGAAGAATGAGTGATCATGTCCAATGTGCGCATACATCCATCTACGTTGGCCAATTCTACCAAGGCATATGCCGAAGCCACTAGCTCAAGTGTTAGATTCTTGATAGCTGAGAACGACTGCATGGCTAAGGAGCTACAAGCGGCCAGGTGTTTTGAAGAATTTAGCATCTACGGATAAACACTAATTCACTAGACAGGTAGTTATGCCTAGAACAACAGTTTAAAGTGTTTTAGACTTTCCCTATAATCAATAGATAAGAAGAGAGGATAGAAGGCTTACCTGTAGTTCCACTTTCCTCTTGTCTCCCTTGTATTGATTCCATCGCTCCTTCCCATACTTAATCCGCTTGAGAAGTACCCTATAAACACAACAGAAGACGAAAACTGATCAAAGCATACGATCCATTGAATATAAATGAAAGGAATCAGAAGCAATTCATACATATAAGTGTTATGAAAGAACACATCATATGGGAAAAGGTTCAAACACTTTATTAGATAGAAGAAGGAATTACAACCATCCGTGTCTGATTCAAACCATTTTCGAGCTCATAGGAGTTGATAAGAAGGGAAACTTCTAGATGACTCCAAAAGATAAGAATATTCCCCCAACCCTATGTGAATTTCGCTCATTCTCACACAGCGCAAGTGAAAGGAAGCCTAAGTGCTCTACAGATCACCCTAGCAGTGGACTCAACTTCTCTGCAGCACACCTTCATAAGGGCTTACCAGTGTTGGTCCCTCTAGAGGCAATTTCTGGATGTCTTCAAGTCATGAAACTGTCTGGTAAGGAGGCACTCAAAGGGTTGAATTGTTTAGGGCATGAAACAACTAAATTTAGGGTTTAATGAGCCCTAAAACATTGATCTGAATGTTGGGATTTGATGTGCCCAAATGTATCTGTAACAGTTGCCCCATAAAGCAAGAAAGTTGGAAAAATGCCAATGTCGAATGAAATGCTTTACGATGTGATGAGGAGGTATCGAAGCAGAAGGTGACCTGCAGCAATTACAATACATATATCATGATATTTTATTTTACATGAATTGTTGAGGGAAGGCATACCCATGCTTAACTTATAAACTTTCATTACATGTACATAGACAGTCGTCTATAGATATAGACCCATGATTGAAATGACTATCATTGTAAATCCATTGTACATATGATTTAGTACTCCTAATATCGCAGCCTGGATGGATGAAACTAGATACGCGGTCTTAAATCTCATTCAACCGTTCACTCAAGTACGAGTCTAACCATGTGAATATGTGATCTGAAGTCGAACATGGGAAGACACCATCTGATTACTAGCCAACGATGTAAGTTGTTAACAGATGCGAGAGAAATCACCGATAATGATAATGATCCTCAAGGTACCGCAGTACATTCTGCATGGTGTGAATGGATGATTTGATGTTGAACACCATACAAAGTCTTTTGGTCGAAGGCCATTGATGTATGCTTATCGCCGAAAGCGAGAAACCTACCATTGATGCATGCAAGCTTCAAGGCACTGAATGGGTGTTTCTAAGTCAACTTGGATAATGTGTTGATGTCGACAAGAACTGACTCGTCGTAGGAGGGCCTTGATGTATCCCACATCAACGACACATAATGAGTGTAGTGATTTTAGAGATGGAATTTGATTGACGACACAAGGTTCAGGAATGGCGGTCATGAAAATGAAGGTTTATGGTATTATAAAAGATGGATTTTGACTGAATGACTTCTCTTGAACACGTCACTGACACTAAAGTGAATTGGGAGCATTGACCCAAAAAAAAGTGATGGATGGTATGATAGACCAACGGTATGATAACCATCAAGCTAATAACCCAACTCAAATAGTCATGGTGATGGAGTGAAAGTGTCATGTTCAAGAGCGACCTGCTACCATAAAGTGGTTTTCCCCTTTTTCCATTTTCCCCTGTCATTGCTAACCCGTACCTCTTTATTTTTATCAAGCTTGAGGAGGATAACATATGCTTGTTTTATAATTTCACCCTTCGGGCGAATCCATCACTATTTGATGTTTTAACGAGTCTAGTGAAGGTGAAACTCGGTCTTGTCTAGATGGACAAGTTTGTCGCTATTTTGATGTTTTAATGAGTTTAATGACAAAGATAATTCGATCCTTTTCATATTTAGAGAGTTTGAAAAGGGACGAAAAGAAAACTCCACAATTTCTTGTTGAAAATAGCAAGAAGAAATGCTAAAAATAGAAGTGCTAAAAATAGCACTGCTATAAATAGTAGTTCAGGTACCAATGTTGGACTTAGCAACAAGGAATGAAAAATGGAAGTGCTAAAAATAGCATTAATATAAATAGCATTTTGGGATGGATTCCAATTTTAGTCAGTCCCTAGACTAAAATTGAGAAGTAAAATTCGAATTTGATCTTAGCAGATGTTTGAAAAATAATTAATTAATTCACCATTAGTTAAATAGTTGGAGAAAATCAAACATGAAGTCTATGTGAAGACATGCAACAGTTTCTCCATTGATTGAGGAATTTATCCATCAGTTAAAGAGATAAGGATGAGTTGTAATTTGAGTTGTAATTAGTTGGCTCAGTTAACTAAGTCAAGTCCAGTTATATTAGTTCTAACAGTTTGTAGAATTAATTGTGAGTTCAGTTAGTTAATTCTTGCATGCATGTAACTGTTGCTCTTCAGATAACTGAATATTCTCTCATAAATAACTCATGCATGTCAGTTCAGACAGAGACCCAGTTGAGATCAGATGGAGGGGCAGTGTACTATCAGTTGCAGGAATATTCCATTGTGAATATCTCTTGCATGCAGAAGGAATTCTTTCCTTGAGGATTGCACAGTTACTTCTTCCTGTTTAGTGAGTGTGATGAGGCCAATTCACACATGTGGCTTCACTGGACCCCAAGAAAAACTGCGCAAGGAAATAGGAGGCTTGGAGGGCTGAGGAAAGGCATATATGTTGCCTGGACAATCTGTGAGCTGTATTGTCTGATTGTGCTGAGAGCTGGATAGTTTTCTGAGCTAAGGCTTTGTGTAATCAGACATATTTTCCACTTGTATGATATACAGAGATTGGGGTTTTAGGCTGAGGCTTTCCCTAGGATTATTCTTCTATGTTCATGTGATTGCTTTCTCTTCATCTGTTATATGTGTTCTTATTGATCTTGCTCATATTCGATTAAGCTTCCACAAAATTGGTTGTAGAAGTAGATCTTGTATTTTGCTTTAGTATATTGCATAATCTGTTGATCTATGGTGGGAATTTCTACATGGTATCGGAGCGAAGGTGATTAAGGAAGAAAAGTATACAAGAAGGGAGACGTTCAAATTTTGTGGTTCCTGAATATAGAAATCGAGTTCTTATCACATCTCAATTTCACCAATGGCGTTCAACGGTTAAGACTCGAGTATGCCCTTGATGGCAGCTCAAATTATATAGCCTGGAAGGATCACATGGAGGTAGTATTAGAAGATAACGGTCTAAAGGACTTCATTGATCAAGAAGTCCCCAAGCCCGCAGTGGCTAATGCTACAAAATTGGCGGAATGGAAGAAATGTGTGGCTAGAGCAAGGAGAATCCTTTTGGAGGGAGTTCGAGACCACATAGTCTCGAGTCTCGATGGGAAGGAGACATCGTTTTTGATGTGGAAAACGTTGAAAGATCTATATCAAAATAGCAGTGATTAGAGGAAGCTGGCGCTGAAAGACAAGCTTTGGAAAATCAAGTGTGAAAAGGGCGACACAATCTCTACGTTCCTGAACAAGCTCACCACCTATAGGGATGAGCTTGGAAGCGTAGGGATCATGACAAATGATGATGACATGGTGAGTCTTGCTCTCCTCGATTTTCCTAAGAGCTGGCATAGCTACCAAGACTTGATAAATGGAAGAGAGAAACTACCAGATTGGGAACGACTTTGGTCGGATCTGATGTAGGAGGAGAAAAGAAGAAGCACCAAAGATGGTTCTTCATCCAAGGAGGATGAAGAAAACTGTGCCTTAGCGAGTAAGGTGAAGAAGGGAAAGGAGAAGGATTCTCATTCCAAATCTAGTTCTTCCCATGGTGGGGAGAAGTTTGACAAATCGAAAGTGCGATGCTTTCACTGTCATGAAGTGGGCCATTTTGCTACAAATTGTCCACTGAGGAAATCCAAGAAGGGATCCGTGGAAGGATCAAAAGGTGAGTCACTGGCCTCACAGTTCGAGTTGGATTTCACCCTCTTCACATGCATGGTTTCATCCATGGTGGGAAGTGGTTGGTTTCTTGATAGTGGAGCTTCTTTCCACATGACCGGCAGCAAGAGTTGTTTAGTACCTTGGAGGAGAAAGATCTCCAGATACTCATAGCGATGGGTAATGATGAAAAGTATAGTGTCTCAGGTGTAGGCACATGTTGTTTTGCAGAGGGAGCATGGAGCTTGCATTACCTTGACTGATGTCAAGTATGTACCAGGATTGAAGAGAAATTTGGTGTCGATCGCCATGCTAGAAGACAAGGGCTATGATGTAGTCTTCAGTAAGGGAAAGGTTTTCCTTCAACACATCACCATGAGACAGGTGACACAAATTGGTTCACGAGTTAAGAACCTATATGCTCTTGAGGTTCGAGATGCATGCAAAGCCTTGAGGAGCAAGGCAACTGATGGAGACTTGGTGGTTGAGAGGGAGAGTACATTACCTCTCAACATGTAGTGCCAGAAGAAGTCTCAGACAATTGTGGAGGAGCCACGATTGGTGAAGCAGCTTCAGGAGGTTGTGGAGCAGCCACAACTAGAGAAGTCGAGAGGAGATTTAGTACAAACATCTACTCATGCATAGACCTCCAGTAGGGGGAAATTTTGAGCCAAGTGGGTAGAGGGATCACATGCATCGATACCTCTAGGTAGGAGGTGGGGCGATGTGGAGTGATAGTCCCAAGAAGGCTGAAATAGGGGTAGGATCGTTGAGGAACCCAACCTCTTTGATTATACTTTGCTATGGGAGCCCTAACGAGGAGTAGCAAGACTGGATGAGTGGGTAGAGACAGATGTGGATGGAGTGGCAGAGAGAGCTACAGTGCAGGAATCCCAAGACTGTGCAGAGCTAGCAAGTTGCAACAATGCGAGAGGCACAGGAGCGTTGCACCAGTGTAGGATGGCACAGAGAGGTGTGCAACAGTGCGAGATGCATGGAGTGTTGTAGCGGTTAAGAGGTTAGAGTGGGGGCACTTGTCAGTGACAGATGGAGCTGCAACATTAGAGTGTGTTTCTAGCCCAACAGAGAGGTCAGTTGGGAGTTTTTTTTGTTTCTAGAGTTGCTGGAGTAACAACACTTGGAAGAAGTGTTGCATGCAGAACATTCCAAAAGTTCAGGATCAGGTTCGAGTTGAATGCCTTTCTTGTTGAGAGGGAGTGTTGAAAATAGCAACAAGAAATGCTAAAAATAGAAGTGATAAAAATAGCACTGCTATAAATAGTAGTTCAGGTACCAGTGTTGGACTTAACAACAAGGAATGAAAAATAACATTGCTATAAATAGCATTTTGCGATGTATTCCAATTTTAGTCAGTCCCTGGACTAAAATTGAGAAGTAAAACTCAATTTGATCTTAGCAGTTGTTTGAAAATTAATTAATTAATTCACCATGAGTTAATTAGTTGGAGAAAATCAAACATGAAGTCTATGTGAAGACATGCAACAGTTTCTCCATTGATTGAGGAATTTATCCATCAGTGAAAGAGATAAGGATGAGTTTTAATTTGAGTTGTAATTAGTTGGCTTAGTTAACTGAGTCAGGTCTAGTTAGATTAGTTTTAACAGTTTGTAGAATTAATTGTGAGTTTAGTTAGTTAGTGCTTGCATGCATGTAACTGTTGCTCTCCAGATAACTGAATATTGTCTCATAAATAACTCATGCATGTCAGTTCAGACAAAGACCCAGTTGAGATCAGATGGAGGGGTAGTGTACTATCAGTTGTAGGAATATTCCTTGGTTAATATCTCTTGCATGCAAAATGAATTCTTTCCTTAAGGATTGTGCAGTTACTTCTTCCTGTTTAGTGAGTGTGATGAGGCCAATTCACACATGTGGCTTCACTGGACCCCAAGAAAAAATGCACAAGGAAATAGGAGGCTTGGAGGGCTGAGGAAAGGCATATATGTTGCCTGGATAGTCTGTGAGCTGTATTTTCTGATTGTGCTGAGAGTTGGATAGTTTTCTGAGCTAAGGCTTTGTGTAATCAAACATATTTTCCACTTATATGATATACAGATATTGGGGTTTAAAACTAAGGATTTCCCCAGGATTATTCTTTTGTGTTCATGTGATTGCTTTCTCTTCATCTATTATATGTGTTCTTATTGATATTGCTCATATTCGTTTAAGCTTCCGCATAATTGGTTGTAGAAGTAGATCTTGTATTTTGCTTTATTATATTGCATAATCTGTTGATCTACAGTGAGAATTTCTACAGTTTTCATTCATAAATTAATCTCTCAAGTCCGAAAAAGCATAAAATAATACAAGAGAGATATCAATTCTAATCCGTTAACGAGCTGGAAAGGACAAGTGCTCGGCAATCTTGTCATATTTAGAGAGTTTGAAAAGTGCTTAAAGAGAACTCCACTTTTAGGAATGAGTGGTATCTAGGGTAGCAACTGGTTCCGGTGATGTTGGAACTTCTCAAAACATGTTGATTTATGTGAAGAGTCTGGCTAATAAGACCACTCATTGCAACTGTTCCTAAAAAAGGGTAAAACAACCAAGTGAAAGCGTATGATCGGCCAAAGGGATGGTGGCGATGGGATGAAAACAACCAAGGCTCATCTGGTGGAAGAGGCTGATAGAATGGCTATCACAAGGGTTAAAATGGAAATGGGTTTAGTTTTAGACAAGCTTGAACCATAGGGAACTATGCTTGGATTCAGTTTCATGTTTACACAAACTTGAAATGAAAAACTATGCTTGGATTTAGTTTCATTTTTACACAAGCTTAAAACAAAGAACTATGCTTGAGATTGGTTTACATGCCCTCAGCATGATGAAAGGGAGAGTCTCCTGTAACCAGATGGAAGTCGCTGCGGTGAAGTAGGACAATTATCCAACACTTTTTCACTTCATCTAGATAGGGAAAAATGTGAATGGGGTGATTCCCTTCACATAACCTGCAGGGAAACTTAACTCTACCACTAGGTGCATGCCCCCCAAGCTTCATTACATTGACCTAAGTAGACTACTCGTGGATATTAGGTGGATGGAATGAAGTTTCTTTTATGAGATCAAGTGAAAGACTCGGCTGGGATTTTATGAGATCTAATCAAAGAATCGAATTGGAACTATGCTCCAAGGGACCTTGTTTCATTTTTTAATGAGCTTGACACAAGACAAGGAACTCTGCTCAGATTCCTTGTTTCATTTTTTAATGAGCTTGACACAAGACAAGGAATTGTGCTCTTACCCCTTTGTTTCATTTTTTTAACGAGGCTGACATAGTAAAAGAACTATCCTCATTTTCCTTGGTTTCATTTTTTAACGAGGTTGACACAAGACAAGAAACTATCCTCATATCCTTGCTTTCATATTTTAATGAGGTTGACACAAGACAAGGAACTATCCTCATAGACCCTTGTTTCATTTTTTAATGAGGTTGACACAGTAAAAGAACCATCCTCATGGACCAGTGTCATTTTTTACCGAGGTTGACACAGTGAAAAAAACCATCCTCATACCCTTGGTTCACAACTCATAAGAGGTCATGAGGGAGAGATCTGGTTCCAATGCCCCCAGTACATGATGTACAACATTACTGAATTGATCATCAGTTGATGTAGGCATGGAACAGGTTGCCACATAATTAACCCATGGTGGTGATACCATTGGTACAAAAGGACCATTTAGGGAAGATGGTTGACTAGAAGCCATATTTGGACTGGGAAATGAAAGCTGGTCAACAGTGAAAATTCTGCCTTCATGCGAGAAACATATCACTTGAAAGAGTGTGGAAGCAATAGCTCCCATGTCATAAACATAGCCGCGCCCTAGAAGTAAGTTGTAATCTAAAGGGCTTGCGACTACCATCACATTCAGATAAATGATTTTTCCTCCCAAAGTAATAGGCAATTGAGGGAGGATCCCTAATGGTTGACTGGTTCCTCTGTTAAAAGCCAACATATTCTAGGTAACAGGCACAAGTGGTGGCGAATCGAGCACTTGCCAAGTAGTTGAGGAAAGGATACTCACTGATGCACCTTCATCTATAATAGTGCTCGATACAATCATATTACAAACTTGTACTATGATCTAGAAAGGCACATAAGAAGGAAGATGAAATCCTGCCAGTCGATTCCAATAAAAGGAATTGACCAAACTACTTAGAGGGGGTCCCGTAAGAACGGAAGAATTAACCCCTTGAGTTACGAGAGCGAGAGGATTTTCCTCCTGTCTTGATGGAACAAGAGGATTTCCCCCAAGCTCATTGGAATCTGAAGAAACAAAAAGAACTTGAGTGCTATCATATTCACTCTCTTCGGGAAAGGTACAATTAGTTTAAGGTGAAATCGGGTCAACTGTTATCTCAACCTGTTGATTTCGGTCGGGTATAGACTCATAGGATTCACTTTCAGAGAGAGTGGGTTTGACCGACGTTTGATTTGAGTCAGTAAATTCATCAACTAGTGAAGGATTAAGGGAGAGTCTTTTGTAACAAGATGGAAGTCGCTGCACTGAAGCAAGACGGTTATCCAACACTTTTTTGGCTTCATCCAGATAGGGACAAAGGTGAACGGGGTGATTCCCTTCGCATAACCTACAGGGAAACTTAACTTTACCCTTTTTTCCATGAAATTTACTATCACTAGTTGATGGTGTGTCACTAGCATGATCTCCAAAAGTTGATGACACAGGAAGATGTGAATGAGAAGACCATTCTTCTAAGATCTGAGGAATATTAGGACAATTTTGAATAAGATGGTTTCCCACACAAATTTTGCATGGATATCAAACTTTGTGAGGCTTGATGGACGGTTTCTCATCAGATGTTGCATTCAAAGTAATGGTTGCTTGGTTTCCCCTCTGCTGAATTTGTTTCTTCTTCTTCTTCTTCCCTTTCTTCTTCTTCTTAGCCACTTGGTTACTAGTACCAATACTTTCACCAGGCGAAGAGGAAGAAGGGGAGGAAGAAACAACCGAGGAAGAAGGCAAAGGGTCAACTTTAGGATCAACTGGAGGTTGATTTTGTCCAGTTGGAGGAGTACTTGATTGCGGAGAAATAATGACATTTTGAACCAAGGAGGTTGAAAACAACCA
This sequence comes from Pinus tabuliformis, assembly GCA_031772625.1. NCBI lineage: Eukaryota > Viridiplantae > Streptophyta > Pinopsida > Pinales > Pinaceae > Pinus > Pinus tabuliformis. Next base: position 753,643,623 of record CM062807.1, on the reverse strand, counting down.
TACTGGCAAGCCAATGGTAAATCCTGGAAGGGAAAATGTAGCCATATATGGAGCACCAATATTTATAAAAGAAGGAAAAGGACTAGGATTCCCATCAAAAGGAATTCCTTGATCGGTGGACAGTACATAGTAAGACTCAATTGCAAAAAGGTAAAAGGGTAAAAGAAAGGAATTGGGAAAGAATTCCTTTGGCTATATTTGGAAAGCCTAATTCCAAATGAATGAGTGCTTTTTATACAGGAAGTATTCTTAACCTTTATCTTTTCTGACTTGTGAATATGTACTTGGAAGGTATGTTAGCTAGTCTCTAATTATAGGTGGATCTGTCAAGGGAACTGGAGTCCCTTAAGATATGGCATGGATGTCTTCAGTTACAAGCAATGTGCTTGGCACAACAAGGTAAGGTAACTAGTGTATTGTTATGATTATTTATGCACTGACACTTATGTTTTTATGGAAGTATGATGCAAGGGATTGCATGGTAAAGAGACTACCATGAAATTTTGAAGAAGGCTCTGGTTGAGCTTTCCTTTGGAGGCACTGGGAACCATGGGGACTGAATCACGGTGTCTATTGTTAGTCTTGTTCTTTTGGTATTTTGGTGATTTGTTGGGGTTGATTGTGGTTATTTTGTGTCTTGTGCATGGCCATGCCACTTTGGTTGTGGTATCATATTTTTTTTGGTTTGCCATGGTTTCTTCTTTCTTGATTCTTGGTCTTGCCTTTTAATTTTTGAGTCTTGGGAATTGGTTGGGAAAGAGGAAAGTTAATGGAGCTTAGGGAGATATCAATGAAACCCATCAGGTAACGTAAGATCCGAATGAATCTTGATGCATGAGTAAGGGAAGTTGAAGGCAAGAATATGATAATCAGATGGATTGGTTCAACACATTGGTATAAATGGACACTGGTAGTACAATCATGAGAAAGGTAACAAGAAAGGTGAAATAAATGGATTTGAGGCATCAGATGCGTTGGCTATGTTGGGAATGATTGTTCTCAATGTTGTGCATGATGTGCATAGATAAAGGGCGTTCCCTTAACCTTGACCTTATGTTATCTGGTAATTATGTTGTGATCATGAATATGCTGATGTTTATATATGTATGTATGTATGTCGTGTCCAACAAGGTTATCATGGATCGTCATTATTAATTATAATATTTATATGTATATATATGTATGTATGTAGGTATGTTGTTGTTTGATAGGTTCATTAGGAATCATTCTTGTGGAGGAATGATTTCTTATGTAGGTGAGCGACATGAAGAGGTTCCTGGTCTTATGAGGAATCAATTGGGAAGAGTAACCCTAAAAAATGTATGAGATCAACATCATGTGGTTATGAGTTGATATTATGTGATTATATTATGTCTATGTTATGGATAGGCTATACTGAGGGATACATCAACAAAATGAAAAGAGTGTGGTATACAACATGTTGGGACAAGCATGGATAAGACATTAGAAGCAAGGTTGCTTGGTAGGCACAATGTGGTTTTGGGCATGTGGTACTACAGTTGTGCATATGTTGTATATGTTGTACATGTTTCATCTGTGATGTTGTGCACATGTGGTGTTGTGTATATATAGTGCGTGTACATGTTGTTTATGCAATGTTATGTACAGGTAGTACAGATAGTGTTGTGTGAATATTTCATATGAAGTGTTGGGTATAGATGGTGCTATATACACGTTGGATATGTGGTGTTGTGTACATATTGTACTGTGTGCATGATGGACATGCGGTGTTGTGTGCATGTTGGATATGTATTCGTGTGTACATAGGGTGTTATGTACATCTTGTATATGCAATTCTATGTACATATGGTGTTTTGTGTATGTTGTACATGTGGTGCTATGTACATATTCTGTTGTGTGCATGATTGTACAAGTGGTGTTGCGGGCATGTGGTATCGTGTACATGTATACATGTGGTGTTGTGTGCAGGTGGTATTGTGTACATGTCGTGCATATGGTGTTGTGTACATGTGGTATCTTGTACATGTTCATGTGATGTTGTGTATATTTGGCATTGTGTACATGTTGTGCAGGTGGTTCCGTGTAAATGCGATGTTGTGTACATGTTGTGTAGGTGGTGTTGTACATAGGTGGTATTTTGCACATGTGGCATTTGTGTACATGTGGTATTATTTTCATGTCGTACATGTTGCATTGTGTACATGCGGTACTACATATGTGCATTGTGTAGTCGTGGCATCGTAACATGTGTATTCATTATGTTGTGGTGTACACCAGATGTAGCATTATGTATTGTGTTGTGTTGTACACTGGGTGTAGGTGTATGTGTGGTATGTCAGGTGTAGGTGCATGTATTGCATGGTGTTGTATGTCGTGTGTGGTTGTATGTGTGTGATGCACATTATGTGTACGTGCACATGGTTGAAGAGAAGGCACTGGGTGTTTGTCGGGTGTGGAAATCGATCCAGTGAGTGTACGGAATAAAGACAAAGGTAGAAGCTAAGGATTGATTAAAGGATAATTATCAACATTTTATTTTAGTTTTATTATGCATGTGATTTATGATTCTGGTCTATGTTGATTACATGTGATCTATGATTCTGGTTTATGATGATTGCATGTGATTCATGATTTTGATCTATGATGGTTGTGTATTGAGCTAACCTGATCTGATATTTTTATACATGTTGATTTGGTCAATGATGCTAGTTTGAATTGTTATGACAGGAAGTAAAAAAGATTGCAAGTGTACCTTATTGACGAGATACTAATGAGGTATGATGTGAATTTATTTTAAATATAATGGAAATTATGTGCTTGGTACAGGAATGCATGAAAATTCCTAGTTGGTTGGTTAAAATTGACTGCAAGAATTTTCAACTGCAAAAGGAATTGGAAAATGTAATAGTATGATGGTAAAGTATTCAGGAGTAGGGCCATTGTAGGACACTAGTACCCAATAGTATCCATTGATTTCCATGACCATGCTATGACTGGTACAATGGTTTTAAGGTAAGGATATTCCTTGGTTTTGTATCTTCCGATGCGAGGAAGCCTTGCCAAGGGATGGACTGCCTAAGATGGGGGTGCTAACAAAACTTGGAAGGCATGTGACTACACTGAAGGGGGTGATCGGATTTCCCAAGGGTCTGTGTAGCAAAGAAGGGAAGGTCAAGGATGGATTTGGTTTGGTCATTAGCATTTCTAGATGGAATTAGATGTACATTAGGAGTGCAACCTAGAACAATGAGTTAGTAATTGTTCACTAAGGGGACACGTGGTGTTGGATATTGGATGAAATTTTGACTTTGGCAGTGGATTTTGGACTTCCTGGGAAGGATGTGAATGTTGGTACTACTTTGAGGGTGGAGGTGTGAGCCTCTGGATTCCCTTGTCGATAGATAAGGGCACAGTATCCTTTTATTTTCTAGTTGAGAAAATGTGCATATGTGTGTGTATTATTGTAAATATTGTATCGAGCTAGATTTATAAAGCTCCATAGAAAATATGGTTATTTGTTGGTTAAAGCAAATTCGTGTGTGAGTATATGTGGTTATTATTAAAAATATTCTAATGAGTTGTGTTATAAATCTCGAGTAAATGTTATGATTGTCATGTTTTAGCAGATGGTCATTGTAAATACTACAATGGGCTGTGTTATAAATTTCCATGGGTAGTATGTTTTTTTTAGTAGTCTTGCTGGTTATAGGTGTCATTGAACACTAAGGATGGTGTCCCCCCAAGGGGGAGGGTTCTGTAATAGCCCTGGTTAAAATTCATGTAAAAATATATAAGACCATAGTCATAGGACACGTATTCCAAGCTAAATGGTGGGAAAAAAATCCTACTAGTTGTTCATTCAGTTTATTATGGCTAAGGAAATTGGCAAAGGCAATGTCAAAGCCTTTAGAAAGGCAAAATGGCATTTTTGGCACATTTATTTATGAAAATAATGGAAATTAGGAGAAAAGGAAGGTGAAAGGTCACAAGTTGCATGTGAGGAGGAAAATGAAGGAGAATAATGGAAATTGAAGAAAATAGAGGCCTCATTGATAAAAAGGCTTCTAAGGATTAGTGGGCGAGCTTAGTCAGTGAAATATTGGTCAGTTCAGTTTTGAAGCTCTCTCATTATTCGCTCACTCTCTCACTATTGGATACTTAGATTTTTCTTGAAGCACTCTTGGAGAGTGTGGTATACTTGGATTTTTGGAGCAAGAAGACAAAGGAGGAGTAGGAAAGCGCAAGAGGGCATCTAGATCAGCAGCTACAATGGGTTTTTCTTGCAGTTACCCAGTTGCATATATGTTTTCCTCACTAGTTTAGGCATGCATGGCACACGCATGTGGTTTCTTGGTTTTTATCTATCATTGGCATGGAGGTTTGCCTAGATTGACAGTGGATTTGCCTAGCCTTGCAATTTCCTGGATATCCATTGTGTTGTGGGTTTATTCCTTTGTTTTGTTGATTGATTCTCATGTTTCCTTTAGTTTGGGTTGATTTATTAGTTCCTAGAGCCTTGGTTGGAAAAATTCTTTGGAAGCCCCGTAATGGCTTGGGTTGAGTTATTAGTCCTGGAGCCTTAGTTGGAAAAACACTCTCGATCCCTATAATAGCTTGGGTTGAGCTACTAGTCCTGGATCCTTGGTTGGAAAAACACTCTGGATCCCTTGGTGAGTTGAGTTACTAGTCCTGGAGCCTTGGTTGGAGAAATGCTTTGGATCCCTGTATAAGTTGTGGGTTTAGCTACTATTCCTCAAGTCTTGGTTGGACAAATTCTCTGTAGACCAGCAGCAGTCATGGATTGAGTTACTAGTCTTGGTATCTGAGTTGGAACAAACACTCTGATACCCTAGATAGCTTGTCAGGTAGAGACCAATCTAGTGATGGTTTTGTGATGTTCAACCATGAGGTGGAATAACCATTTTATGGGTTGAGGTGGTTTGGCCTCTAGAAGCCATGGATGGTTTTAATTGATGTGTTTTATGAGATCCCACATTCAGGCTTGGAATATGGCACAAGTTTGACTAACTGAAGAGATATTTGGCTCATCCATGTCTACGGTCAAATGGAACATGGTAGTCCTATACCGGGTTGGATTTTTCACCATTAATATGAGGTTATTACTCCTTGTTATCTCATGAGTATTATATTGGTTTATATGTGGATTATATGGCTATTGTTTCCTTCGTATTTATGTTGTTATTATGTTGGTTATGAATATGTATTATGATAGTGGCTATGTATGGCTCTCATCATGTTTTCACTTGTAAATGAATGAACACTTTACCTATGAGCTAATGGATGAAGCTGCAACTAATGTGATAAGGAAACAATGCTTCATAGGGAATTTTAGATAAGTATGAGATCCCTATGCTTAGATATGTTGTCTACACCTATAGATTACATTGATGTCAAGTGCTTGACAGAATGTTAGTCTTGGTTGGGGATGGTCAGGCCTATTCTTGGAGTTAGATTTTGGTTTATTAGTCTTGTCATCATGTGTTTAATGGATTCTAGAAGTTACATCAAGTTCTGGGAAGTGGCCAAAGTTATGGGCATGAAAATTGCCTTAAATCCCATGGACTCTAGCATAGGCCCGCTAGAAGTAGTCCCTCAATGTAGGCATGCAGGCTTGTGGGAGAATCCAGACTCCAAATCTCTTTGGATGATGGCATGCCCATAACATGGGAGCATCCAAAGGTCTAATAGCTTAAAACCTTAGTAGGGCTCAGGGGATGGTTAACAGAATGGTTGGGATGGTTCTTAGGAGTCCTATTTGCGATTTTGAAGGTCTGTATGGTGTGTTTCCATCGGTTCCACTTCCTTAACATGACTTAGGAGGTTGAACCATATCATAGTAACTTCTCGTCACATGTTTACCCCCGTTGGTCAGTTATGTGGGTAGATGTGGGAGGAGGGTGTTACATAAAATAAGTAGTTTTGTAGGTCATTTATATAGTTTCAAGTATAATGTCATTGTAGGACAACTTTGCAAAGTCATATTTATCATTGAGCTACTTGAATTGGATTACTAGTTCACAATTTTGGAATTTCTGGAAGTATCATGTCGCAAAATAGTAATAAATTTCTATTGAATTTTAGCACATGTTAATGATTTTGTTTGGAATTGATTCGAGTTGGATTGAAGCATAAAGATATCCAAATTAATAATAGAATTTACCCCAGAGAATGTTCACTTTATTAGCTTAGGCATTTGGGTACTTAGATCAACTTACTAACTCATTGTTATGAATTTTTGTTTGTTTTTAGTAGTAATTTCCTATTGAATTTTAGCACACACTAAAGAAGATCTTTCAAGTTAGTTCCATTTGGATTGAATCCTAAAACATTAAAATTAATAACAAAATTTATCCTCGACTGTTTGCATTTGATTAGCTTAGGCATTTGAAACATTCATCTTGTAGCAACTTGTAACAATTTGTTTTTGAGCTTTGATTCACTCCAAATTCATGGTAGAAGTAGATTTATAGCTTATGAATGCTTTGAGACCACTTTGGTTGAGTTGAGGCTTGGTTAGGTTTCCATTTAGCTTTTACATTAATTATTTCATGAATGTTGATTTTTGCAATTACTCTAGATTTCCTTTTTGCAATTGAGTTTACACAAAGTGTGATTTCCTTCATACAAGAGTAATCTAGGAATTTCCTTCTAAGAAAAATAGAATAGATTTACTTTAGTGCCTTTTCCTTTCTAGGAAGATAGATGAGATTTTCTTGGTGTTCATTTTTGCAAATACAATAAATTTACCTTTTGTCATTTACTTTCCAACAAAAGTAGAATAGGTTTACTTATTTCTATTTTCCTTTTACAACTTAGGATTGGTGGCTTACCTATATATTTTCTCATTTGAAGTTGTTTCATTGTCATCTTTCACTTCCATCAAGAGGAGTCATACTAGGAAGAGGAAGGTTTTTCTGCACATACAGTGTGAGCCCCTATTAAGTTTGTATGAACTCTGGATTAATAATTAAAGTTGATAGTCTTGGGAGTTGCAACGTTCTTGTTGCAATATTGATGCTTATCGACTAGAATGGAGGATGATATGAATAAAATGAGAGAAGTAAACGCCTTCCTAAGGTTGGATGGAGAAAATAGGAGGGAACAACCTATGAAAGAAAAAAAGTAGCTAAAAATCCAATTGCAGTGGAAACGAGGTTTGTTACAAGAAAGGGATACTCAAGTTGCAATATTGGAAACAACTTTAGGCACCATGGCACACCTCTCTTCAAAGGAAATAAATTTCAGGAAGAATTCAAAATCTTACTCATTATTTCTTAAGGAGAAATGGTGATTCTAGTAAACAAGATTGCATAGAAGAGAACCATTTCTGTATAGGATACCAATGACTTCATTGAATTTTATTTATAATGCAATATAGAAGACAAGACCATGGTTGTTGAAATTTACCTTCATGACCTTGTGCTTATAGATCTAACAATATGGGACCTAAACCCATATTTGGGAGATGCAAACTTATTGGCCCTTGAATCTTGGTTAAGGAATGAGGAGGTCAGAGATGAAGAAGTAATAAATACCATTGATGGAGAGCTGAAAGAGCCAGTATGAATTAGACTTGAACACCCAAGTTCATCCATCCTCACCTCCTTGTCATGCAATGCTGACAAAAGGTATTCAACTAGTGGAAGTTTACAAGAAGAAGCAAGTGGAGGTCATCCTCCACTTTCAAGATACTTCCAAATTGTTGGAAGAAGAGATCTCACAAGAATACCAAAGGAGATGGAAAACATAGCCTCAAAACATGAAAATTAGAGAATACCATTCTCCTGACAGATTACAAGCTTCACTTGCCAAAACTTCTTTGTACAGGAGGATTATTTAGAGCTTTGGGTCTAATGGATTAGGCTTAGATTCAATCCATCACTATTGTTAGGGATCTAGGAACATTAGAGTCAGGAAGAGGAGTACAAGGATTGGTACTACATTGAAGAGAAGGTTGGTTTCCATCGAGGAAGGACAACAACCTCTAGCTAAACATGGAATGTCAAATAGGTTGTCACAGAAATGAATGAGGAAGAGCAGAGGAGGGACAAAGTGTAAGTTGCTTAAAGGTTGAGCAATAGTTTCAATAAGGGGGTATTATGGGCCTCCCAAATAGGTAAAACATAATGCCCATCTAACCTCTCCTGAGGACATAAAGGCTACATCAAACCTTTATTTTTACATATTATGACACTTTTCTAGATTAATGAGTTTTTAGGAGGGTTAAGGAGTTTTTTCATTCTTTTGTGCCTAACATGAATATTGTTTAGGATATTGAAGGAATTTTGCATAGATTTCAAGGAGATCCATATAGAGATGTGAATTTATCCTACCCCCTACTACACAAGACTTCTAATTCAGCTAGCTAAGGATAATAAATACTCCTTCGACTGCTAAGTTGTGACCCAGGAAACATTATCCAACCTTCTAGAGATTTTAGAGGCAATGCAGTGCTCAATAAAACGAGGCCACCCCCTATAGATTTTGTATAAATAGAGGGCTCAATTGGCCTAGTGGAAGTAGTAGAAGTAAGAGAATAACAACATAGATGATAGGAGAAGTTTATAGTTCAAGTTCTGCAACTTTCTCCATTTATAAGAAATTCTTTAGTTAATGAAAGTAATCTTTGCTTGGATATTTTAGTCTAGATTTTCCTTAAGGTTTTTGAGCTTCCGTGGGTTAGGGCCCACCATAGGTGCCCCACGTCCCTCTTGTACCATTATTTTTTATATATTTATTTGTCTCTCGAACTCATTTTTGAACATTACTTTGATGCGAGGTAGTTATTTAGATGGTTTATGGACAATCTTTCCTTACAAAATATCTTAGTATTCAATGATAATGTTGGTAATGGTTAGATTTCTTAATTATCATTCTTGTTTATGCATATAATTTACTTCATTTGTTGTTTCTTATTTGTGTCTATGAGTACCCTATATTGCAACTATGTGAAATGTTACAACCTTGTACCTGATTGGATTGAACTTGCTAGCTGATGTTATGACTTGGACATGTGTTCCTTATCATTTTACAACCTTTGTTTATCTTCCTTTTCTTCCTAAACTTGAATTTGTTATATGTCCCTACTATATGGACGATCTCCTATTGGACAATAGGACTCTTGTAACAATTTGCAACTTGCTTTTGAAAGTTGCTAAGATTTTCATCCAGTCCATGGTTTAACTCCTTTGTTGTATTATAGTGCTACTTGAACCCTGACAATGAAATTTAGAAAAATTGGAAGACCAAACAGATGCCTTTACCTATATTGTTGTAGAAATTGCTCCTTTCCTACATAATTAGGGTTTACTATTTGTAAGCTTTTAGTTCAATAGTGTGTTTTCTTACCTTACCCATTAGAATAGGTATGTTTTCATTCCATTACCGTTAAGATGGTTTTCATTCCTTTTTTACAATTAACATAGGTTTTATTGTTATCTTTCATTATATGGAACAATTAGATTGGTCTCTAGATAGTGGTATTTCATCTCATTAATTCCACTTACATAAAAGTTAGCAAAATGAAGAGATAGTGCTCGTTGCACATACAATGTTGATCCCTCTTAAGTTTATACAAATCCTAGCTTGACAATTAATTTTGAAATGTTGCTTAGGGTTATCACTCTTTCACCCTCATCTCTCTCTCTCTCTCTCTCTCGCTCTAGCTATGTAGGTATCTCGCCCCTCTCACACATGCCCTTCTATGTCTCTCTCCTCTCCCACTCTCTCTCTTTCCTCCTCTCCTCTCTCCCTTGCTCTCTCTCTCTCTCTAGCTATGTAGGTATCTCGCCCCTCTCGCACATGCCCTTCTCTGTCTCTCTCCTCTCCCACTCTCTCTCTTTCCTCCTCTCCTCTCTCCCTTGCTCTCTCTCCATCTCTCTCTTGTCGCTCCCCCTCTCTCTCTCCACCTCTATCTCTTTGCGCCTTATTTCTTTCCTCCCTCTCCCTCCCTTCCTCTTTTCTTCTCTCTCTCACATCCTCCCTCTCTTCCTTCCTCTTTGTCTCTCTTTATCCCACCTCCCTCTATCTCTCCCCCATCCCATCATTCTCTCTCTCTCCGCCCTCCATCTCACTCTCTCACACATTGTCTCTCTCTTCGGCTCTCCCCTCTATCTATCTCTCTCATTTTCCCTCTCTCTCCCCTCCATCCATATTATCCAGGATTGTGAATAATATATGTAAAGTGTAATATAATAAAGATGATTATTATTATAACATATTAGAATGATAACCATAATCGTTATTATATATTATTATACCAATAATATTATATTAATGAGACAATAGTATATCTACTTTATATTATAGATACAACCATTAGTAGCTCCACTACATTATACATTGTTGCATTAAGTTTTACATTTATGTAAAATGTAAAATGTAAGATGAACTAATTAAATATATTTTAAAATATTTTACAATGTAAATTTCCTCAAATTTTGTAGTAAAAAAATACAAAGTAAAATAGAAAACGTTGACATATTACAATAGATAAATATGTTTTACATAGCATCTTCTACCACGACACTTTGGTACAAAATGTAATGTGCTGGTGACATTGTGGAAATGAGAGGAGATATTATGCAAAGGATTGGACACTGGTCAGTTATTATGCAAAACATGTTATAATATCTTCCCATCTCCATCCATTGTTTATGTGTTACATAATATTTCTTTTCAAACCACCGGACTTTACGAAATATTATACATACAAAAAGTGCAAAGATGTACCGTTTTATATTTGTCGATAGCAAACAACTTCAGCACTGTTACCACCACTGCTCGCAGCAATATCTCAGAAACGGAAATGGATAGCAGTAATGTAATATCTTGCTATACCACTTATCTCGTGAACGGAATGGATGAGCACAGTAATAGTTTTTAACAAACTGTATTTGAAATGGAGGTTTTCTTTTTTCAATTACTGCTCGATGGCTAAAGAAATACGCTCCTCCATCTGTGGCGTGAAATGTTTCTTCTACTCGCCCACTTTTCCCTCTCTAAAGAAACTGTGGTTGGGTATTCGATATTTATTTTCCAACACTCTTCCCGTTTTGTTGACCTCCAATGCTGACATTCTTTGGAAACTACACTTCTCTGCAATTACCGAGGCGTTCTCGTCCATGACTTGAGGAGAGCAGCCCAAGAAAAGGCCAAGTTTTTTAACCCAAGCCACGCAATCGACTTGCAGGTCCTCGTAGGTAAGAAACATGACCTTATTCGGATGTCGCTTGCTCTCATGCCAATAACTCAGAACGCTCTCTGCAAACAGTTCGCCATGGAAAAACCCAGAGCAAAACCCATCAAACGTGGCTTCCTTGCTAAAATCTCCATGTAAATAAGGGAAGAATTTCCAAAGAGAAATGAGGACATCTCTGGGATTGCGAGCAATGTAAACAATCTTGCAAGCAGAAGACCTCACAGGAGGAGGCAGCAAATGGAATGGCAAGTGAGTGTGCAGCAGGCGGGGAGATGGAAACTTGGAAAAGATGGAAGGATCGTACGGTTGATGCTCAGCAGTACAATCGAACAGATAAGTTTCAATGGTGGGTACCAAAGAATGGGGCTTTTGGTCATCCACAGAAGCGCCGAAATTATGTCTTCCTTGCTCAATTGGATGATGGTGTGAAGCAATGCTTTACACCATGTTGTCCCCGTTTTTAGGAACGAAGCCAAGAAAATGTCGTCCCGGCGCGGTTGGAATTCCCTTTGCATGACCTTCACTGCTGGAAGTATGTTGAATCCTATCCAAAAACCTTCAAACTGCTGGACCTTCATCTACTCTTCTTCTACGTGCCGCCATGACCTCGGCCTCCTCTTGCCCCTGTCGCTCGCCAAAAACACATTGCCGTAGAAGGCAATAGATGTGTTTATATAGTGACCGTCCTTTGTTTCTAATAATTTATTAGACAATCCCAAGTAAATTATCAACTTTGGTGTATTTTACATTGTCAAAACCTAAGTCCCTCTTTGGACACTTTTGGTGATTTTGTGAGGTCGTAATTTTACAATTCTTGCGTGTTTTGTTTTTTTGGGTCAAAATCTCTAAATTTTGGGAAATTTGGGTTAAATTTTCAAGCTTCAAAATTTTGGGTGGCCAGAAGTTTTTTGATAGTGCTGAATTTATTTTGACCATCAATAAAACAATTCAAACATTTCTACTAGCAAATTTTTTGAAAAAAATCACTAAATTTCAACGAAAAAAAATTCACTCACTGAACAAATTTGTAACCTTAATAAACAAAGGCTTTTAAAAAGAAAAAAAAATTATATATATATGTCTTACACTTTTAATATAAGTATTTATAATATTATTTATAAAATTTAAATATATATTTTATAAGTAAAAAATTAACATAGATATTAAAAAATAATATCTATATATATATATATATATATATATAAAACTAACAAACTTTTATTTGTATTATAAACACTTAAATTATATATATATGAATTTTTAAAAATTCCAAAAATTAAATATATAAAAGGAAAATAAGTAAATTAAGAAATTTTATAATTTAAATATTGTTGTTATTTTATATATATATATATATATATATATATATATATATATATATATATATATATATATAAAATTTAAAGATCAAACTATTTTTTTAATTTACATGTCTCTTTTATGTATTTAAATTTAATATTTTATGAAAATATTACACTTCTATTAAAATTTTATATCTATTATATATATATATATATATATTTAAAAAAATGTCTATTAATCTTGGATATATGTTGATTTGTGCATTGTCAAGGCACTCCTATATGTTAAGTCATGAGTTTTTTTAGACATGACCATTGATGTAACCTCATAAGTGTCAAACATATAATAATAATAATAATAAATAAAAAATGACAATATAATTTAAAAATCAAAATATATTTTTTAATTTATGTATGCTTCTTTGTATTCAACTTTTATATTTTATGAAATATTACACTTCTATTATAATTGTTTATAAATATACAAATTTATATAATTTAAATGTGTATTGTATAAATAAAGAACCCTTTAATTGAGTTTATGCTTGGGTGGAATAGTTGTTATCCTCCGCACTGAGGTTCAAGTATAATGAATTGACATGTTTATTCAAAATATATATTTTTATTTATGTATGCTTCTTTGTATTTAACTTTTATATTTTATTGAAATATTACACTTATATTATAATTGTTTATAAATATACAAATTTATATCATTTAAGTCTGTATTGTATAAATAAAGAACCCTTTAATTGAGTTTATCCTAGGTGATTGGGTGGAATAGTTGTTATCCTCCACACCGAGGTTCAAGTATAATGAGTTGACATGTTTACCCTCTGTATTAGATTTTTATTGCTTTCTTATTTTTTTATTAGAAACCTTTTGAATTTCTTCTGATTTTATAATGAAATTGAAACAAATTTCAATAGAATTTTAGATGAATTTTGTGAAATTATTAGTACTCATGTTTGGCTTGTTCATGCTTGGCTTTAGATATGTGATCCCTATCGAACAAATATGCTGCTTAGGAATGAAAGTGTAACATCCCCTACTAAAGCTCATGTAAAAATACATAGGGTTAGAATTTTTTTACGAAATTCACTAGCATATAACATTATGAATTACATTATCCATATTATTTTACTCACCATTAGATATAATCTTCATCATTACGTAGAGTAGGAATGGAATAGTAAGTTGCATAATATAACAATCATTGTTGCAGTATATTAATATAAACTTCATGATGTAACATTGCATCATTTTCATGATTCTTTTAACTAGGTTAGTTAATAACATACTCGATAATGCAAATGTCACATCATGCAAGGAAGCAACATCATTAGAATGACACAATGGAAAACACATCATTGAACATTGATATACCTTGGAAACCCCATATGGAAAACCAACAAACTTTTAATTTTATTACACATTTGTTGGTTTTCACTTTTATTACTACAAAAATATTATTTTTTCTATTCCAATCACTTAATCATTATTCAATTTCATTGAAATAAAAATAAAGTCTCTATATGGAATTATTGTTACTTACCAACTACTCTTGGAAATCATGGTCACCTTATGCAATAATTTAATCACAGGTGCTTTATGAATTGTCGTAGACACTCTAAGAGTGGTTTGAAAACCCAATAACAAGCACCTAGGGTGGTTTCACAACCTCTATGAAAATCGCCCTGTAGCATATGACCAACAAATCTACATATTCACATTAATCACACCATATTTAATAATTAATTATTTATGAACTGTCAGGTGATATTCTAATCATAGTACTTCTACAAGTACTCAAAGAGCACCTATCTCTCTAATCATCGAAATGATCAATAACTGCACCAATTGCATACTCTCTTAGCCCCTGCTAAATACATGCACACAGTACTTCTACAAGTAATTAGAGAGCATTTAGCTCTCTAATCATCAAAATAATCAATAACTGCACCAATTACATATTGTCTTAGCCCTCACTAAATACATCCACAAGATTGGTAATATAATAGAGGAACCACACCTCTAGTAATTCCTTTCTAAGCACTAGGCTCCTTTCCTATCAAGAATGGCATAAAATTTGTAGACAATTATGTAGTAAATTCATTTTTAACATGTCACTTATCTAATTAATTAGCTTGGTTTGCCATGAAAAATACAAGGGGCAAAATAATTCTCCTCCCAATAATTGGGAACTTGTTTCCATAACTAGGTTGAGCCAATTTCACATCCATATATTTTTTTTTTTGATAGAGACCATACGGGTCTAACCTAGGATTTCACTGGCCACACTAGGTCTAACCTAGGATTTCACTGGCCACACTAGGTCCAACCTGGATTTAACTGAAAACATACGGTCCAACATAGGATTCCTCTTGGAAGTGTCCTACCTATTACTCCAACAACATCTTGTCCATGAGGAAGTTAGAGCTCAAGAACTCACTCTTTGGGCCTCCTCCAACAGGCTCCAAAATCAACATAGTTGCCTCGGGCTTTTCCCCTCTCACCCTCTAGGCCAACTCTTTTCCCTTATTGGGGTCATCTATCTTTAGGGAGGAAATCCAGTCAGAAAACCACCATCATCCCATAGCACTCAATGGGCCTTTTACGATTGTGACATAACTGTCTGGCATATGAAATTATAGTTTAGCACATTTTCCCACTGTAATTTACATAACTAACCATATGCACATTAACATTACAAAAGAGGAACATTTATGTACATCATGCATTCATACTTGACCCTCAACATGGGTCCCATAATCTGTAAAAGTAAATTGAGAGGAAATCATAACTGACATCACATGTCATACATGTGGTATTCATTTCAAATTTTCCACATAATAACCATCATGCAATTTAGAAAAACATTAACATATATTACATATCATAACATTATACCTTCTCATTTGCAGTTGCAAATCACATTGCAACATTTTACCTTTTATAGGTTCTTATGTTCCATGTTACTCGAATTTGATTATTCTACCATTAAGCCACCCCTTCTTAATTACACTAGCAACATTAGTCACAACTCCCTTTGATAAAAACATACCTTCTACAAAATATTGTTATTTACAAATTATTTTGTCAATTCAATATTTCAACAATGTAGAAAGATATTGGTCTTATCCACATTTCATAAGTCATCTCCATGCATTAAAAGTAAACATAACAAATAATGATACATCTTCCAGATGCTACATCCAATGAAATTTAGAACAAAGTTTCCATGAAGTTGTTTTCCAAAACAATAGTTGAGGAAATAAAACCTTCAAAAAATACCATAGTCACTAATTCATGAAAAATTATACCCCATTTACACATATTTATCTAATCAACAACCATTATGTGGAATTACCAAATTCAAGTCAATCACATAAAATTTTCTTGATTAAATCAATTAGCAATGCTTAATAGATTAAAAATGCCATCCATAATTTTTTTTAGTGATGGCAACAAAGACACCACATGTCCACAACATCATAGACTTCATTGATTAGATTCAATGTAATGTCACCGAAATATTCACATGCACTTGCTAAATTTATAAAGGATCAAATTAACATATTTGTTAGATGTGGGATGCATACCAGCGAACATCATGATTAAGTCATCAATTTACAAGGTTGTGAAGTTTGAACAAGCAATGTAATCAACATCTGAATACCACTAGTTCTATCATTAAACCAATAGAACATACATAATCTATTCCATCTCATGCATTTAAGTGTATCATAATACAATCAAATAACCTTGGCTGCTCTCGTCTTGCCAATTATTGTTCATGTATATTCATATGCAAAGCTATAATCCCTGGCATAACAATGCATTTCTATCAGTCATTTTAATAACACTCTTATATCATGATCTAAGTTCCTTGTAACCTTTAAGAACTTGCAGTCACATGTATGTGTTTCTAAACAAGTATCCACTTCCCTAATCATTGTATTTTTCTTCCATATGCATAAAAGACTATATAAATATTTACTCAAACAAGATCATTAATTCACCATTAGTTCTTGAGTGTCCTGCAACAATTATGGAAACAATTTATAAGGAAATCATACCAAATTCAAACAATATATTGTCACCATTAGAATAATTTACGATGATTGCATTGCTTATCATTTTAACAATAATCTTCAATTAAGAACTAGATACTGCATATTTCAATATAGTTTTTCAACTGACCACCAAAAATGATGTCATGCAATACTAAATAATCAGTGCTACCAACCATCTTAAATTCAATCAAAATCCATGACAAGACTTGATGCAGGAGTGTGAGGCTTAAAGACAAAAGGCTTCATTTTATTCCAAAAATCCAAAAAAAATTTACAAGTAAAGGAGTGGGATAAGTGTATGGTCTCAGAATGGAGATCCAAGATGAGATAAGTGTACTGTCTCCTAAAAGAGTAGAAGAGACTTATCACATGGTATTGAAGGCTGAAGAAAAAGTCATGAGGAAGTAGTCTGCCAGAAATAGAGGTACTTTCCAAGGAAGGGAAGTCAAGGTGGTAGAGGAAGGTCTACAACACCTAGAGATGGAGTTAGTTGCAGCTCATGTCAGCATGCACACATAGGAGGTGATGCAAGTGGCAGAGTGAGTTTTTCTAGAGGAGGAGGAGGCAGAGGCAGAGGAAGAGAAGTCAGATGTTACAGATGTAGCAAGATGGGACACAGAGCCTATAAGTGCCCAAAAAACATAGGAATGAATCAGAGGAATGCAATTGTTGCTAAGACTGAAGAGGAAGAAACAAAGGGAATAGAATAAGAAAATGTACCAGAGAAAGGGGAAAATTTGGTAGTTAACAAAGTTTTGTTAAAGCCAGCTAAGGAAATTGTTGAATCGGCACAGAGAAAAACCTTGTTCAAGACTATGTGCAAGGTTTAAGGGAAGTGTTGTCAGATGATAATTGATAGTGGTAGTACAGATAATTTTGTCTCCACAGAAGTGGTGGAGAAATTGAAATTGAAGACAAAGAAGCACCCAACGCCTTACAAGGTGTCATGGCTTCAAAAGGGGTATTAGTTGATAGTGAATGAGCAGTGTGAAGTGGAGTTGCAGTTGGGCAAATACAGAGACAAAATTCTGTGTGATGTGATGCCTATGGATGTGTGTCACATATTGCTGGGAAGGCCTTGGCAGTATGACAGAGGAGCTATGCATGATGGAAAGAAGAACACATATAAATTTAGCAAAGATGGTGTCAATCATACATTGCTACCTATGGAAGAAGAGGATGCATCGAAGAAACCTGATCCAAAGACCCTTTTTCTGAGTGGAAAGGAGTACTTGCAGCAAATGGAAGAAGATGAGGTAAGTTTTGCATTGGTTTGCAAACCCAAGGTAATAATAACTTCCACTAAAGTTTCTGATTTACCAATTGAAATTCAAGAGATGTTGGACAATTATTGTGATATCATTGTAGATGATTTTCCTGATGAGTTACCACCCATTAGAAAAATCAACCATCATATAGATTTGATTCCAGGAGAAAATCTACCTAATAAAGCAGCTTACAGGATGACTCCCATAGAGAATGAAGAAATCAGGAAACGAGTTCAAGAACTATTAGACAAGGGACTGATTAGAGAGAGTTTGAGTCCTTGTGCAGTGCCAACAGTGTTGAGCCCAAAGAAAGATGGAGGTTGGAGAATGTGCACTGATTCAAGAGCAATCAATAAGATAACAATCAGGTATAGATTTCCTTTACCTAGAATTGAAGATTTGATGGATTGTTTGAATGGAGCAAGATATTTTACAAAGTTACATTTAAAAAGTGGTTATCATCAAATCAGAATTAGAGAAGGGGATGAGTGGAAAATTGATTTTAAGACAAATGAAGGATTGTATGAATGGATGGTAATGCCTTTTGGGTTGTCAAATGCTCCCAGTACATTTATGAGACTCATGAATGAAGTTTTTAAAGAATTTATAGGTAAATTTGTAATAGTATATCTGGATGATATATTAGTTTATAGCAGATCAAAAGAGGAACATGTGAGACATCTGGATTATGTCATATAGAGGCTACAACAAGAGAAGTTACTATTAAATTTAAAGAAATGTTCATTCATGAAGGAGGAGTTGGTGTATTTGGGTTTTGTTGTTTCTGTTGATGGGTTAAAGATGGATCCTAAGAAGATCAAGGCAATCATGGAGTGGCCTTCACCAAAAAGTGTCTTAAGTAAGAAGTTTTCATGGTCTTGCTAGCTTTCATAGGAAATTCATAAGGAATTTTAGTAAGATCAATGCTTCAATTATTTACACTATAAAGAAAGGCAAACAACCATTTAAATGGATTGTTGAAGCAGAAAAGAACTTCCAGCTGTTGAAGAGAAAGATTACTGAGAAACCTATTTTGATTTTGCCTGATTTTAATAAACCTTTTCAAGTGAAGTGTGATGCCAGTGGAGAAGCCATTGGAGCTATTTTAAGTCAGGAGGACAGACCTGTAGCTTATTTTAGTGAAAAGCTGAATGAGTCAAAGAAGAAATATTCTTCTTATGACAAGGAGTTTTATGCAATGGTGCAGTCTTTGAAGAAGTGGAGACATTACTTGATGTCTAAGGAGTTCATACTGTATTCAGATAACCATGCATTACAGTACATTATGCAACAGCCAAATCTTAACCAGAAGCATGCAAAATGGGTAGAATACCTTCAAAGTTTTAATTTTGTGTTAAAACATATAACTGGCCAATCAAACAAAGTAGTAGATGCTTTAAGTAGAAAAATCATTTTGGTGCAAGAAAGTCAAATTCAAGTGTTGGGTTTTGATTTTCTTAAGGAATTATATGAGAAAGATCTAGATTTTAAAGATGCATTTGAAGCTTGTAGAAATCATGTTTTTTTAGACAGAAGTAAGTGGCTGGATTATTTCATCCAAGAAGGGCTGTTATTTAAAAGAAATCCACTGTGCATACCAAATTGTTCTATGAGAGAAAATTTGATCAAGGAAAAACATAGTGGTGGACTTGGAGGACATTTTGGTGCAGACAAGACTTATGAGCAGTTGAACCGGTTTTATTTCTGGCTGAAGATGAGAGCTGAAGTAGAAAAGTATGTGAAGAATTGTAAAGTCTGTCAGTATGCAAAGGGAAGGAGCCAAAACATAGGTTTGTATGTTCCATTACCTATTCCAGATAGGCCTTGGGATATGGTAAGTATGGAATTTGTTTTGGGTTTGCCAAAAACTCAAAGGGGACATGATTCAATTTATGTAGTAGTTGACAGATTTTCAAAAATGGCACATTTTATTCCATGTTATAAAACCAATGATGCTACTCATGTTGCTAACTTGTTTTTTAAGGAAATTGTAAGGTTGCATGGGTTACCTAAGAGCATTGTTTCAGACAGAGATACCAGATTTGTTGGTCATTTCTGGAGGACTTTGTGGAAGAAACTTGGTACTAAACTGAGTTTCAGTTCTGCATATCATCCTTAGACTGATGGGTAGACTGAAGTTGTGAACAGAAGCTTGGGTAATCTTCTGAGAAGCCTTGCAGGTGAACATCCAAAACAGTGGGATCAAGTTTTGGCACAGGCTGAATATGCTTATAATGATTCTCCTAATAGGAGTACATGGTAGAGTCCATTCCATATAGTTTATGGAATGCATCCAAGAGGAGTGTCTGAATTGAGAGATTTGGGTAAAGCTGAAATGTGGAGTGCTTTAGTAGAAGATTTTTCTTCAGAGATTCAAGTAGTTCATGAATAGGTAAAACAACACCTACAAGATAGCAACACAAAGTACAAGAACAAAGAAGATTTGAAGAAGAGGGAAGTAAATTTGGTTTTGGCACATCTAAGGAAGGAAAGATTTCCAAAAAGGGAGTATAACAAATTAAAATTCAAGAAGATTGGACCATGCAGAGTTTTAACGAAATTTGCTGCAAATGCATATGAAATTGAGTTACCCCCTTTCAATGTTGCTTATTTGGACAGTTATGAAAAGGGACAGGCAGATGACACAGTAGAAGACAAGGAATAAGAAGAGATCGATTGGGTAAAACAGTTACCTATAGCGAAGGCATTGCAACCAGAGAAGATATTGGATAAAAGAGAATTTAAGAAAACAAGGGGACAAGAGTATTTTCAGTACTTGGTCAAGTCGAAAGATCAACCAATTGTTGATGCTACCTGGGTGATAGAAACCATGCTATAGAAGTTGGGTCATTCTGTAGAAGAGCTCATGGACATGGGCCCATGAAGAATTTTGTCCTCAGGAGTCTGATGCAGGAGCATGAGGCTTAAAGACAAAAGGCTTCATTTCATTCCAAAAATAAATAAAAAAAGTTTACAAGCAACAGAGTGGGATCCTTTAGCTGTCAATTTACAAAGTTTTCTAGATAGGATTTGAGCTAGAATATAGGTATTTGAATGATTTTGTAATTAATCCAAGTAGTTTAGACTTAGTTGAGATTCTCGAGGAGAATATCAAGCAGTTTAGGTATTTATCTAGGATTAGATAGATTCGATCCATTGATTGAGGATCAGATTGTTGGATGTAAAGTATTTATGTAAGTTTTGAACTATTATAAGAGGATTTGGCTAGACTTGGTTATGGAGAATTAGACTATAAAATAATTGAAATATCTCTGTATCTTTGTGTATTTATGCATGAAAGGTTAAATCCCGGAGGTTGAATTCCTTCGAAATATCTCTGTGTATTGTTGAATTCCAGTTTGGCCTGTAAACTTAGAGTTCTGTATGATCTGGTGTTCTCGTGTTTAAATTCCTCATTCACTGTGTTTAAATTAAGTTGAATGTGTTTCGACCCTTGGAACTTTAATTAGCCAAACTCCAAATTCATTAGTGAAGAGCTAAACCTGGCGGAAGCACATAGCAGAAGGAGGAGAAAGTTTGATAAACCTGTGAGGAAAACCGAAGAAGCCTAAAACTGTCCGATCGACAGAACCGTTAGATCTACAGTCGTCGCGTGAAAATCAGTGTCGAGGTTTAACCCAAAATCGGACGCGATATTTTATCAAATTGGATTAATAATGCAGTTGATTTGGGCCATCTCATTAGAGGAGTGAGATCCAACAGATATCGCGTGGAAAAGTGAACGGTGGTTAATAAAATTTTCGGACTCGATGAGCAATCCAACCGTGGCTTAATTTCATTGAAGTCTGGATGATCGTAACCATCCGTTGTGGAGGCTGTGATCCAATGGTGGTCATGTGGTAAAAGTATACGCAGGTTAGTCCAGATTTCAGACCCAAGAAATTATAAGTTGGAGCTTTGTTTTCTTTCGGTTTTGGGTAAGTGAAGTTTTGCTATTTTCCGGGTAAATTTAGCAATTCGGCTGTTTTAGTAGAATATCTAAGTTTGGAGGCAGATGACTGAAACTCCAAGGGAAATAGAAGAAGAACTTCCACCTGCGCTTGAGGAGATCATTTCAGGATTTGAACGATTATCCCTTACACCTGCAACCAGACCACCAAGACTCAATCATCAATTAACCATTATAGTCAAGTCCTACCACTTGACTCTTTGTTTATCTTTAACATCCATAAGGGTTCTTTTAATGTCTTTCAAAACATTCTATTGTTCTCTTTAATGACAGTGCCCACCTTCTACATTGTTTCGTTATTGCACATAACAATACGTGCATTCATTCTTATAAGTAGTGCATTTTTCTTCCACCTTCTACATTCTTTCGTTATTGCACACAAAAATACATGCATTCATTCTTTATAAGTAGTGCATTTTTCTTTAAATACACCATTAATCATTATTATAAGAGTATACATGCAATGATTGGTAGTTAATCCACATTATCACTAGTGAGTGCTCAAGATTTTTCATAAATGCAGTATCATTTTCATTATAATGTATTTGTATAACTATTCTCTCCATCAAATGTAGGAGGCTTGACTTTCTTTAACTCATGTGGAAAGTAAAGATTTTCACTCCTCCTATAAGGATGTTTGCGGTGATGATAATGATGTCTCTCTTAACTAGAACTAGAATAGAACCCATATGCACTACCTCTCTTGTCAGGTGTATCCAACCATCTACCACCTTTGACTCTATCATTTCCATCCTACATGTATCTTGATCAAGACCTGCTACCATTTTCCCCATTAGTGGTTTCCTCCTTTCCATGACTGATTCTTGGTTGTCCATATTTATGCAATTATAGTAAGCTGCGAAGGATCACTGCATTTACTTCTAATTTATTTTCCTAACCTTTGGAAATTCTTTCCTATGACTCAATTATCCTGTCATTATCTTCCTTGCAACTTGTGATCTTTGCCTTTAGAATTCTTAGTGTATCTGCTATATCAGGAGAGTACTCATCTCCTTGCTACTTAGTTGATCTATAAGGAGAGTCATGTGAAATGTAATCCATCATTTTTCTCATCATCTCTGATATTTTATTTCCTACAAACATGTGATGTTAAATAAATCAAATATAGACATAATCAAAATCATACCTTAGTGAATTTTACGGGAGGCTATCTCGTCTGCACAATAAATCTATATAAGCATGATATACATATACATAATGACATCAACATATCAATGATTTGAACATCATCATACAACGATGTCATCATGATGATGCAAACTATATCAATTACCATCACGATGCATTCATAGAAAATATATCAACAACTAACATGAATGCATAATAATCACATCTACCCCAAGGTCTAGTGCTGCAACCTCGCTCCAATACCACCTTATAATGCTTGCTCCCACATTTACCCAAATTCAAAATCTCGTTAGGGTAAACATGAGATGAGTGTCACTATGATATGAATTGACCTCCTAGTTCTAGTTGACGAAGTAGGGATCACACACTGACATTTATAAACATCCTACAAGGGACTACAAATCACTCAGGAGCTAAACAACAACCCCAAGTGATCAATCCCTGAGTTCGAACCTTTTTTCTCTAACCTGGAACCCCAACTGAATGAAAAACAAGGCAAGAGTGTGGTTATGAGGCCCCAACAACAAGTACAAACCTACTTCCAAGTGGTTATGACCTAAATCCTCCAATTCAGTGCCAACGATTCTGATATCTGAGCCAATTTTTTAGGTTAACCTTCAGACCATTGCCCATAACTGCATGTAACTTTCCATAATAATAATTAACATGGCGAAAATTCCAAACATTCAAACTTGAAGCAAGAAATTGACATATACATAACTAATCCATAACAGACATCTTGTCAAACATATGCAAAACATGTAAGCTACAGGTCATGAATGCATATCTGATCATAAATTGATTGTCTTAATTTGAAAATCACGAAGAAGTATCTAAGCCCTCTCTAGCTAGTTGTAATAACACTTTTTAGTTCATGTGTTCATCAACCAATCTATAACTTATCAAAACATGTAAAGAATCATAGATAAATTACATCACATAACCAACAAATAACCAAAATAGAAACCATGGCAAATCAACCATAATGTGAGCAGCATAATCACTACAACTGCTCATAGATCACAATAATAAAATATGTTATATTAACATATGCAAATTCTAACCTAGTAAGGGACTTCCACATACCACCTGACCATAGATTGATCTGGATCAAATCTCTCTTTTAGCCCATCAACTCTACACCATATTCCAAGCATGAATGTGGGATCTCATGGAATAAACCAAAACAAAACCAAACCAGGGCTTCAAGGGGTCAAACCACCTCATCCCTCATCTAAAGTGATTCAACATCTACGGTCTGGAAATCGTATAAACCATATCGGTCTCTACCCAAGTTTTCTAGAGATCTAGGAACTAGTAACTCTATCTACATCCTTTCAGGGCTCTAGAGTGCTTTTCCCAACATATGACTGCAAGAACTAATAACTCAACCCAAGTTGTTCCAGGGCTTCCAGAGCATTTGTTTCAATCCAAAACCATCGAGAACCTTAGCACCAATTAGAAAAACAAATGGGAAACCCACAACACCATGGCTATCCATGAAATAGAAAGGCAAGAGTGAAACCATTCTAAATGCAATAAAATCTCCATGTCAATGACAACACATAACCAAGGAACCACATGCATATAACATGCATCCAAAAATAGCAAGGAAATCACACATGCAACATGTTACCTGCAAAGCAATCCAGCCATAGTTGTTGATCTAATTATTTACTTACACTCCTTGCTTTTCTTTTCCTTATTTCTCCAAATCCAAGTGAATTATAAAGTGCTCCAAGCATTCTCCAAGAATACTCCAAGTGTGCAAGAGTGTATGAGAGAGTGAATGAAGGGAGAGATCAACTCAAAATTGTCAAAAGGCTAGCAATTGATTCTCTAATATCTTTTTATCATTATTGTCTCCCTTTTTCTCCATTTTCCTTCATTTTTCCTCTAACATCCCTTACATGCAACTTTGTGTCTCTTCACCTTCCTTTTTTCCTATTTTCCTTTATTTTCATAATAAATGTAAATTATTGCCACTTTGCCAATTTCCATAGCCATTAATTAATCACAAGTGATGCCCACTATAGTGTTTTCCAAACATTCAACTTGGAATACATGTCTCATGGCCTTGTTCTTACTTTATTTACATGGAAAATCAACCAGGGGTTTTTACAAAGGAGTCCTCTCCCTACGTGGTCTACATGGTCTAACCACCTTGGGCAGTGTGGCCCATCTTATTCATTAATTATTTGTCCCTTTCTTTCTTGTAATCATGCCTAAAAGACACATGGGATTTTCCTTGATTTTTCAAGCTGAATTTAGTAACACAGTTAGCTCCATTAACAACACTTAGTTAACCCATGACTAATATTTAAAACAACCAACTCTTTAAGCAATATCCCTCCTCAAGCAATGGATCCATGTCCCTTTCTCATCCATTTTAGTTTTTGTAATTATATAATTCCAAGGGAATTATTTGCAATGCTTATAAGGGAAATCAACCCACATGGTATGTAACAATCCTTAAAGGAACATTGTCCTCTTTTTTTTTCACTCCTGAACATAAGAAAACATGCTTAAAAAAGCACAAATGAATTGGATCTTTATATTTACAACTTGATTTCAATCATCGATAACATACTCAATTTCTTGTCCAACAATGCAATGGATAGATATATATACCCATTAACTTTACCATCTTTCAGTTGTTATTTTCAGCTTTCTTGGTTAAGTTGACCATATATACCCAAAGGTATGAGAGTGCACTCTCCAACACGTTTTAGTGGAACTTGCACCTGTGGTCTCAGCCCAACCTCATGGAACTTCCATTAGGTGTTATAAACCCACTAGCCTTGAGTGCTTCATCCTCCCAGAAGATATCAACCAACATAATTTCTAGTGGATTTATTAGCCTGTAAGGCACAACCACTACTCAATTATTATTAGCCAGCAAGCCACTCGGGTTTCTCAGTTGAGCTATTATCTGATATTACTCTGTGATTATCAGCCAACAAGCCTCATGGGTTTCTAACTTGTGCAATCAATAGAGCTCATATATGCTTATCAACTAGAGAGTCTTTTGATTTTCTCAGTTATTCTATCATCAAATTTATGCTCCATGATTATCATCCAGTAAGCCTCATAGATTTATTAACTATGATATCATCATTGTTCCTCTAGTCCACCTAAATCTCTTTTAGAATCAACATGGCACTTAGTGGATTACATATGTAATCCTGTAACAAATGATTTCACTTATTAGTTAATATACACAATGTCATAACCATCAAGATTTCCTTTTCATCTGCATGACACAACATGAGCATATACAATCATATTATTATTAAAATAATTGGTCATTCAGGGCTTCCCTGCCCCATTGATTCCTCTTTCAACCAGGAATATCATTGGACAACTTATCGTGCCATCCCAAAAATCCATTTACATTTGCATTAATTAAATTTATACAATCGTTCTTCCACAAGAATGATTCCTAACAAGACCCTGTTGGGCACAATGGAATTTACACATATATATGTATATATCAACATGATCATGAACACACAATTGTATATGCACTTAGGGTCAGGGTCGATAAAACCTCCTTTGATCCATTCTCATGGATATCATCCTCTTATCCATTATGCTCATGGACCAAACCATCCATCTTTATTGTCATACCATTATCCACTTAGTCAGGGACATATCACACATTGACACATATTAGATAAAAATAGAGTTTTCAAGAACTCCATGTATTCTTGTTATTATTCGCACAATAATTTTTAGCTTGCACATAATTTCATTTCTGCTTGGTGTCATATTTAGAAATGATACCCCAAAATACACCAAAAATAGTCTTTCCCAACCCCTCACCCAAAACCATCCCTTATCATCATCATTTTTTTGGTTCGTGCTCTTCAATTATTCACATGGCCTCTTTCAGGTCGTGTTTTTGTTGGTCTTACTCATATCTCTTACCAGAGCTCCATGAATTTCCTGTAATTCCCACTAATGTTCTTAAGGGCCCCAAAGCATGAAGGACAAAAGTAAAAATTCAAATAAAAAGAGGGTAAGCACAAAATAAAGAAACTCATGACAAGAATCGTAATCACACAAAAAGTTAGCATGGTCATGCACAATCCAAGAGTAATAAAGGGAAATTCAAACATAAATAAATCAAGGGCACAATCATAAAATATAAAAAAATAAATAAAAAATCAATTCTCATGATTTTTGGCATCCCTCAATGCTTCAAGAGTAAGAATCAACTCGAGCCATTTACACGATTTCATTTAGTCACTTCTACTACAACCAACCACAACAATTAACTCAACCACTACACATTGATTTAATTATAATTAATTATAGTGCTTCAACGTAGGAAAATGGATACATAATCCAGATCTAATCATCCATCTTGACCGTTGATTCCAAGTATCCAACAAGTATGTCTTCCACAAATATGTAGGTCCCAGATACATTTTGAGTTATACCCTCCACCGTCTGTGCTCCTTGTATAATATGCAATTCGAGTTGATTTCTCTGCATGTGGGAGTAATCTCTATGAAAATGGTTCTCCCCACATTTCCAACATATTGTGGGCTTCTTCTAGGTCCCATCCTCTTCTTTTTCTTGGGAACGTTGACATTCACAAGTTTTCTTGATGTTTTGTTGGGTTTCACCTCTACTAGTGGTGGAATTTCGTGCTTTCTCCCTAAGCCATTATCTAGAACTTCCCTGCATTTTTCCTTTAATTTCAAGTTTTCAAGACTTCCTTTTTCCTTAAAGTTAGGCTTAAGCTCTGGCCTATGTCTAGACTGCTCATAATAGTGTTTCAACTTTCTGATTTCCTCTTCAAGGGTTTGTGGCTCATCAAATTTAATACGATCTTTAAAAGCTAATGGCATCCCACAATTATATTGCTAAATATTTTCCTAATTTTCATCCTTATCATAGAGAACATACCTTAATAGCTCGAGGAATTTAATGGTATACCCTTTGTCTAACATTGATCCAGCCCGAACTCATACAATTTCTTAGCCTTGTTATGAAAGTATCTCTTAGATAGATACTTGTCCCTAAAATATCCTTCAAATTCCTTCAAGGATGACTCTTCTTCTTTTATGCCGTTCACATTTTTTAGATATTCCCACAAGATATCATTATTTCCATTTAGGTTGAAAGTAGTTATATTTTCTTTCATCTTCTTTGAATAGCCATGGACTCTGAAGAACTTCTTCATTCCCAGTAGCCTAGCTTCTACATCCTCTGACTTCTTCATCTCACCATCAATTGCAGTGGGCTTAGATTTCATAAATTCCTCTAGTGCGCGTTCTTCTTCCCTCCTTCTATCATAATAATGTTGATGATGATAGTGCCTTTTGGGAGTGACTTCAATATGTTGTTCACAGGTGTTGGTCCTCTTCTCTAGGGTGCCTAGTGAAGTACATTTTTTTACTATATCTTCACTTGGCATTCTCTATCTCTTTCTTGATCTTCTCCAATATGCCTGATTGGTTATTAGAGGAAATTTCAGCCTAAAAGTGCCTATGAAATTTTCATGTAATTTTTGTGTCATAATACAAAAAACGATCTAAATCTTTTAAATTTAAGAAGAGGTAGATGTAAATATTTTGGAGGAAAAAGAAGAAAAGCTACTTTATTTAATTGTATTTTTGGCTTATCTCCTTATACATTTACTCAAATTTGAAGTGTAGACACTCATTGGATGCAGAATTAAATTCCACATCCAAAGAGTAGTCATTATGCATACTTTTGAGAAGACTTACATTGATAAAAATTGAAGATAACACATTTTTTAATGTATTTTC
Organism: Pinus tabuliformis; assembly: GCA_031772625.1. Lineage (NCBI taxonomy): Eukaryota > Viridiplantae > Streptophyta > Pinopsida > Pinales > Pinaceae > Pinus > Pinus tabuliformis. The sequence goes on along the minus strand of CM062807.1, from coordinate 753,614,873 downwards.
ATTTTTTTATCAACGTGGATCTTCTTAAGATATGCATAATGGGTACTCATTGGATGCAAAATTTAATCTCACATCCAACAAGTGTCTACACTTGAAATTTGAGTAAACCTATAAGGAGATAAGCCAAAAATACAATTAGAAAAAGTAGTTTTCTTCTTTTCCCTCCAAAATTCAAAACTCTTATTTTATAATTTTAACTATAATTTTATTATTTTTCCTTAGGAGGCCACTTTTAGGCTGAAATTTCCTCTAATGTCTTTCTTCCTGCTCTAAGGGACTCTTCGTGTCCCTACAACTAGATTCCAAATCATGTTTTCTTTTCATTTCTAAGTCTGAAAGACTCCGCAACAGGACCACATTCACTTCTACTTTCCTCTCTTATGCTTTGACAAGCCTCTCATTATCATATTTTTAGATTATTATTTCCACTTTTAGGCTTCTCAGTGTGTCCATCCAATCAGGAGAGTCTGTCATTCCTAGTTGATCAACTGATATTTCCTTTGTATCCATTCTTACTTCTTCATATCCATGTTATGATTCATCAGGGCTATCTTGCACAATTCTTGTCTTCATGTCTTCAGACCTTGGTTTATTTTATGTGTTTTCACACACAAACATTACTATTAGATTTAAAAAACCCCAAAACATCATAAGCATGATTACCTTTGCTTGTTGTTGAAAGTATGATGGTACATGGCTAGTTGAGGAACACATTGTAAGTTAGCACATCAATAACAATAAGATCATGTCAATAATTAGTACCATGCTACATAATTAAATCACAAGGTAAGCATATCAACCATACATTCCATCAATCACTCTCAGACCAACTTTTAACACCTAAGCATTTGTTTTATCCATTTTCTAAAATTCAATGTTAAACCACTTTACTTTTTCAACCTTGTAATAGAGTACCAACTTATTCTGAAGGGCTTGGAAGGAACCTTGCCATTATTTTACCCATGATCGAGCCCATCTAGTCTAAGTGCTAAACCTGGATGATTTAATTATACCACTATGTAACACACCCCTTCATAACCCACCCCAAGACAAGGATTAGATGGAGGTGGTTAATATGATGACCCAAGATTCAAGCATTATGGAAATGGTGTCTAAAAATTAAATGAAAATTTTGAACTTGCTTAAAACATCAAATGGATGACATCATTTTTTTCATCTCATTAAGATGATTCTTGTGATATAAATTTTATCTCAAACTAACCTCTAGATTGAAGTTTATGAAGATTTGAATTGTAGTGTCATGCCATCAATCCCCCATGTGGCATCCACATGGTCCGCTCGTGGTGCCCACATGCCCATCCTAGTTAGCCTCCTCAATGCCACTTGGCATTAGTGTATTATTTACCCGAGGTCATAATGTGTGTGTGTGTGTGTGTGTGTGTGTGTGTATGTATATATCTATATATATATATCTATATATATATATATATATATATATATCTATATATATATATATATATATATATATATATATACATACTCATTGCTCATACTCCCTCTCCTACGTGTCCTTGCATGATGTGCATCAATGCGCACTAGGCCGACTACCACCACATTACCTCTGAGGTAACTCTCTTAGATGAAACCACTTGGGAGAAACTCTAAGCGACCAAGTCCTTAATCACCGAGGTTCTATGGTTCTCAGGTCCAAGGTCACCACGAGAAAAATTTCATCTTGAAAGAAAACTCACCTGAAATAAAACTATCTCAGAGGAAAATTTTCTTGGTGAAAACCCTCCTCGGAGGAAACCTACCTCATCGAATACTCAACCTGGGAGGAAACTAAATCTCAAAGAAAACTTAATCTGGGACATTTCTTCAATAAAAATGATCTAGATCACTAAGCCTGAGATTTTTCCATCAATTAATAGAGCTTATGCTAAGAAACAAGGATCATTATTTGTCTTAGGTGTTTGATAATTCAAATCATGGAGACAAAAAAATAGAAAAGTATTGTAGATGATGAGAACCCCTTTTTCCATATTTGGACAAAATCTTGGAGGTTATTCCTCGGCTAAAATAATCTTGGAGGTTTGAGAGGTGTGGCGCTATGAAAACTTTGGAGATTTGAGATCTTGAGGTCTCAGTCACAAGGGAAGGTCACTTGAGCTAGAGCTTTAATGCCAAGGGCTAATAGCAATGGGGATTGCACCCATTACAACATATAAGCCAGCCTTGAAGAGACTTAGCCCATGGCTCAGTCGCCATGGTTTTGTGAACATCTGAGCCTAACTCCATAATTTGGCCCATATTCTTTAAAGTGTTAGATGGCTCACTTTGGAGCTATCTCTCCATAGATTTCAACAGGGCTTTGCACGACCCATTTGACCTTACATACATATTGGTTAAGCTATCCTTCCCGGGATTAGAATGAATGAAATAGCGTTAATAGATGGAAAGGGACTTTCCCATTTAAATATCCAAAACAAAAACCTTAGTGACCTTACCCAAACAATAGGGAACTTACCTGGTTTCCTTAATTACATCTTAAATACATAGTCATGTTGTTATTAGTTGTACACACAACTCATACACAAAGATATACACAATACATGCCAACTACCAATTTCATTGAATCTCTCAAACAAATAAAGAGATTCATTTAGTCATCAAAACTTGAAATCACAATTACGCATGCTCACACAACACATAGATAATTTCAACCATTCAACTAAGCATTTATATAAGGAATCTAGTATTTATCAACACATAGAAAATCACATTTCTCAATCAACATAAGCTTGTAGCCAACCTGTTGAGGATGTACATGTCATTCAAACCTTAAAAACATAGTTAGATAACTTATCTTATATGACAATTGAGGTTTGGAAAATGAGAATGGGACTTCAGCTCTCCACCCAACCATACACTAGTTGCAGCCAAGTCTTTCTTGCGGCTATCACCCCCAAGCCAGATTCCAAAGCTTGAATTAGAGTACTTTTAGAGGATTTTTAAACCAATATTTTAGTGGAAGTAAAGCGTCTCGAGGTTGCCTCACCTCCACCCACTAACTATAAAAACCAAGAGAGCATAGTGAACCACTTCATGGGCATACAAACTCCTTATGCTCGGAATATTAAATTAGTATCATCGACTGAAATAGAGTGTCTCAAGACCACACTTCCTTCACCCACCATCTATTCAAAGATTTCACATTAGGCAGGGGATACTTTTCTTTTGTACATATGGACTTATATTACAACATCCCAACATCTATAGGGATTTCGTCACAGATTCTTAATTTAGATATATATATATATATATATATATATATATATATATATATATATATATATATATATATATATATATATATATATATATATATATATATATATATAGATATATATATATATATATATAGTAAATGAGACGGGGTATTTATCAGTCATGAGGATTTATCAACCATGTTACCTTTGAAGGAATAAGAGTGCACAACCTAGCAGCTTAGTGGAATCTTCCACCTGTGTTTTCATCCCAAATCCCATGGAACTACCATAAAGCGTTATTAGAACACTAGCCTTGTGTGCCTCCACCTTTCAATGGCTATCAACCAACAAGGTCTCTAGTGGACTTGTTAGCTCTATCAAGAACAACCATTACTCTATGATTACTAGTCAGCAAGCCCCATGGGTTTCTCAGCTGACTATGATCATAGTTTCTTTTCTCCCTGAATTCTCTCAGTTCTCATAAGTTCTATACCCTTTGAACAATATGGTTGGTCCTTAGGAACCTCTCAACCTCTTGTCTTATTCTACTTTCTCTTCCTACACATGTGACCTTTGTATGGTCAGCCCCCTCAGAAGCCTTCCCTAGCCTCTTCTTTTTCTTTTTTCCTTAGTTTTCACCCCTCCTCCCTTCCTTCATCATTTGAGAGGATTTTCTTATCCCTCATACCTTCATCCTTCATTCTCTATTCTCCCTCCATAAAGGAGTCCTCTCCCTACGTGATCTACATGGTCTAACTACCTTAGGTAATGTGGCCCATCTTCTTAATATTTGTTTGTCCATTTCTTTCTTGTAGTCATACTTAAAAGACACATGGGCATGTCCTTCATTTTTCTAGCTGAATTTAGTAACACAGTTAGCTCCATTAACACCACTGAGACTAACTCCTCAAGCAATTTCCCTCCTTAAACAATGGAATTTGTCTCCCTTTCTTAACCATTTTAATTTTATAATTACATAATTATAGGGGAATTATTTACAATGCTTACAAGGGAAATTAACCCACAGGAGATGTCACAGATATAATGACTTTCATAATTTAACACACATACACACACACACACAAATCATGTTTTCTACAATTCTACAAATTTTGTGGTGAAATTCTATCATTTAGGTATCTAAAAGTAGCATTAATGGAAACACATGCATTATATTTTGCATAAAAATAGCATACCATTTTTAATAAAACTCAAATTTCAAAGACCTATACACATGTTCTATAAATAAAAAGTTGTATATATTTAGAAAGGTAATTCATTTTCCTACATTTCATCTTTTTATATCATATTCAAATTCATTGGGGAATTACCTCAAATCGTAAATCAAAATTAATCTATTATTGTTTTTCCATGTTTGTATTACCACTAAGGTGTCATGTGAGATCATCATTATCTTACACCCAACCAAAATTATTTTTTTGAGAGTAGATTCTAGGTTCTAATGCCTCTTATAAAAAATGAAAAAAGTTTATCCCATTGTTTGAAAGACACCATAAAGTGCATATTTATGTTTAGTTGGGAAGTAATTATTAAATTTATCTCATTATTTTTTCTTTCAATTCTCTAAGTTCACAAAAGCCAAGATTTTAGTTTAGATTTGTAGTAGGCAACACTGAGAAACTCAAAAATAAATATCAAGCTTACACTCTTAGATAAATCATCTCCTATTCATAAAATAACTATATTACCATTGACAAAGTCCTATAACATTTTCCTCCCTCTATTTGGAGCAATATGTCATGGCCCTTCAGTCAGGATGTCGACCTTGTTAAAGAACTAGGATTGCTATCTTGATATTTCTATATTGCATTCTTATATTAATCACATGTATTCCTATTGTCACCAAGTGTTACATTTATAATAAATTTAATAAGATTTGGTGTGTTTGGAAAAAAATAAATTGAAATGGATTAGAGAATGATGTTCATAATAAAATAAATAAGATTTTATGTGTTTGAGACCACATTTGGAATTCTTAATATTGAAAAAACGAAAAAAAACCACATATTGACTTATAATGGAATTATGTTTTCTAACTTCAATTGTAGAGGAACACGTCACATATATTTGTGATTACCCAACAAAATAATGTAACACTTTATTAAAATAAGGGAAATATTTTTAAAGAGGATGTCATGTTGTATTAAATATATTTGTATTATCATAATGGAGAATTTTATCACAACATGGAGATTTGCATGAGAAAGCTACTTTGCAAATTTGTAATATTTTTAATATAGATAGTGTGCAATAGAGAAATTTTATGTTAAACTTGTTATACATGTGGATATTTTATAAACTCACTAAAATTAACTTAAGCAATGCTAACCTCAAACTTGCAACTGTAAATCATACATATCATATAATATTAATCATTATCAATCTTGAGTAATTCAATACCATTAAATAAGCTTAGGGAATAAAGTCTTCTTAAAATAAATCACATCATCTTGGAAAGAAAAACATAACTACCTCTTTTTTCTATTCACAATAATAATGTGAATTATCATCTAAGAAGCTTTAATGACTTCTTTTTGAGATTGAAACAAAAATAACATTAACAAAATCGTGTATCCGTGAATGGCTTCTGCTAGTGTTACAATTAAACAAACACAAAGATATTTACAAATAGAAAGGTTTAGTGTTATGTAAAAGTGTATTCAAAAGCTAAAAGAGACAAATGTATATTATTGAGCAATTTTATTAATTTGTGCAAGACAATTGTTGTAAAAAAAAATAAATTCCAGAGTATGGATATGGTAACTCATCTTCTTGTTATAATTGACAACAAGGTTAAGTGGTTAGAGAGAAATATAAATAACAAGGTTAAATGGTTAGAGAGAAATCCATTGAATGTTAAAAGAGGAAAGCAGTTGAAAGGTAATATTGAAGCTAATATTGAAGCTGATAAAATGTAACTTTTTAAGCAATTTCAAGAATGCCAAAGAGAAGAAAACAAAACAATAATATTGGGCTTGATATCTTGCAGGCATCTAGCCCAAAAATCCATTAAAGACATTGACTAGACTTGAAAAGTAATTCTAATAACCTGACTCGGGGTCATTGAGAACTTAGGGTTGAAGAATGAACACATGCTCTCTAAGATATGTATCTTCCATAAATGATATAATAGCTAAGATGTTTTAAGAATCATAGATGCTTTTGAAGAGTGTGGTTTTTCTATTCATACCAAAAGGTGTGGTACCATGGTAACAAGGAAATAAAAAAATAATAAATAGTGTAACTAACATATAAAAAAATTTAGAAAAAAAAAAACAGATTTATTTCAACATTCAATATAAATGTTTAGAAACCTTATACGGAAATTATTTGAAATTATTCTTTCTAGGCATAAGAATCAATATTGTAAAAGTACAAATTTGAATTAGAAATGGAATCCATATTAGATTTTACATTCAATTATATCATAATAACAATAGGAAGTTCTTCCCTTGAGTGTATAGATAGTTCACATGTTCAAGAGTTGGTATTTAGCCATACATAAAACATAATTGATTAGCTATAAGGCCCACAGATCTTGGCTGGAAGCTGGAAGTAATTTTTTGGTCAAACTTAAAATATCTAATCAATTATATAGATAAATTTAACTCTAAGTCAACATAATTTAAAAGAAATTTTTGTTTAGCTTGATTCATATCAAAATTTATAAAAAGGTATAGATGCCTTATCCTAAGTAATTTTTTGGTCAAACTTAAAATATCTAATCAATTATATAGATAAATTTAACTCTAAGTCAACATAATTTAAAAGAAATTTTTGTTTAGCTTGATTCATATCGAAATTTATAAAAAAATATAGATGTCTTATCCTAATACATAATTTCCTTGGAACTAATTAGACTATTCTAAAGCAATCTCTTAAAAAAAAAGCACTCTACCTTCGAAATTGTTTTCCTTAATAAAAATAAAATAACATTATTAATAAAAATAAAATAACACCATTAATTCCTTTTGATAAGAGAAAATAAAAAGAAGCTTTGAACTTCTTAGCCTTTGATTACCAACCTAATTTCCAATACCATAAAATTGTCATTATTTTCCTTGCAATAAAAAAGAATAGAAATAAATAATGTCTCCTCACGTGAATGAATTTCAATATCCCAAGTTAAACCCATAAAATTCTCATTATTTTCCTTGTAATAAAAAAGAATAGAAATAAATAATGTCTCTTCACATGAATAAATTTCAATATCCCAAGTTAAACCCACGTCCTCATGCCTTGTGACACCCTACCATCTAATTATACCATGTAGTCTTACTTTAAACTAATACCTCTCTCATTACATAATGGTCCTTTGTAAATACGTAATGGCCCTTTGTAAGTAGGTTTCAGGGTAGAGTTCATGTTTTAGATCATTTACGGAATCCAATTAGAAAATAGAGTTAAAAGTGGGTATGGGAGGAATAACAAAGAAATAAAATGGATGCAAAATGGTTTATGTAGTTACAAAACAATAGGGATAAAAGGAGATACATGAAGCAAAATGAAAATTTGAAAGGGGTATGGTATGTTTCAAGTACCGCTAACCTTAATGCTTTGGATGTACCAATTTTCATGTCAGTCTAGTAGCGTCTACTGAGATGCAGATGTAGCATTTAGGTGGTGATGTGAGGAGAAATGAAGTTACTAAAATATAGATGATTGAAATAGTCAAGAGTGATTTGAAAAAATCAAATTATCAAAATAATCAGAAAAAAGCCAAATTATCCTAAGCCTCATTAAGGAAAACAACCCAGCCAAATTATCCTAGGCCTCATTAAGGAAAACAACCATATATGATTTAAACGACAAAAGCTTCACAACCATATATGATTTAAAGGACAAAAGCTTCACTTTCCCATGAACAAAATAGTGTTGAAAGGAAATGATCATAAATGCATAACCTAAAGTTCTAAACTACCTCTCTTGTAAGATATCAAGAAGTCCATGAGTCAGATACTTTGATAACTCCAACTTCCATAGCTATTATTTCCTTGTTTCCATCCAAATGATAATCTTTGAAAGCTACAATTTTTTTCCTATACAGATTTCTTCCAAAACAGTCCACTGGTGTACACTGTAAACACGTAAGCTTTAATTTTCCATTCAATCATGGTTACTTTTAACATATGTTACTCTCACAACATGTAAGTTATGTCTTCATCCTAACATTGCAAACTTCTTCAATGTTGAATTCCTATCTCATTGAAGGTCGGTAGAAAAATTTCTTCTCTTTCTGAGCAAAAAAATCAAAACATTTCAAAGTGTTTTTAAAAGAAATATCTTATATGCAAGGGATATTTTGATCTGGACGCCAGAGAAATCAAAGCAGCTACAAAACCAATTGTTAACACTTTTGCAAGACTTTCAATAAAAGTGAGTTGAGCTCTGAAACAATAATTTCCCCCTTTCCCCCTGTATTTACACGTTTTAACTGCATACAACACGATTCATGTCAAAACCATAAAATGATGTATCCATAATAAAGGATCTTTATACTCAATAACTGGGCAGTGCAGAAATAACCAAGGATCAAACTCCAAGATTAATAGCCTTACAAGAAAACGAGCTCATTTTTTTTTTTTATAACAAGTTGATATATAATATTTTTTAAATGATACACTTAGTAACGCAGATTATGGAGATACCGGACGATATTTCGCTAGGAGAAAAACAAATCAAGGAGAACACGCCGAACGAGAATACTCATAACGGGAAATCGATACCAGTAACATAATAACTTTCTACACCTATCTCATAGATGGAAATGGATAACAATAATATTATAAACTGTATTTGAAATGGAGGCCTTCGTTGTTCAATTTCTGCTCGATGTCTAAATAAATACGCTCCTGCATCAGTGGCGTGAAATATTTCTTCCACTCGCCCACTTTTCCCTCTCTAAAGAAACTGTGGTTGGGTATTCGATGGTTATTTTCCGTTTTTTTGTTTACGTCCAACGCTGAAAGCCTCTGGAAACTGCACTTCTCCGCAATTACGGAGGCGTTCTCCTCCATGAGCTGAGGAGAACATCCCAAGAAAAGGCCGGGCCTTTTAACCCAACCGACGCAATTGGCTTGCAGGTACTCGTAAGTACCAAACAAGTGAGCTTAAATCGATTGCTCTTTTTCCGAATATTCAGGAAAATCTATCGCTGATTCCCTGAATATTTAGGAATCTTAAGGATGCCCAACAAACAAACATCACCTTAATCGGATCCCGCCTGCTTTCATGCCAATAAGTCGGAACGGTCTCCGCAAAAGGACCGCAATGGAAAATACCAGAGCAAAACCCATCAAACATAGTTTCCTTGCTGAAATCTCCATTCAAATAAGGGAACCCACCTTCATGAAGTTTATTGAAGAATTTCCAAAAGGAAACGAAGACATCTCTGGGGTTGCGAGCAATGTAAACAATCTTGCAAGCAGAAGTCCTCACAAGAGGAGACAGCAAATGGAACGGCACATGTGTGTGCAGCAGACGCGGAGAAGGAAACTTGGAAAAGATGGAAAGATCGTACTGTTGATATTGATGCTCTGCTGCAGGGTTGAATATATAATGCTCCATCGTGGGTACCAAAGAATGGGGATTTCTCTTGTCCACACAATTCGTGTCGCGTTGCTGATTACTGCTACATTGGAAGATGGTGTGAAGCAATGCTTTACACCATGTTGCCCCCGTTTTTGGGTACGAAGACAAGAAAATGTAGTCCGGGCGCGGTTGAAGTCCTTTTGCAGCACCTTCACTGCTGGGAGCATCTTGACATCTATCCAAAGCCCTTCACACTTCTGGGTCGTCGTCCCGCTGCACGACGCAATGAGGCCAGTCGATGATGAATTTTTGGATTCCATATGCGATTCTTCTTCTATTGCTGCCATGATCTCGGCTTCCTCTAGCTGCTCGGGCTCACAACTTGGCAGAAGAATCTACAGCAATTTTGCGTCGAATGCAAGTTATCAAGTAGTGTGTGGATGACATTAACTTATAATTATGATCCAAAAATAAAAATTAAGTGGTTACACTTTAAGTAAACTTGTAGGAAAGTTTTCCGGTTAAAATTTTAAAAATAAAATTTGGTATTAAATTAGATATATTAAAATTTGCAAAATTATTATATATATGAAAAATTTTAAAATATAAATAACTTTCACATATCATTTTTATCTTATATTATATTTACCTATAAAATAAAGGATAATAAATTATATATATATAGAAGGATAATAAATTATATATAAATATATATATATATAACTTTTATATTTGTTCAACATATTATAATTTTATTAACACTCTTTATAAATATTTAATTTATATAAATTTATATTAACACTCTTTATAAATATTTAATTTTTATAAATATATAAATTTATATAATTTAAAGATGCAGGATATAAATAAAAAATTAATATATGTATGATTGTTTTATACATTTAACTTTTATATATTATTGAAATGTTATATTTCTATTGTAATTGTTCATAAATTTAAGTGTGTATGGTATAAATAAAATATTAATATATCTAAATTGTGAAAATAATGATAGACAAATAGTTATATTTCTATTGTAATCTTTTATAAACATATAATTTAAGTGTGTATGGTATAAATAAAATATTAATATATCAAAATCGTGAAAATAATGATAGACAAATAGAAATGGAAAATATTATTAAAAAAAACATGTTCTATGTAAATTAGCAACACCACACTAGGATCTTTCCAAAAGTAACTTAAACCATATTAGTCTTTCTCTAAAAATTGGCATTCATAGAACATCCTTTTAGTGCAAGGAATCTAAAATTATTTTTAGTGTTTAGTCTTTTACTATTTATTATTTTTGAATTTTTGAATTTAGAATTTTTTGATCCATAATAATTATAACAACATCTTTTGGTAAAAATCCAATAAGAGATATTCTTGTCTACGCATTTCGAACTAGCCAGTGTGGTTCATCTTCAAGACAAGATGAGGAACCAGATCCAGGCATTGTAATAAATAGATGTAGAGAGTTGCTAACTACCTGTTAGCCAATAACAGCTAGTTTGACTAAGGGCAGAAATATATTTGAATTTTTATTATGATTATCATTGAATTTTCTATGATTTCATAATGGGCTTGAAGTGAAATTCAATAAAAATGTAGACAATTCTTGTAAATACAATTTAAGTGTAACATTCAAACTATAATGTCACCATACAAACAAAAAAATCTCCTAATACATACATTAAGACTTATGCACATCGATCTTATGCATCGTACAAAGTATTTTAATCACAGAAATACTTATATCTTGTCACTTGGATATGGTTATGGTTATTATCAATAGTTTTTGGTCTTTCATTATAATGACATTGATTATCTCTAATCAATAGGTATACTGTTCAATTTAAAATCAAGTTATGTAATCTCCACCTAGGTTGTCCTTTTGTATAAATGCATATTGATAGATTAGATGCTTTTGTATAAATGCATATTGATAAATTAGATGTGTTCCGCTGCGAGAGGTCTGCGTCCAACTAGTTCCCAATCCACACCGTCACCAGGTGAAGATCTAACAACAGAGATCTTGGTTCGAGATCAGACAATCAACATTTCTCCTCTGCATTCTAGGGTAACTAACCCTAGTTTCATTGCTTGTGTACTTCATTTCTTCCTCATCTCCGCCTAGGCAGTAGCTCTACAACTGCTTCAAGTCACCTCTATTCTAGAAACCCTTGACAGTCCTCCACAGAGTTATTCCTCTCATTTGCAAATATTCTGGTTCTTTGGTCCCCAGCGCAGAGGATCTAAGCAAGCTGTTGAAAGGAAGGGGTCCTCGTCATTCGCCTTCGGCTTGCTAGTTTCAGCTAGAGCTCTATCTAAGGTAACACTATCATTTGGTTCATCTTTGTGTAGTTTATAACTGGTATTGACCTGTCTCATTGTTTCCTTCACCTCTAATGTTTCTTGTTTCCTTTTTTTCCAGGTGACTGGCACCACTAGAAAGACTCCTCATGATGCAGCTGCCTGGGGTTTCCCTTTGATGGTTCAGCGTCTTCTTCTGAGGTTGGAACGAAGTTAATCTCTGTTTTTCCCTTGTTTATTGGGTTATCCTGCTACTAGTTTACTGGGTTTTGCATCAAGTGAAGGAGTAGAGGAATAATCCTCCTGTATGTTTGAGTTATTCACTGAATATAACGTTGTGAACATCATTTGACTATTATTTAGTTTTAAGGCCCTTGGCTGGAGATTTTTTAAAAGAAAAGGATTAATAATGTAACCAATAATTATTGTCTTCTTTCTGAACTTGAGACTCCTCAGTCTGGCTTAGGTTATGAATGTTGTTTTCACTTCGGACCCTACTTAATGACGTCCGGTCTCACTAATATGGATAGTTGATACAAGGCCTTTATTTTATCTTATAAATTTATCTTGCTTACAGTGAAAAATCTATGGTTCTTTCTTACGGAGATCTAATCAAATGAAATAGTTGATTTTGGCCTTATCGAAATGAATAAGGGTCTATTACAATTTTCGGTTCTTTATCTCAGCATGAAATAGGAAAAGAAATGATTACAGTCATGCATTCGTTAACTTTTATTGTTTTCTTGTTCTCATGAGGTTTTTAAGAAAACTGATACTGTAATTTCCGAGTTTGTCTTTTGTATGCCTGTATGGTGATAGCCTCCCCATGGCTTCCTTGGGAATTCTTCTTTATTTATTCAGTTTATTTGAATCATTGTTTTGGTTTCTTTAATATGGTACAAGAATAATGTTCCCTTAATCACTTTTCGTTTCACCATGCAGTCTATGGATATAACCATGAATACTTCCTTTGAAATCCTATGATGAATCTACTTAATCTTGGTGATTACCAAACTGTGTTTTGTATATGCATACATGTATAATTGAAAGAAAGGTTTTGTCATCTTTATTCTGACTTTTAATACAGTAGATGTCTGATATTTTACATAGCTACTCTTGCTTTCTTCCTTTTTACATATTTAAAAAAGAATAGCAGGAATTAAATTTATAACCAGACTCTAAGGTAACCAATCCTATTCACAGAATCTGAATCCCTATTTCCTCTAGTCATAATAATTTTGTTCAACCATAAGTATTTACTCAAACAGCCTTGGAGTTTTTACCAAAACTAAATTCTTATCAAGAAATAATACTGTAAATAAGAAATTAACACTTATCTCGATAATGGAATCAATTCAGAAACAATACAACTTAGGATGCAATTAATCCTCCACTCCAATGGAACTGACAATTACTTCTAGGCTCCCCCGCGTGCTTCCACTTCCAAATGGTTATTATCTTGCACCTTCAACGATTAGCTTACAAATAAACTAACCCTCTTGGTTCGAAACCAGCTCAAGATGATCTCTTCCAATAATTTTCTTCTTTTCCTCTTGCTCTATAGGTGGGTTCCTCTTTTTAGTAGCCAACCCCCTACCTTCCCCTTTGAGATGATTTTATCTCTCAGGACTAACTTAGCAGAGTTAACTACTTTCTCAACCGTATTGAAAGTTTCAAACAGTTATTAAGTCTGCATCCTAAATTTCTGCTCATAATTCTTTTAAACTTTATTTAAGAAATAGCATACGCATTATCCTTTTTTTTATTTTTATATACATTGCCTTTTCATAAAAAATGACATAAAAGTAAATATTAGTAATTAAAACTTACTCTTTCGATCGGAGGGTGTTACATCTTTCCCCCTGGAGCGGAACACCATCTCAGTGTTCATCCCAATCTCGGAATAGATGTGGGTATGCCTGTTCCATGAATTATTTGTCTTCCCAGGTGGCCTCTTCCAGGCTAAAGTGCGTCCATTTCTCCTTAACCTGGGTAATGAATCACTTCCACGACGTTGTTTCCCTCTAATCAAGGATGTGTAGGGGCTCTACTAGGAATTCTCTATTCGGTCCAACCTATACCTCTTTCCATTAAATCACATGGTTAGGATCATACACATATCATTTTAGCAAGGAGACATGGAACACACGATGAACCTTTACATAAGTTGGTAGATCTAATTTATATGCTACTCATCCAATTCTTTTGAAGATTTCGAAAGGTTCGCAAAACCGAGGAGCCAACTTCGCCAAGCTAGTATATCTCAATGTGCTTTTCTTTGGTTTAATTCGAAAAGATACATGGTCTCTGACTTTAAACTCTCGATATGTCCTTTTCTAATCTGCATAATTTTTTTCCTATCCTAGGCAGCCTTTACATTTTGCTGGACTTTCCTCAATGCTTATTCCATTTCTTCTAACATTTCTAGTCCTAGGATCAAGCTATTTTCAAGGTTGTTTCAATTTGCAGGTCTTTTGCACTTCCTCCCATAAAGCACCTCAAAAGGGGAACTCATTTTTAGGGACTCATGATACCCATTATTATATGCAAACTCTACGAAATGCAAATATTCCTCCCACTTACCAGATTGTTTCATAACGTACATTTGCAGCATATCCTCTAATACATGATTCACTCTTTCGGTTTGTCACCAGTCTGTGGATAATATGCAGTACTAAATTAGACATGGGTTCCCATATTGGTAAATAAGGATTTCAAAAAAGCGGATGTAAATTTGACATCTCTATCTGATATAACCATGTTATGGATCCCATGCAATCAAAATACACCCTTCATAGAGATATCGGCAATTTGAACAACCTTGAATGTGCATTCCACCGGAATAAAGTGAGCTGCCTTACTAAGCATATCAACAGTTACCATAATTGAATCATTGTGTCTCCTAGATCTAAGTAGTCCTGTAGTAAAACTAAGTAATAACCTCCCATTTCCATTCTGGTACAGGTATAGGTTGAAGAAGACTAGCAGGATGTTGATGTTCTACCTTAACTTGCTAACATTCTATCCACTTAATTAAATATTCAGCAATTTCCTTGCACATTCCTAGCCAAAAATATCTAGGTCTTATGGCTTAAAGTATTTTATGATATCCAGCATGAACGTGATAAGGACTTTTATGGAATTCATCCAAAATCAATTGTTTGATCGAAGTTTGACTGGGAACATAGATTTTACCCCTAAAAGTTAGCAGTTGATCTTTATTTATGCCATAATTCGATGGTTCCTTGAGTGGAAGCTTGTTGACCTTACTACCACAAAAATCGGTACTCAGGATCTCGATGGGTAGCCTATTCAATTTGCTGTAACCAATTAAATTCTATTTGGTTATAATAAAATTCATATATGAAATGCATTCTTCTGCTCAAGGCATCCACAACTCGATTTTCTTTTCCCTTTTAAGTGCTTAATGTCGAAATCAAATTCACTACGGAAATCACTCCATCATGCCTATCGAGCATTTAAGCTAGGTTTCTTGAAATAATTGGTTAAGCTAATATGACTAGTTAGCAACAAAAACATTTTACCCAAAAGATAATGTTTCCATACTTTTAAAGCATGAATTACAACGGTCAGTTCCAAGTCATAGGCAGCATATCGTTGTTCATGTTCTTTCAACTCCCTGTTGAAAATAGCAACAAGAAATGCTAAAAATAGAAGTGCTAAAAATAGCACTGCTATAAATAGTAGTTTGGGTATCAGTGTTGGATTGAGTAACAGGGAATGAAAAATGGAAGTGCTAAAAATAGAATTTCTATTTTTAGCAATTCAGGATGGATTCCTATTTTAGTCAGTCCCTGGACTAAAAATAGGAAGTAAAATTCGAATTTGAATTTAACAACTATTTGAAAATAAATTAATTAATTCACCATGAGTTAATTAGTTGTGAAAAATCAAACATGAAGTCTATGTGAGGACATGCAACAATTTCTCTATTAATTGAGGAATTTATCCATCAGTTAAAGAGATAAGGATGAGTTCTATTTTGAGTTGTAATTAGTTGGCTCAGTTAACTGAGTCAAGTCCAGTTAGATTGATTTAAACAGTTTGTTTAATTAATGTGAGTTCAATTATTTAATGCATGCTTTCATATAACTGCTACACTTCAGATAACTAAATATTCTCTCATGAATAACTCATGCATGTCAGTTCAAATAGAGACATCGTTGAGATCAAAGAAGGGACAATGTACTATCAATTGGATGAATTTTTTCCTATAAAGGAAGCTCATCCATGGAGAAGGATTTATCTCCTTCAGGATTGCGTACTTGGATCAGAGGTTAGTGAGTGTGTGAAGAGGCCAATTCACATAAGTGGCTGCACTGGACCCCATCAAATTTGCGCAAAGAAATAGGAGGCTTGAGGGGAAATCAGGAGGTTTGAGAGAGGCCTTTGACTGTCTATGAGCAGCAGAGGTATTGCAGAGAGAGCAGGATAGCTTTTGAGCCGATTCTTTTTTGTAATACTACCTATGTTTCCACTTGTATGATAATATAGAGTTGGGGTTTTAGGCTAAGGCTTTCCCCTGGTTATATCTTCTGTGTTATGTATGATTGATTTTTCCATATCAGTTATATGTGTTCTTATTGATGTTGCTCATGTTCGATTAAGCTTCCGCTAAATTGGTTGTAGAAGTATATCAAGTATTTTGCTTTAGTCTATTGCATTATCAGGTGATCTACATGTGGGAATTTCTACATGGTATCAGAGCACAGGTGATCAAGGAAGAACAGTATACAAGGGAGAAGTTGAAGTTTGTGATTCCTGAATATAGAAATCAAGTTCTTATCATATCTCTATTTCACCTATGGCATTCAATGGTTTAAGACTCGAATATGCCCTTGATGGTAGTTCGAATTATATAGCATGGAAGGATCGCATGGAAGCAGTACTAGAGGATAACGGTCTAAAGGACTTCATTGATCAAGAAGTCCCCAAGCCGATTGGTGCTACTGAATTGGCTGAATGGAAGAAATGTTTCGCTAGAGGAAGGAGAATCCTTCTAGAAGGAGTTCGAGATCAAATATTCTCGAGTCTCCATGGGAAGGAGACACCATTTTCAATGTGGAAAACATTGAAAGATCTATATCAGAATAGCAGTGATCAAAGGAAGTTGGCACTGAAATACAAGCTTCGGAAGGTCAAGTGTGAAAAGGGCGACACGATCTCTATGTATCTGAACAAGCTCACCACATGCAGGGATGAGCTTGGAAGTGTAGGGATCGCAACAGTTGATGATGATATGGTGAACTTGCACTCCTCGGTCTTCCTAAAAGCTCGCATAGCTACCAAGACTCGGTTAATGGAAGAGAGAAACTGCTAGATTGGTAATGACTTTGGTCGGATCTAATGCAGGAGGAGATAAGAAGAAGCACCAGAGATGGTTCTTCATCTATGGAGGATGAAGAAAATTATGCCTTAGCTAGTAAGGCGAAGAAGGGGAAGGAGAATATTTCTCATTCCGAATCCAGTTCTTCCCATGGTGGGAAGAAGTTTGACAAATCGAAAGTTTGATGCTTTCGTTGTCATGAGGTGGGCCATTTTTCTACAAATTGTCCACTGAGGAAATCCAAGAAGGGATCCATGGAAGGATCAGAAGGTGAGGCACTGGCCTCATAGTTCAAGTTGGATTTCACACTGTTCACATGCATGGTTTCATCCATGGTGGGAAGTGGTTAGTTTCTTGACAGTGGAGCTTCTTTCCACATGACTGGCGACAAGACTTTGTTCAGTACTTTGGAGGACAAAGATCTCCAGATACTCATAGCGATGAGTAATGATGAAAAGTATAATGTCTCAAGCGTAGGCACGGTTATTTTTGAGAGGGAGCATGGAGCTCACCTTACCTTGACCGATGTCAAGTATGTACCAGGACTGAAGAGAAACTTGGTGTTGATCACGATGCTAGAAGACAGAGGCTATGATGTAGTCTTCAGTAAGGGAAAGGTTTTCCTTATACACATCATCACTAAATAGGTGAAGCAGATCGGTTCATGGGTCAAGAACCTATATGCTCTTGAGGTTCAAGATGCATGCAAAGCCTTGAGGAGAAAGGCAACTGATGGAGACTTGGTAGTTGAGAGGGAGAGTACATTACCTCTCAACATGCAGTGCTAGAAAAAGTCTCAGACGATTGTGGAGGAGCCACAATTTGTGAAGCAACTTCAGGAGGTTGTGGAGCAGCCACAACTAGAGAAGCTGAGAGGAGGTTGAGTAGAGACATCTACTCATGCAGAGACCTCTAGTAGGGGAAAAATTCAAGCCAGGTGGGTAGAGGGATCACATGCAACCATACCTCCAGGTAGGAGGTGGGGTGATGTGGAGTGATTGTCCTAAGGAGGAGGGGCAAGATCCTTGAGGTACCCAACCTCTTTGATTTGACTTTGCTATAGGAGCCCCAATGAGGAGTAGTAGGACTAACTGATTTGGTAGAGACAGATGTGGATGGAGCTGCAGAGAGAGCTACAGTGCAGGAGTCCTAGGACTGTGTAGAGCTAGCAGGTTGTAACAATGCGAGAGGCACAGGAGTGTTGCACCAGTGCAGGATGGCATTGAGAGGTGTGCAATGGTGTGAGATGCATGGAGTGTTGCAGCAGCTCAGAGGTCAGAGAGGGAGCACTTGTTAGTAGCAGGTAGAGATTCAACATCAGAGTATGTTTCTAGCCCAACAGAGAGGTCAATGGGGAGTTTTTTTGTTCCAAGAGTTGCTGGAGCAACCACACTTGGTAGAAGTGTTGCATGTAGAACATTCTAGAGGTACATGATCAGATTCGAGTTGAATGCCTTTCTTGTTGAGAGGGAGTGTTGAAAATAGCAACAAGAAATGCTAAAAATAACACTGCTATAAATAACAGTTTGGGTATCAATGCTGGATTGAGCAACAAGGAATGAAAAATGGAAGTGCTAAAAATAGAATTGCTATTTTTAGCAGTTCAGTATGGATTCCTATTTTAGTCAGTCCTTGGACTAAAAATAGGAAGTAAAATTCGAATTTGAACTTAACAGCTGTTTGAAAATAAATTAATTAATTCACCATGAGTTAATTAGTTGTGAAAAATCAAACATGAAGTCTATGTGAGGACATGCAACAATTTCTCTATTAATTGAGGAATTTATCCATTAGTTAAAGAGATAAGGATGAGTTCTAATTTGAGTTGTAATTAGTTGGCTCAGTTAACTGAGTCAAGTCTAGTTAGATTGATTTAAATAGTTTGTTTAAATTAATGTGAGTTCAGTTAGTTAATGCATGCATGCATATAACTGTTGCACTTCAGATAACTGAAGATTCTCTCATGAATAACTCATGCATGTCAGTTCAAACAGAGATCCAGTTGAGATCAAAGAAGGGACAATGTACTATCAGTTCGATGAATTTTTTCCTATAAAGGAAGCTCATCCATGGAGAAGGATTTATCTCCTTCAGAATTGTGTAGTTGGATCAGAGGTTAGTGAGTGTGTGAAGAGGCAAATTCACACAAGTGGTTGCACTGGACCCCAATCAAAGTTGCGCAAAGAAATAGGAGGCTTGGAGGGTAGATCAAGAGGTTTGAGAGAGGCCTTTGACTATCTATGAGCAGCAAAGGTATTGTAGAGAGAGCATGATAGCTTTTGAGCTGATTCTTTTTGTAATACTGCCTATATTTCCACTTGTATGATAATACAGAGTTGGGGTTTTAGGCTGAGGCTTTCCCCTGGTTATATCTTCTGTGTTATGTGTGATTGATTTCTCCATATTAGTTATATGTGTTATTATTGATGTTGCTCATGTTAGATTAAGCTTCCGCTAAATTGGTTGTAGAAGTATATCAAGTATTTTGCTTTAGTCTATTGCATTATTAGGTGATCTACAGGTGGGAATTTCTACACTCCCAAGATTCATATGCAATCACCTTCCTATCTTGAGTCAATACTTCTCCTACACCTTCAATACATGCATTCATGCAAACTACAAATTCCTTATTTGGGTTAGTTATCTTCAACATGGGGTCAATAGTTAGCAAATGTTTTAAGTGCTCAAAGCTTTGTTGACCTTCATTGGTACTCTTAAACATCTTTCCCTTGTTTTGTAGAGAAGTAATGGGTTACACAATTTGAGAGAAGTTCTCAATGAAACAACGATAATATCCCACCAAACCCATAAGGGATCTGATATCGGCCATATTCCTAGGAACTGGCCATTCCATGATCGTCTTGATTTTCCCAGGATCTACAGCTATACCTTCAACTCTAATCACATGTCCTAAGTACTGGATCTGTTCTTTGTAAAAGACACACTTAATAAACTTTGCATACAGTTGGTGATCTCTTAATATTTGTAATACCATTCGCAGATGCTCCTTATGTTCTTCTAAAGATTTGGAGTAAATCAGAATACCATCTATAAAGATTAGAACAAATTTGTCCAAGAAAGGGTGAAATATCCCATGCATTAAACTCATGAATGTCGCAGGTGTGTTAGTTATCCCAAAAGGTAGGACTACAAATGTGTAGTGACCATACTAAGTCCAAAAGGTTGTTTTATAAATATCCTCTTCCCTTACTCAGATCTAATGATATCCTTACCTTAAATAAATCTTGGAGAAGATTGTTGCACCTTTGACTTGATCAAATAGATCATTGATTTGAGGTAAAGGATATTTATTTTTAATAGTTAGCTTAATAAGTTGTTAATAGTCAATACATAGTCATAATGTACCGTCTTTATTTCTTACGAACAATACTGGAGTCCCCCAGGGTGACACATGGGGGAGAATATACTCTTTATTGAGTAATTCCTACAATTGTATTTTAAGTTTAGTTAATTCTAGAATGCTCATACGATAAGGAGCTTTGGACACGGGTGTTGCCCGAGGTACTAACTGAATGATAAAATGAATATCTCGTTTTGGAGGCAACCCCGAAATATTTTAAGGAAACACATATGTAAATTCTTGACTAACTAGTACGTTCTCCAACACATAAATTTTCTCCTTGGAGTTGGAACACCCAACTTGCACAGCATAAATCATACAACCCTTTCTAACACATTTAATTAATTGGGAGGCAGTGATGGGGCGTAGACTCATGGGTTTTTTTATTCCTTCGATCTCCCATCGGGTCCCATCTTCAGCAATATAGTTGATCATCTTATCCTTACAATTTACTAAGGATCAATGGATTTCCAACCAATCCATTCCAATCAGCAAATCATATTACCCTAATGGTAGCACATTCAAGTCTATTTTCGTAATTTGGCCACCTATGTCCACAAAGCAACCTCGAACTTTGGCACTTACTCTTCTCTTATCTCTCATATCTAGTTGTACTAGCCATGGATTTTTAAATTTATGTGTTTGCAAACCACATCTCTCAATCACTTTAGGACTAACACAACTTAGGCTTGCACTCGGATCTACCAAAATAAATATGGATTGAGTAGTTAGCTTACCTTCCAATTCTATCATCATAGGTTGGTAATTAGCTTGTCATTCCTCCAATGTTGTGTTGAGTTGGCACATGTTCCTTTCCACCTCCTGACTGTAGATGCTTCTTGAATATTAGTGATTGACTCCAGTCGAGCATGCTAGGGACAATTTTTATAGTAATGTGCTCCCCCACAACCCCAACATTGCAAAAGGGGTCTTTGTCCCTGACTAGGTTTCGGCTTACTAGATGCCTCTGTCGGCTTATTTTCTAGTTTCCATTTGGCCATCTACTCGTTCCTTATAGGATGTTTACCTAATAAATTCCTTTGTTCATTCTTGAATCTTGTAGTCTCCATTCCTCGATATTGCTGATAATACTTCTACCCATTCTTTTGGGGCCACACTTTACCTGAATCTCCTTTTTGCTTGGTTTGCTGGTAGCACATTTGAGCTTTCTGAATGGCCTCATCCATAGTCTTACAACTATAAAATTCTATTATCTCCTTCATATATGCAAGTAAACAACTCAGGAAACGCTAAATCTTTGCTTTCTCATCTCTGATATATGGTACATACCTGAGTAAGGATGTAAATTTTGTCACATATTCATCCATTTTCAGTTGTCCTAACCTCAAATCATGAAACTCTTTGGCTTTCTCATCATAGAATTGCTTCGTCAAATATTTATTTTGAAATGTTTCTGGAACTCGTCCCACGATACATCCTGATCCTCCACACCATGTACAAATTTAAATTCCTCCCACCACAAGGTGGCCTTACCCTCAATTTGATAAATGGCCAACCTAGCCCTGAGGTAACTATCATATTCATAAACCTGAAAATATTTATTCATGTTAATAATCCATGCTTTTGTAGCTTCCTCTTCTTAGGTTCAGACACAGTCCCTGATTCCTCCTCACGTGCCATTTTGTTTTTGGTGAATTTCTGGATGTGGCTTCCTATTAGAGTGTTTTCCCTTTGTTGTTGATGTTCCTCTTCATCCTAGGTTCTATACTTTAGACTAGGTCAGTAATTTCAACGATTCTTCTTATTCTTCTTATCTGAGAGACTCTTGAGGATTCTCTCATGCTCTTGTTTCAGTCTCTCATTATCTATTCTCAAGCGTGCCATTTCACCTTTCATTTGCTGCACAATTTCGAGCAACTTACTTGTTTTCTATTGTTGTTCTACACCTAGTTGCACCCATAACTCTGGATTTGCATCAAGGTTCTGCATCTAGCTGGTCCCTCATCCTCTATATCCCCTTCCCATCATAGTGGTCTATTTGTTTTCTTCTTTTCTCTTTGCACAGTTCAAAACATTTCATGTTATCATCATTTCCCATTCAAGCCATAGTGTTGAGAACCATCGCTCTAATACCACATATAACATTCAAACTATAATGCCTACATATAAAAAAAAAAAAAAAAAAAAAATCTCTTAATATATACATTAAGACTTATGCACATCAATCTTATGCATCGTAAAAAATATTTTAATCATGTAAATAATTATATCTTGTCAGTTGGATATGGTTAAGGTTATTATCAATATTTTTTGGTCTTTCATTATAATGACATTGATTATCTCTAATCAATAGGTATGTGGTTCAGCTTAAAATCAAGTTATGCAATCTGCGGCTAGGTTCTCCTTCTATATAAATGCGTACTAAGAGATTGGATGTGTTCCGTTACCCGAGTTCTGCATCTAGTTGGTTGCCAATTGACACTGCCACTTGGTCAAGATCTAGCGAGGAGATATTGGTTTGATATCAGACGATCGACATTTCTCCTAAGCTGCCTAGGGTAACTAACCCTAGTTTCATTACTTGTGGACTTCATTTATTCCTCGTCTCAGCCTGGGTAGCAGCTCTGCAACTTATGCAAGTTGCATTTATTCTACAAACCCTTGACAGTCCTCGAGAGGATTATTCCTTCCATTTGCAGATATTTTGGTTCTTTAATCCTTGGCGTAGAGGATCTTAGCATGTTGTTGAAAGGAAGAAACCCCCGTCATTCACCTTCAGCTTGCTAGGTTTAGATGGAGCTCTATCTCAGGTAACACTACCATTTGGTTCATCTTTGCTGAGTTTATAACCGGTATCGACCTGTCTCATTGTTTCCTTCACTTCTAATGTTTCTTGTTTCCTTTTTTTACAGGTGACAGCCAACACTGGAATGACTCCTCATGATGCAACTGCCTAGGGTTTCCCTTTGATGGTTTGTAATCTTCTTCTTAAGTTGAAACAAAGTTAATCTCCATTTTTCCCTTGTTTATTGGGTTATCTTGCTATTGGTTTACTAGGTTTTGCATCAAGTGAAGGAGTAGAGGAATAATCCTCCTATATGTATGAGTTATTCACCAAATATAAAGTTGTGAACATCATTTAACTATTATTTTAGTTTTAAGGCCCTTGGCCAGAGATTTTGTAAAAGAAAAGGATTAGTAATGTAACCGGAAATTATTGTCTTCTTTCTGAACTTGAGACTCCTCGGTCTGGCTTAGGTTATGAATGTTGTTTTCACTTAGGACCCTACTTGATGACCTCTAGTCTCACTACTATGGATAGTTGATATAGGACCTTGTTTTTCTCTTATAAATTTATGCCACTTACAACGAAAACACTATGGTTCTTTCTTACTAAGATCTAATCAAATTAAATAGTTTATTTTAGCCTTATCGAAATGAATAACGGTCTATTACAGTTTTGCATTATTTACCTTAGAATGAGATTGGAAAAGAAATGATTACAGTCGTGCATTTGTTAACTTTTACTGTTTATTTTTTTTTCCTCACGAGGATTTTAAGAAAATTGATACTGTACTTTATGGGATTGTCTTTTGTATGCTTGTATGGTGATAGTTTGTCCATGGCTTCCTTGAGAATTCTTGTTTATTTATTTATTTATTCGAATTACTATTTCAGTTGCTTTAATATGGTACAGGAATAATGTTCCCTTAATCATTTTTCCTTTCACCATGCAGTCTATGGATATAACCATGAATATTTCCTTTCAAATCCTATGATGAATCTACTTAATCTTGGCGATTACCAGACTGTGTTTTGTATATGCGTACATGCATAATTGAAGGAAAGGTTATGCCATCATTATTGTGACTTTTAATACAGTAGATGTATGATATTTTACACAGCTACTCTTGCTTTCTTCCCTTTTACATATTTAAAAAAATAATAACAAGGATTGAATTTATAACAAAACTCTAAAGTAACCAATCCTATTCACAAAATCTAAATCCCCGTTTCGTCTAGTCATAATAATTTTGTTGAACCATAATTATTTACTCAAACAACCTTGGAGTTTTTAGCAAAATTAAATGTTTATCAAGAAATAAGACTGTAAATAAGAAATTAACACTTATCTGGATAATGGAATCAAAATTATTTACTCAAACAACCTTGGAGTTTTTACCAAAATTAAATGTTTATCAAGAAATAAGACTGTAAATAAGAAATTAACACTTATCTGGATAATGGAATCAATTCAGAAACAACACAACTTAGGATGCAATTAATCTCCCTTCTAATGGGACTGGTGGTTACGTCCACGCTCCCCCCTCTTCTTCCACTTCCAAATGGTTGTTATCTTGCAACCTTCAACGGTTATCTTAGCTTGCAGATCAACTGACCCTCGTGGTCTAACCTGAAGCACCAAAATCCATTTCTGAGTGGGGAGTCTCCATTGGTTCGAAAGGAGCCCAAGATGATCTTTCCTAGTAGTTTTCTTCTTTTCCTCTTGCTATGCAGGTGGGTTTCTCTCTCTAGTATCCAACCCCTTGCCTTCCCCTTTGAGATGATTTTATATCTCAAGACTAACTTAGAAGAGGTAACTGCTTTCTCAACCATATTGGAAGTTTCAAATAGTTATTAATTCTGCATCCTAACTTTCTAATTCTACATCCTAACTTTCTGCTCAAAATTCGTTTAGACTTTATTTAAGAAATAACATACTCATTATCCATTTTGTTTCTTTGTATATACATTATCTTTTCATAAAAAATAACATAAAAGTAAATTTCAGTAATTAAAACTTACTCTTCTGGTCAAAGAGTGTTACATTGAGTGGGATTAATGATTAAGAGCACGTGTTTCCTCCTAAGAGGTCACAGGTTCAACTAGAGGGGGGTAGAGTATGTATACATTTGAGTTTAGCTTGTTTATGTTTGGTTTCACAATTTCCAACCCCATCCAATATATTCGCCCAAGAATGAAATTGGGAAGACTTCGAATTTCACTAGAACCGGTGACTTAGGCCTACTTAAGGAAGCTTTCTAAGTCACCTGGTTCAGGTTAGCTATCTATCACACTAAAGCTTAAAAAAAATTCTATACTTAAAATTTTGAAAATCAGATTAGACAGAAAAGAAGATTTTATAGATATACATATATAATGCTAATAATTGTTGTATCTCTTTTATATATAATTCTAAGAATTGTTGTAACTTTTTCCATATATAAATGTGTTTTTAAAAAACTAAATTTAAGAATTAATATATTTTCTTATTTTATAAATGTTCTTTTATATATTTAATTTTTATATTTTATTGAAATATTACATTTCTATTATAATTGTTTATAAATATATAAATTTACATATTTAAGTGTGTATAGTATAAATAAAAAATTAACATATCAAATTGTGAAGATAAAGATAAACAAATATAAATGAAAAATATTATTTAAAAAAAAAAAACAAATCTTCTTCTATGTAAATTAACAACAACATTCCGAGTATCCTCCCAAATACTAACTTAATCTATTGGGTTGTCCATCATTATTAAGTTTGACATTCAAAGATTCAGTTAGAGTAGGTTCTAATCTTTAGGGTTTTATTGTTTTTTTTATTTTTTTTATTATGAAATCAATTTAAAAACTTTGATTTGATAACGAACTTGAAATGAATTTCAATGTGATTTTAGATGAATTTCGTGAAATTATTTGTTCATGTTTAGTTAAAATTTGATTAACTTCGAATTTAATCATTTTTGTTCGTCAAACATGATGACTTAGGTAACCACATTTACAAAACCATATGGAATTAATCTTTTAAAGAAAAATAGTGGTAAAAATAAATTGTTATATTTAAAAAAAATTAGATTCAAATACCAACAATTCACTTAAATTTTCAAAATAAAATTAATATCAAATTCTACATAATAAAAATCATATATATAAGTTATAACTCTTTAAAAATATAAATGAATTTTCAAAATATATATAAGAAAGAAAATAATGTTCATTATATATAAGAAAGAAAATAATGTTCATTATACTATTCTTATAATTGTTTAATACACATATTCCTTTTACATATGTAAATTTTATGTTTTATTATAACATTATTATTATGTTTATGAATATAATTGTTTATGAATATATAAATTTATATAATTTATATATAAATAAATTATATAAATTTATATATTCATAAACATAAACATAATAATAATGTTATAATAAAATATAAAATTTACATATGTAAAAGGAATATGTGTATTAAACAATTATAAGAATAGTATAATGAACATTATTCTCTCTTTCATATATATATTCAAAAATAATAAATGAGAATCAAAATTAAATATAATTTTTTTTTAATTTATATATGTTTTTTTATAGATATTTAATTTTTATACATTATTGAGATATTATATTATATTTTTATTATAATTGTTTATAAATAGATAAATATATATAATTTAAGTGTGTATGGTGTAAATAAAAAAATTAATATATCAAAATTATGAAAATAAAAATAAACCAATAAAAATAAGAAATATTATTAAAAAAAGTCATATTATATGTAAATTAACAATATAAGTCTCAATATTTTCTTAAATCTAACTTAACCTATATTGGGATCTTTCTCATTGTTAAGTTTGACATTCACGCAACACACGGCTACTCTAGGGAACCTGGAATTTTTAATTTTAAAGCTACTAGGTATGATCCTTTAGGGTTTTATTATTTTTATATTGTTATTATCAATTTTTTTTAATTTCTTGTGATTTCATTGCAATTGATATAAATTTTGATAAGTTTCCTGAATTATTAGTGTTCGTGTTTGGTTTATTCATGTTTGGCTTGAGATTTGCTAACGTCATAAAATAAATCACCCAAGAATGAAATTCAACGAACTTAAAATTAAATTAAATCAACTTTTTCACAAAATCCAATGACTTAGGCCTACGATGAAGAATGTGGGAATATTCGAATTCATCATGTTCATGTTGGTGTTGGATTTTGACAACTTTTCTAAGTCATCTAGTTCATGTTGGTGTTGGAGTTTGACAACTTAAATATTTACCAAAATTCGATAATTAAAATTTTGAAAATAAAGGTTGAAGCCACTTACAGGTAGAAGCCTACAAAAAAATCTATGTAGAAGAGAGAGAATGTGGGAATCTTCGAATTCATCTTATTCATGTCGTTGTTGGATTTCGAAAACTTTTCTAAGTCATCTAGTTCATGTTGGTGTTGGAGTTTGACAACTTAAATATTTACAAAAATTTGATAATTAAAATTTTGAAAATAAAGGTTGAAGCCACTTATAGGTAGAAGCCTATAAAAAAAATCTATGTAAAAGAGAGAGTGGGTGCTTTCCTTTACATCATGACAAAATTCATGGTTTTCTCTTTTATGGGTTTCCATTTATATCTGGTGTTTACATGTGTTGCTTATGTGTTTACTTTTAAATTTTCCAAGTCAGACATTAGTAACTCCACAAATGATGCATTCTATTAGGAAAATAATTATTATATACAAGGAGATGGAGACTATTGGAATTCATATTCTAATATCTCTTCATTTTCTCATTTTTGTATTTACAACGTTTACAATATTTCTCAATATCTAAATATTAGGTGTCAACATTCCCCCCTTTAATCTAAAGGGATGTTGGTGAGTCCAAGCATCATTCTGAAGCTTTCAAACTTTTTTCTTCCAATATTTGGTGAAGATGTTTGCAATCTTATCGCTTACGGAATAGTGGTGTAGGTGATCAGTCTTAGCCTCAACATGATGTCGAATTAAATGATACTTTGTATTGATATTCTTGGTCTGATCATGGAACTTTGTATTCTTTGTAAATTTTATTGTAGAAGTAATGTCAATCAAAAGAGGAGTTGAATTCACTTGTTTCTCTTGCAAATCTTTAAGAATTTTCTTGAGCTACACAATTTCCTTCATTGCATTTGCAATTGCCACATGTTCTACATCTGTTGTGGAATCTGTTGGAACTGATTGTGACCTCCAGGAGAGAGCTCTTTATCAGAGAATCGTAACATAACATGATGTAGATACTCCATTTTCTTTATCTCCATCAAAGTTTGAATCAGAGTATCCAATCAAGTTGAAGCTATCCACCTCTATATACTTGAGTCCAAAGTATTGAGTTCCCTTCAATTACCTTAGAACTCTCTTTACAATAGACCAATGACCCTAAAAAGGATTTCGCATAAACCTGGAAAGGATTTCAACAAAAAATGAAATTTTGGTCAAGTAGTGATGAGATAATTAAGACTTCCTACGAGTTGTTTGTACTTTGTTGCATCCTCAAATTAATTTCCTTCTTTGGATGTGATTTTTAAATTTTGTTCCACTTGAGTGGTCAGAGGATTACAATCGACCATCCCAAATTTGTTTATCAAATATCTAATGTACTTCTTTAGAGAGAGGAATATAAACTTTTGATGTTTGATTACTTCAATACCCAAATAATAGTGAACATATACCAAATTTGTCATCTCAAAACCTTTCCTCAATTCTTTATTTATGCATGCAATGTAATTTTTATTGTTCCCTTTCATTAGTAAATAATCTACATACACCACAAGAAATACAAAATTCTTGCCAATTTTCACGACAAATAAGGTTTCATCATCAAGATCATAGTGTTTGAAATTGATTTTTAGAAGATTCTTAGTCATTTTCTCATACTATGCTCATAGTGCTTATTTGATGCCATACAAGGATTTGATAATATTGCATACTTTTTGTTCGTGCCTCTTCACAAAAAATTGTTATGTTTGAGACATAAAACCATTTTCTTTCATATCTCCATTAAAGAAATCACTTTTTACACCCATTTTATGGACTTTAAATCCATTCAGAGATTCCAAGGAAAAGAGAGACCGAATGGTAGCCCATTTTGTTGTGGAGGCAAAAATCTCCTCATAATTGACCTCTTTATTTTTGTGCAAAAGCTTTTGCCACAAGCCTAACTTTGTGCTTGTCAAGTGAGCCATTTTCTTTATAATTGTTCTTGAATACCCACTTGTGACCAATCGATTTGGTTCCACATGGAGGTTCCATCGACTTATAGGTTCCATTTTTTATCAGATCAACATCATACTCTTTCTGCATTACTTCCTTTCATTCATCATGATAAGTGACTTCTTTAAAGGAATTTACTTCAAAATCTATTGACAAATTTAATTCACAATAATAAGAAAGATCCATATCCATAGTTGAATCATAATAGTCTACATCACCTCCATTCTATCAAGTAGAGCTCCTTGTTCCTATATGTCCAACCTCATAAGGATAACACATTCAAATGTCTTAGTGAGCCATTTTGGAGGACCTTTTTGAGATGGTGCAAGCTATTCAGTTGACTAAACTAGGGCTGAATCAATATTTAGCCTTCCAATTCTCTCAATCACATCACTCAAAGTGTCTTCTTAATTAGTGGTCAGAGCTTCATGAGGAGTACAGTTTTTTACAAAAGGATATTCCACGAATTGATCTAGGATAGAGATATCCCCTTCAAGGTGTGGAATCTCATTATTAAATTCCTGAAATGATTCTGCATGTCTAAATTTGTCTAAGCGATTAAGAAACTACTCAACAACATTTTCATTCTTGTAAGAGTCAAGAAAAATCACATATTTAAATAATATAAAGTTTGTATTTACTTGATCATAGAGACAATATGCTTTGGAGATATTTAATTACACCAAGAAGATACATTTTCAACTCCTTACACCAAGTTTGTTTCTTTGTTCCTTAGGTGTCAAGGAATAACAAGTGGAACCAAAAACCCTAAGATGTCTCACTAAAGTAATGTAGTCATACCACATTTGATAGGGAGTCTTGTTTTTTAGAGCATGAGATGGAAACTTGTCCTTAATATACACTGACACATAAAATTGTATCAACCTAGAACATTAGCTTAAGATTTTTGAAAAACATCATTGAATGTGCCATATTTTAGATTGTCCTATTCATTCTTTTAGCTACACCATTTTGTGGAGGATTATAAGGCATTGTTGTTTGATGTTGGATCCCATGTTGGTGAAGATATTTTCAAATTCATTCGAAGTATATTCTTTTACATTATTAGTTTGAATAGAGCCAATATGATATTATGTACTGTTTCAATCTATACATGAAATTTTTTGAAAGTTTCAAAAGCTTTAGATTTATTTTTCAATAGATATACCCAACACATTCTAGTGTAATCATCAATAAAATTCACCACGTATTTATTTTCATTTGCAAAAGGAATGGGCATAGGGCCATACAAGTTGGAATGAATCAGTTCAATCTTTCTATGTGATTTGGAATGAGAATCATGAAATGACTATTTTCTCTATTTTCCTAAGATACAAGCATCACATTGCTTAAGTTTCCTAGGATGGTGGGAAAACCAGTAACACCAATTCTATAAATGAATATTGTCATAGTTTATATGTCCAAATATAGCATGCCATAAGAGGCTGGATGGTAGTGTACCTTCATCATACTGAGAATTGTATGCAATTTTTTATGCATGAGCAGAGGTTTTTCAAAACTTTAGGAGTATTTCTTATTTTATCCCAGTCATGAAAAGTGATTTATATTATGTTTTACTCACCTCAACCTGTCCATCAAACATGTGAATAGAGTTCCCTTACTAGCGGATGTGAACCAAGGAAACAAGTATTTCCACAAATCTGCGAGGTAGAGAACATCATGTAGAAGAAAGTTAGGGACACCAAAAAGTTTGAGGTTGATGGTGTCAAATCCGAATGGTTTTAATTTTGACTTGTCTGCAAAGTAGACTATTCCATCAAAATTCTCTCTAAATTATTCAAATAAATCTCTTCAATTACTCCAGTATTTCAATGTGCCACAATATAATTAGCAGATTCATGTGCTTTACCTTTCCCTGGATTTGGTGATTTTCCTTTCTCTTCATTCCTTTCTTGTATTATTTTGTCCCAAGAGAGATTGTCTGTGGAAGCATCATGTTTATTTATATTTCATCGTATACAACGAATATCAAGTCTACCTCATTTGTAATGCCCCCTGCCTACCTCTGTTATTCTTCTTTCCACATCATCTTCTTCCACCTCTTCCTATAGAAGAATCTCGTACTAGATTCTTCTCTTTCTATGCAAGGAACAGAAATTATTTAAAAGAATAAGAAAATTTATTCTTCTTCCCAAAATCTTTCTCTTTCTACAAAATTCTCCACAAGAGAGTCAACAGAAATCTCCTTAAGTTTTTCACTAGCTTGTAATGATTCAAGATAATTAGAATATGTGTGATATAGTGCCTTGATGAAAGATGTGAAAGGAACATATATTTTAACTCTAATAGCTTCTATATCATGCATAATAGCTTTTATTTCAAAGGCTATGGAAAGGGGATCATCATTTTTTAATTCAAGACTGAAGAGTTTGATCATAAGTTGGATTGCTTAAAGCTCAACATGTGAGCCATTTAAGTCTTTAGATTCTTTAAAGAATTAAAATAATTTGTAAATGGTGCAATGTGACCACTCACGTCTTCATTTATTGATGCAATAATCAAGGAATAGGCCTTGTTTTTCTTGTTCTCCCATATAGCGAGCTCTTTGTTTGAAGTGGGCTTTTCTAGAGGATTGGCACCTTCTCCTTCACAAACACCTTTCCATAGTTCATTGAAAATTAGGGTCTGTGTTATATTTCTAAAGAATTCGTGGAAGTCCTCTTTTCCAGTGGGAACTATGCCAACTATGGAGATTAGTGAATGCATTATGAAATTATGAGTTACACTCTGAATAGTCAAAAATTTAATATATGTCACTTAAAAAAAGAAGACCTCCATACAATTTTGTCTCAAAAAATCTTTAGAAATCACTCAAAAATAACCCAAGAAATTGATGTTGGAATACGGCTTCAAACTCTTTATCTCAAACAACAACATTCTTATAATATAAAATCCATAATCCATATATATTCGAACAAAAATATATATCAATGGTTTAATGTGCATACAAATGGTTCAAAGGAATGACCCTCAACAACAAATTCATCGTTCAATATATACAACTCACATACATATGAATTCATATCACATATAATTGGAATGACCACCATATAATAATGCACACACACACACACACAAATATATATATATATATATATATATATATATATATATATATATATATATATATATATATATATATATATATATATATATATATATAGATATATGAATGGTTCAATACCATCATGCAATTCAAATCCAAATCAATGTTTTGATTTAACTTCAATGCATATAGCAACACCAACCAATGTAGTATTAATCAACATGAATGACCAACATACCATCCTACATGAATGACCAGCACATAGCATGATACTAACCACAAGAAACGAAGATGACAAACCAATTCATATTCTTCAATTTTAACCAGATATACAACTACTCAAATCACACACCATTGCAATGCACATACCAGGAGTTATGCACATACCTCAATACTTCATTCCAACACACAGAAATCTATGAGTAGATATTTAATCAATGCATAGGAATAGAAGGAAATCTAATGCATACAAGAGTTTCAACTCAAGATTTGTATGGAAACCAGAAATGAACCCATGAACCAGTGTTCAACATATTCCATCACTCAACATATTCCAAAATTCAATAGACCATAAATTTAAGGCATTGTTCAAGTGCAAAGACTAGAGAATAGAGTGATCACACAACATTCAAGGCCTTTAGGGAATCAAGATGGTTTTCTATTAAGGGAGACATAAGAGAAAAGGAGTTAATGAGGAGGAAAAGGCTAAATTGGGATCTGTAGCTCTGATAACATGCAAAGCCATGCACTGGTAACTCCACGAATGATGTGTTCTATTATTAAAATAATTAATATATACAAAGAGAGGTATATTATTGAAATTCACATTCCAATGTCTCTTTGTCTTCTCATTTTTGTATTTAAATATTTCAGAATCCCTAAATATTATGTGTCAACAAATTCATGGTTAATTATTGAACATCTATATAACTCTGTTAATTTTTAAAGAAGAATTTAAAAGATAGCTAAATTTATTAAAATTGGTTAGTGTTAAGAAGACACAATTATTAATTCACACACCCCCCCCCCCCCTCCTGCACTAACTAGCTAGTTTCCAACAATTGGTATCAAAGTGGGTTCCTTTTGTATCATCCTAATAACTGGAAGGAAGATCCAAGTGATAAGAATGACCAGTCATGAAGGGTTTTCAACTAATACAAATCCTTTTTTAAATGGTACTTGTTACCCACTACCTATGGGTAGTGTATATAGGAGATTTTCTTCTCCTAGATGGTCTTCAACCAGTAGCTAGCAAGCCCTTACAACCATCAGATAGCTTGATGTGCCATTATCTCCGCCACCTAAGCTAGCCGTTTGGTCCCTCTCCCACTTTTTATGATTGTATGTTTGAAGGTGGGCCTCCTAACCCCAAAGGTATGACTTTTCATTGGTATAGTTAAGTAATTTTCCTTACTTGTCATGGTAAATTTTTCATATGGATTGGTGAGGGGATTTGGTGAAAATATTGGGATAGGTATGTATTCTTGTCTCCAGTGCCTGATTTCATGGTTACCCTTATATCCTAGTCTCATGGGATCTCCTTTACTGGGTATTAGCTTTAGGGTAGGCACTACATGGCAAATCCTGATTTTGGTTGCATGGTCCCTCTTCCCGACACCACCTACATCACTCCCCTTCCACTCATTTTAGCCACATTAATCTCTTTTGGCATCCGGGTCCACATGTGTCCACTGGGTCCACCTAAAGCTAGCCTCCCCCTCCCCTTGTCCACACCTTGGGTCGAGTCTAGAATGATGCCTCGAAGGTTGATGCAGCTAAAAAGAAAAGAAAAACCATAATTTTCCCACTCTCAACAGGAAATGTACCAAAAATGCAAAAGATGGTCTAGATATACAAATTTATCATGTTTGAAAAAGCTAAACATGAGCTCTACCCCTACCCATGGCCATCACCCTAGTTCCTATGGGCCCTAGATGAGACCCCATCCATAATTAAGGAACCCATGATTTTCCCAACCCCTGGTGGGTAATCAACTACCCCACCTTAAGGGGGTATCCATTGCTACACATTACACATCATGCTCTCATCTCCTAGAGCCGTGAGCAGTTATGAAGAAAAACAAATCAAAGACCAAAGTCATATGAAGAAGGGTGGAAAAATAAAGGGACTAGTAAGTCATTTATCACAATTTTCTCCCTCCTAAACTCATATACCTAGGTTTGTGCTTCCCTTATTATAACTACCCTTGTACCATGACATGTGGTCTGGATGATTCCCCTGATCCCCACTTTGTTTCGTTGCTATATCATGTGCCACCTATCACTTGAGAAATATTACAAGACAAAGTGCTAGGGTTTTAGCCCCGTTTCAAGAGATGACTTCGAAAATGGAAATATGCTTTCATATATGAATCCTTACTACTACTTTCAAACAATGTAGAAGGATTTCTTAATGTTTAATTCAAGAAATAACTTTAAAAATAAATATAAAATTTAGATCCAAACCATTACCATTCCTTATAAATGATGCAAAAGGGTTTCTTACTATTTTACACGCACCTAATACAAGCAATCAAAATTCACACACAATATATCACACAGTAAAATGATTTGAGGGAAAACGAGTTGGGTTGGCTGGGCCCTAGCCAACCAACTCGTTTCCCTTTAAGAAAAAGATTTAACTTATGTGAAACAAACTAATCATCTACAAGAATCAAACAAGATAATTTCATAAACTTGGCATTAAGCTCCTTTTATTAATCAAAGAGTCTCTACTCAATACATGTGATGTAACAACAAATCCAACTCGAGAGGAGGTTGAGGCGATACAAGCCTTCAAAATACCAAAACAAGAAATTGTTCACAGTATCACTAACCTATCTTCTCATGTAACTTGATATCTCTCTCTCTCTCTCTCTCTCTCTCTCTCTCTCTCTCTCTCTCTCTCTCTCTCTATATATATATATATATATATATATATAGTTTACAACATGCTCTCAGCCATATCAAGCCACTCACGAAAATGAAATCTATTATAAATTGGTCACAATAGAAACCCTCACACACTCTATTTCACTTGAACCATTTTCAGGAAGACAAGAAAAAAAATCTGCTAAAGACCAGCAGTAAAAATGTGTAGTTTCTTCCTTGACAGTGCACAACGAACTCCAAGTCAAACTGTCAAATGCAACAACCTTCCTAGTTTCGTGCAAGAACCGAATTTAGTGCAGGAATATTGATATTATGATATTCTTGTACCAACAACACTTCAATTTTGAAATTAGTGACAAATATTGCAAAATATTCTTCAAGTAACATGATGGTAAGCTTATAGTTAAAAATATTAATCTATTTGACCTTTTATTAAAGATAAGCAACCCTTACCCATTTTACCCAAAGAAACATTAAAAAGGGCTAGAAATGTATGCATAGAGGTTTATTTAGATTGTGAAACAGAGGTTAAGGCAGGGGTATTTAGGTAAGAATTAAAGAAAGTGTAGGGCATAATAAGACTTCTACAAGAAGAAAAAGAGGAGAAGCAGAGATTGTAGCTTTAATTATGAGTCACAGAAGATGCCTTGGAAAAGTTGAAGTGAAACCAAGACTTAGCAAAGCCATCATCACCTACTTTAGAATCAACAAATGAGGTGAACAATGTTGGTAGCTCTTCAATTTCATTCTCATATGATGTTATTTCTACTGGAAGCCTTGAGGTACCCATTTCAGGATTAGGGTACATTGAAGGAGAGTGTTCAAAGGTAGCAGAAGCTTCAAAGTCATTGCTGAAACCATCGAGGAAAGAGAATGATGGGAACATATCACAATCTTCCCATGAGAGTGGACATTTCAGAGAAAGATCTAAGGAAATCTCTCATCATCAGGAATATACCAGAGATAACCAAGTGAGGCATAAAATGTCTCAGTATTCTAAGATTCTTTTTTATTATAAGAAGATTGTTAATGATGAAAAGAAATCATGGCATAAAAACCATGTAGTTTTTGTGGCTTGTATAACCATGTTATTTCCAAGTGTTGAAAGAGGATGGCAGGAAGAAAGAGGATGAGACATGAGAGGCCTTATCCATATTAGGGAAGGAAGAAGGTTAAGAAAGTCTATAGGAAGAAGACTTTTTGTAGTCATTTCAATAGCGGTGGACATCAGAGAGCCATATGTTGGGAACTCCATCTAGAGTATCATCTCAACAAGGACAAAATGCCTATGCAGGAACAAGTTGATAATTTTTTTCAACAAGCGAATCAACTACAAAATGATGACCCATTCACTTTGATGAGGGAGAGATGGTTTTATTAGAGATTGTAGCTTGTCATGGCCACACTTTTTTAAATCATATGTTGCGAAATGATTGTAAAAGTGATTATGTGTTTTCCATCACTTATTAAAGCAACATGATGATATTTTTGGCCCTTTAAGTTGATAGCTTGGGTATTGGTTTATGTTATGATTTTGATGTAAACTTGATCAAAGAGTGTATTATAAACTATTGGCAAGTATGGGGTTTTTCTTGGGTCATGTTTGGTATTGTAAGGGAACATGTATTTTGCAAAGATATATTTCAGGTTTATACAGGACACAGGTGTCATTTCATCACTTATGGCTCCGAAGAACAAAGGTGAAGGAGAAGGAAGTGTGGCAAGTTAGGGCACTTGTTGTGCAGTCAAAGGAGTACAACAAATTCCGAATGGTGTTCATACTTTTGGAGGAACAAAAGATCCTCAGTGGGGAGGAATGATCTAGGTGGCTCCAAGACCAAAGATGGCTTTAGAAAAACTCAAAAATAAAAGTCTCCAGTTTTTCTTGAAACAAAGACCAGAACATAGATCTCATCATTCTATATCCAGTGTAATAGACGACACTCAAATACGAATTTTTATGGCTAACTTATGTTGGAACAATGGCTAATGTGTTGTCCTTGATGCAAATCTACTTGATGAGTTGTCCTTTGATGGAAGCCTACTTCATGCAGATGTCAACAAGATATGTCTACATGTGACAGAGAAGAATTATCAGTTCATATGATTTTTTAGGAAGTATACATAGGTTTAGTGAAGTAAAGTCGAGTATACGCAAGTTCTATGAAGAAAAGTCGTGTACACACTCAGGTTTGGTGAAACAAAGTAGAGTGTACGTGGGTTGTAAATAAAAGCGCATACAGTTTACCCACCATGGTATTCTAAATACCAAGGGTCTTTACCATGGTATTGACATGTGGTATTGAGCCTAGAAAATGGATATTTGATCTCATCTAAGAATACCTTTGACATTAGTATGGTTTTGACCTATGGTATTGGATATAGGCTAAGCTATATAAGGATATGAAGATCAAAGTGGTAGATGTGTGTAAGTGATGAATATTTCATGAATAGTTAAATATGAAGCAAGTGCGCATGTAATGGGAAATTACTGATTTGTTTGATCTAAAACTAAGTATGCACCTGGGAACTTGATGATGGATCAGATCTAATAAATCGGAGATGACAGTTTTGATTATGGATTGATTTGATTAGTGATGATAGTCTCTTGACGTGTGATTTTTTTGTGCATGCTGAGATCTAGGTATATCTAAAGTTCTGTGATGGAGCGAAGGCTTGTGCCAACAATTGGAAATCTATACGCAGGTTTGATATCCTGAAATGCACGTACACACGTGGGTTTAATACCGACAAGTCGCATATATATTGAGATCTATATGCATGTTTGTTTTCTGAAAAGCATGTATACATTCAGAAATACTCTAAGGAAATCATGTATATAATCTAGGGTTTTTCTTAAAAAGATGTTTGATCAGTTTAATCAATCTTGTTGTGTTTATGACCTAGGTTTAATAATGATGTTTTGATTGAGGATTGATTTTTGAAGAATGATGAAGCTACTAGATGTTTGTGATTGAAGATCAGTGATGGTTATGTGATTATTTCAGAATGATGTAGTGGATCTGTGTATGATTCAATGTTTGTTTCAAAGTGACAATGATTCAGTTTCAGGGTTCAATGTTTTGAGATCTGTACACGGTTATGCTTCAAGGAAGTCGTGTATACATGCAGGTTTGCTACAAAAAGGTATCATATATATTCTGATAGTTTATTAATCAGGGCTTTCAATTGATTTATTAAGATGATGTAGTGTTTGGGTTCAGTATAGTACTCTGGTTGCAATGAACTAACTGTTCTTGATGTTAGAGAATACGTTGGTTGATTTGGGTTTCAGTTGATTCAGTGATTGGTTGATTCAGTTGGGTCAGAGTTTGGTTTTTCCTGTTGATGATTGAGTATTTTTTTGTAGTGATCAGTTTTAGTTTTGATATTTGGTATTGGGCTTAAATGATAATAGTGGGTCTAGTCTAAAAATTTGATGAAGCGTGGCCTACAAGTTCTAATGTTTTGTAGTGGGTGGATCCAGTATGAAAATTTATGAAATGTGTTCCATGAAGGTGTTGAGGGTTGCATCCTTCAATGAGGAATTCGAAGCTTCCTTCCACTGGTAGTTGGTAAATCAGATTAGGGGGTTGGAGCTCCCTTATGGTGGGTGTCAGTAAATGAGATCAGGGGGTTAGAGCTCCCTTCCAGTGGGTGCTTGATGTGGGTGGATAGTGGTGGCCACCCGCAAATTCCACTTGGCCCCCCACCATTGTTTCTTTCAGTTTTTCAGTTTCCTTAATTGTAGCAAAATTTACTATTTTTAGCAATTTTTTAGATCCTAAACTTCCAGAGCCGTTTTGAGGCCCTAAATGATGTTTTTTTGGCAATTTACTGCCAACAACTTTAGATAAGTCATTTTTTCTCTTAGTCCTCGAAGAGATCTTTCCAACGGAATATCATGCGTGTCAAATGGAGATAATATGACCAAGTCGTGACCCCGAGAAGTTGGCTACCCAACTAACCCCAACGGGGCCCATAAACTCTTGGTGTTACATCTCCTCGGGTTAGGTTTTTGGTTGTTTAGGGTTTGCTCTTATTGCTCAATAATAAAAGGGCCCTTGAGCCTCATTGTAATGCAGTTCAGAGGCATGTAGACACCACATATCTTCTTAGAGATAAGCTACCATCACCGAGCTAGTCTCATTTCCATATTGTTTGTAAGCATATTTCATTATTTGATATTAATCAAAGGAAGTGTTATTTCTGCTACATCTCTGTATTTATGGTTATATCTAAATTTTTTTGTGTTCTTGTTTAAATTTGGATCAGTGATATCCGAGCGGTCTGTTGTTTCTCTATTTTTCTTTGCATGTCCCCAACAAGGTCGAGATATAAGGAGCTAGGGCTTGAATTGGTCGAACCTTTGCAAGACCAGCCTCGTAAATCTCGATGGCCTCCCGTGGTGGATGAAAAGAAAGATGAGGGGGTAGGAGATCCTATCAAAATCTTGCTCGAAGAAGCCCTTGAGTGACAAAGAAATGTGATGATGGAAAACTTTGCCCATATCCTTCCGCGACTACCCAGGGGCGACGCATCTGCTTCCAACAGCTACTCTGGAAATGCAACACCCTTTAAGGTACAAGTTAACTTTGAAATCCCCATATTCGAGGGTCAAATAGATACAGACGTCATAGATAAATGGTTAAATCTGCTAGAAGGATATTTTTTTTGCTCATGATTTTTCTAGCTGATAAAAGATTACTTTTTCTCTTCTCAAAGCCACCCCCACGTCAAGGAATAGTGGGAAACCTATTGTGAACAGAAGGATGAAAGTACGATCTCACAGTTCTCAGCCGCTCCCACTTGGAATTCATTCCAGGATGCCATCAAGGAGCAGTAATACCCTGTTGGGAGCTATGAGGACAAATACATAAAGTGGACCATGTTGCGGCAGGGAAGGGGCCAAGATGTGCCGAAGTTTACCAATGTTTTTCATACCCTTCGCACAAAGTTGGGTATCAAGGATTATAAGAAACATTTGGTACTCAAGTACCACAGCTACCTACATAGATACATCCAGGACGAGATGGAGTTCTTGGACATCTCCTCGCTTGGCATGGTGTACTGATACACTGTCAAGATTGAGAAGAAGTATAAAAAGAAGAATCAAGACTTTGGATCCGCGAATCTGAAGCAAGGGAAAGGCTTCCCCAAACCGCAGAATCAAGGACAAAGCCAAGACGGTGTGACCCAAGACAACCCATCAAAGTTACAAGAAAAGAACACCATCATGAAGTCAAAGAAGGACACAGGAAAATGGTGTGAGTTCCAAAAGAGCCCCACTCACAACACAAGTGAGTTTCGGGCCAAGCATTCGTTGGTGGCCGAGTTGAAGGCTTCAGAATTAGATGCATGTTTCGACCCTGAGTCAGAACCCGATAAGAGGAATGGAAAAGGGAATCATAGCATTGATGTGGAGCCCAACGCCACCGTTGGCACCTCCAAGATCCATAAGAATGAGCCCAAATATCCAGAGGAGGGGGAGCATCTTTTCCACTCACAAATGTGGGTGAAGGGTTCACCATTGCAATTCATTATTGACAATGGGAGCCAAAAGAACCTCATTTCAGCAGATGT
This sequence comes from Pinus tabuliformis, assembly GCA_031772625.1. Taxonomy (NCBI): domain Eukaryota; kingdom Viridiplantae; phylum Streptophyta; class Pinopsida; order Pinales; family Pinaceae; genus Pinus; species Pinus tabuliformis. The sequence continues at coordinate 753,573,521 of CM062807.1, read as the reverse complement.
CATGAAGCAGATGGGATGACTGACCATACCACACCCGCAACTGTACAACATCGGGTGGCTTCACCAAGGACCGGGTGGCTTCACCAAGGACGAGATCTCCGAGTCTACCAGGAGTGTCGCCTTCCATACAACATCAAGCCCTTCACAAATGAGGTATTGTGTGATGTTTCACCTCTTGATGTTTGCAATTTATTATGAGGCCAACCATACTTGTGGAAGCGACATGTTGTGTATGAGTCAAGGCCTCACGCTGTTATTATTTATTTGTGTAGTGCATTATATAGGATACCCGAGGTAGCCCCACTTACCGCCACTTCTTTAATCTCTACTAAGAAAGGCAGTACGATCATATCCCATACTAGGAAATTTATTTTCTTTTTGGTTCACTCTCAAAGTAAGGGGAAGATCGTAGCCACATCCATGGCCCTCGGGAAGGGTTCCTCCATGCAGTAGAAGCAAGTGGATATGATCATGAAAGGATATAGGTACATCTTCTCCTCACAAACAAGGGTACTGTTACACTATCAGGTTAAGCATTCGTTCGATCTAACTTCTAGAGTGCCTCTACCCAACGGGTCGATATATCATCGCTTCATTCTGGAAAATGCTAAATACAAGAAGTGACATGATCAACATCAGGTGTCACACAAGTTTCAGGTGGGCGACAAATTTTGGTTGCATTTGCAGAAATAATGTCTTACCAAAGCCCATCGGAAGCTCAGACCACTCTGTATGGTCCTTACACCATTAACAAAGATGTGGGAAACAATGCTTTGGAGCACAGCATTCCCCCATTCCTTGGCTTTCACTGAGTGTTTAATGTGGATCGCCCTCGACCATGCTTCCCACCATCACTGGACACATCAGAGATTGTAGAACAACTCACCAAGGACCAAGTTCAGTAGAAGTTTCCCCATCCCATGGAGGCACTCAACGCAATGGCGACCATTTCTTCCTAAGGTGGGAGGAATGATCCATGTGGATTGTGGTGGCCACCGGCCAATTCCACTTGGACCCCCACCATTATTTCTTTCAGTTTTTCAGTTTCCTTAATTGTAGCATAGTTTGGTATTTTTAGCAGTTTTTCGGGTCCTAACCTACTGGAGTTGTTTTGAGGCCCTAAACGATATTTTTTTGGCAATCTACTGCCAACGACTTTTTATAAGTCATTTTTTTTGTCGTAGTCCTTGAAGAGATCTTTCCAATGGGATATCATGCGTGTCAAATGGAGATAATATGATCAAGTCACGCCCCTGGGAAGTTGGCTGCCTAACTAACCCCAATGGGGCCCATAAAATCTTGGTGTTACATCTCCTCGAGTTAGGGTTTTGGTTGTTTAGAGTTTGTTCTTATTGTTCAATAATAAAAAAGGCCCTTGAGCCTCATTTTAACGTAGTTCAGAGGCATGCAGCCACCACATCTCTTCTCAGAGATAAGCTACTATCATTGAGTTAGTCTCATTTCCATACTATTTGTAAGCATATTTCGTTATTTGATATTAATCAAAGAAAGTGTTATTTCTGTTGCATCTATGTATTTATGGTTATATCTATAATTTTTTGTGTTCCTATTTAAATTCGGATCAGTGCTAGAGAATGAGAGAATGTTGTAGCCTTTTGTAGGTGGGTGTCTGCCTGCTGGTATGTATTTGCACTAATACAAGATTGTAAGAAGTTTTCTTTATAATAAAAGGAAGGTAGAGATGACAATGACAGTTATTTTTTCCCACATTGGGTTTCCACCTAAAAATCCTGGTGTTGCGTATGTGTGATGGTTTATTTTGTTCTTACTGCACATGGTTACTATTTATTTAATTTCTAATGAAGAACTGATGCATTGACTCAAGATAAATAGATGATGAATTAACTAAAAATTAAGTTTACTGGATATACGCTAGTTGTCTAAATAACAATCGCGTACATATGTGGGTTCTTTAGTAAAGTCACGTACATAACTCTGATATGAAATTAAAAAGTTTAATGATTTGAAAACACTGAATCACCCCCCCAGTATTTTTCCCAACTACTTATTGCAATCAGAAGTTCACAAGTTAAAGCAAGAAAGTGGGACCCATAAGACACACATGATAGCTAACTGGCCAATTAGCCAATGACACATAACACTCCATCATTGTCTCCTTGCCCACCAGAAAATACAAAATAATTGCTCATATAAAACAAAAATCATTTAAAAATATACATATTAAAATATGGTTATTAATATAACCATATAAAATCAAAAATAAAAATAAAAAAGGTATAAAACAAATATGTTATCAAAACCATATAAATATAAAAACAAAATATGGCATAGAACAAATTGGATTATTATTAAATAACCATATCTCAATGTTTTATTTTATGGGTCACTTAAAAATATATGGTGATTTATAAAAAAAACATATATATATGGTTCATGCCATATAGTTGTAACCATATTCAATGGCTCAAAAAAAAAAAAATTTGGTGGTCACATGCTTTTGGTCAACCAAACAGTCACGGGTTTTTTTTATAACGATGATGGATGGATTAACACCATATATATGGTTTACAACATTTACAACAACGACTTAATGCTTGGGTTTTATTTTTGTGTTAATTTAAAATGGCGCCAACCAAATATTAAAAAATTCCAATGAAATTTTAACTGCCATGTTATGTGGGGGCATGGGCGGGTATTGAACTCAGCCTCATTTCAAACTGGGTGTCTTCCAATGGCCCAACGGGTCAATCTTTGCAATATCCTCCCACACTATTATACAAAAACCTAATCCAATTGTGCACCGAATGGAGGTTGAGATTGGAACCCAACCTGAGCATAGAGAATGAGGCACTGAACCCTGACACAGGGGATCATGAGGAATCTTGAAGATTCCCTTGGAGCTCAATTTTGATAGAGTTAGAAATATGCCAAGTTTATACTCAAAATACTCATAATTTCGTTGGGATTTTGATGGTGGAGACGGTTTTTTAATCAAGCAGTGGATTTTCTAGAGACAGAATTTTGAAGACAGAACCATGAAGGTGGAACCTTGACAAGAGAATCTGCATGGGATCTAAAAGATTTCCTAGAGGCCAATTTTTGAAGGTGACAAAAGTATGCCAACGTTATATTCATTTTACTTAGTTTTTCACAAGGAAAGTGATGGTATGATCAGTTTCCTCATCTCAGTAGTCAAATTTCATTCAAACCACAAAATAGAATCTTTGAAAAATCTTTAAGATTCCCGGGAGTCCAAATTTGACTGAGTAAGAAAGGGGTCGAGTTTATAGTCAGATTTCATGATTTTTCACTAGAAATTCAATCATGCAGTTCATTTCATCGGCATAGGTGTGCATTTTCAGGCCATCCCTGAATGTGGAAGTATAAGATGCACTAATGTCATGTCTTCTTTTATTTTTTGCTGAGATGATGCTTTGATGTTGAGATCCTTGTTTGCCACTATGTTGGAGGATCTTTATATGCCACTTCATATGAGAGTTTGATATTTTGTTGCGCTGATGGAGAGATTTTATGAGTGATACTTCTTATAAGATAACGTCTAATGGAGAGACATGCCACTCTAGTTAAATAAGTTCATGATTGTATTGACAAAGAACATGTCATGTATTCATCATTATCTTGCAAAAATTAATGAAGCAACCTCCCTACCCTTGACACCGATCCTGGAGACACAACCCACATTGGGTGAACTTCGTTATCAAGTTGTGTGTGTTCTTTGATTTGATGGTTGTATTTATGTTTCCTCTTTGTTGAATTATGCACATGTGGTTTTTCATACTCTTTCACACGAAATTTTGCTAACATCACAAAAGTAAAAGATCTTGGTTAATTCTGGTAGCTGAGAGAACCTGGATCAATAGGTGGCTGAAATATTCATGAAGGAAATTTTCAAACTTCATGGTGTGCCAAATATGATTATATCAGACGAAGATATGAAATTGACCTCAAAATTTTGGAGGTCGCTATTTACTAGGATGGGTATGCAATTAAACTTTAGATTTGTGTATGATCCATAAACTGATAGAAAAATGAAAAGGGTTAATCAGATTCTCGAGGAAATGCTAGCCATGCATGTGATGAACCAACCTACAAAATGGGAAGACTATCTATATTTAGTAGAGTTCACCTATAACAATAGTTATCATGCATCACTCAAGATGAGTCCCTTTGAGGCTATGTATGGGAGGAAGTGTCATCTTCCTCTTAGTTGGAGTAAACCTTAGGATAGGTTGATGTTAGGGCCATATTTATACAAGAAATGGAACAAATAGTGAGAGGAATCACACAAAATCTGGAGGTGGCACAAGTTAGACAAAAAATCTATGCTGACTTGGAAACAACTCATAAAGATTTCCAATTGGGCGCACATATTTATTTTAAAGTATGAGTAAAAGAGAGTTCTTTGAATTTAGGAAGTTTTGTAGGCCATTCAAGACATTGGCCAAGGTAGGGCTAGGGGCCTACTAGCATTAGAATTCATAATATATTTTACTTCTATATTTCAAACAAATATATACTTTAACCTACTTGTATAATTGATTGGCATGTTTTACAACTAAAATTAGGAGAGTTATAGGTTGAGCCTCGACAAATTTTGGATCGAAGGGAAACTACTCTCTGGTATAAAACCATTGCCCATGTTAAAGTGCAATGAAGCACTTTGAGCCTGAGGAGGCCACCTAGGAAATGGAAGCTAAAATAATAGATGCTTTTCTTTTGTTTTTTCCACAAATTAATGGAGTTTGAAACACTAAAAATGATGTCCATTTTTAAGGGGATGGGAGATGTAATACCCTTGGACAATTACTTTATGAATTTACATTACTTATTGGCTGGAAAGAAAAGACTAATGATATGATACATTGATGTAAATATTTATTTAGTTAATGAAAGAAGAAATTATTTTGATGTTTTCACATCCTTGAAAATGTATTAAAGTATTTCATGTGAGATCTAACTATTTTTTCAAGAAAACAAATGGAAAACAATTATGGCCAGAAGCGGGCGCGAGACCAAAAGAAGGAAGATTCTCCCTTTTTTCTAGAATTCAAGAGAATTTTGAAAATAAACAAAGCACCAGACAATTTTCGTGACTAGAGATAAATTTCATGAGGTGCAGTCTTACCAGAGCATGGTGATAGAGAAAGACAATTTGCGTCTAAGAATAGAGCTAGTGGGAGAGAAATATTGGTTGAACCGAGAAATTTTGCAAGATGTTGCTAAAAGGATTCAGTTGGGGACTTATTTGGAAAATATTTTTCAGTTGTTTTCCTAATAGAGAGAAGTGGATCTTGTGGGGAACTAGCTGTAAAATTCAGTTCATAGGTTAAGAAGAATGTGTATGCCTTCGGCACATTTTCTAGATATTCTAGATAAGTAGATGAATGTTTAGTTTTATGTTGTCTTGTTAATATTTAAGAAAGAAGAATTTATTATTATAGATTTTAAAGATTATATGTAGAATTAGTTCTATAGTAATTAGTTTACAATGTTTATCGATGTGGTATGTATAAAAAAGAATACCTATGTATGTAACCAACTATGATGGAAAACGTTCTTTCTTTTTGTTTTAACCTATTACAGCTGCCAGGTAGTTCTCATCTTGTTGAAGTAGCCGGTAAGTGGGTAAAATAGGTATTTACCCTAATATGTTTTTTAAGAATGAGAAATATTATGGAGGATGCAAAGGCAATCTTCAGTTAAATGTATATACCAAGAGATGAGGACAAGGGTTTATAAACACAATTGTGTTTGTGTATTTCTTTCAATAGTGGAGTAATCATTATTGTAAATATAATAAAGGGGGGGCAGTTCTTATGAGTAAAACATAGATATATACATATATATTAGGGTATCTAGGGTATGTTTTTTTTTTGTAAGCTACGGTGTGACCTTTTCTATTATATACAGTAACAGTAAAACTATACAAACGTACGTGACCTCAACCCGCCCCGCAGGGAAACCGGGTCTATTGGTCACTCATAAAACATTGTCTGAGAATGTTCACTTGTCCACTTTGAGAAACAACATATCAAAAAGCATAACAGTTCCCTATCTACATTTTGTCTCTTAATGACTAGTCTCAGATACATAACAAAACTGCCATACAGACTGGTTCACTACAGCTTATCACAAAATTCAAAAAAATAACTGGGTAAGACATTCAGTCTACCATGATTTCTCGCTTGATTTCCTCCTCACGCTTCGCTTTGGTAAGTTCCTTCAGCATGCTGCGAATTTCCTCTATTTTGTTGTCCTGCTTCTGTATCATGAGCTGCAGACTGGTCATCTCTTTCTTCATGTCCGACAAACCTTGGGCTATCTCTGTTATCTCAACAGCGACCTGCTCCATTGCTCTGGCTAACAAATGTTTCATCACCCAATACATGTGTAATGCCTGTTTATATAGCGTTAGGCGCCCTCTCGTATTCCCGGGATCCGGAAGCAGGGTGTTCCACTCCTCCATTTCTGGATCGGAGGGTTCGTCCAGAACTCTGTTTTCCAGCGCGTCTATAATCCTCCTGATGTCTTCGTTGGTCTCTTTGCCGTAAGCTCTCTCCGCCTCCTGCGCAGCCTGCCCAATGGAGCGACGACCCCTCTTCTGCTGGTTCGAGGCCGGAGTCTTCGTCTCATAGTGGTCTGCCTGCCATGATCTTCCACGTCCCCTACGCCTCCTTCCTTTTCCTCTTTTTGCCGGTCTGCCCCTGTTATTGCTTCTGCTGCTTTGCCCTACTTCAAAGGTCACCCTCGCCCTGCATTCCTCCTCCCCTATCTCCATTTCCCTTTCTCCGGAATTATCAGTTTCCTCTGTTGTTTGCTCCTGCTCTCTCCGGGTATTCCTCCTTTCTCCCTCCTTCACCTGCCTTTCCCTTCTTCCTCCCTCCGCCATATCGTTTTGACGTCGTTTAAGTCTATGATCCGAGTCTCTCTGCCAAACTCCTCTGTCCTTCGCCACCTTCCCAGGTTTCCAATTATCTGTCGTTCTACCTGCTTCGGTTCTTAAATGAATACCGCCACCTAGCCCTTGTTGTAGCAGATGATCGCCGCCGATCCTTTCACCTGCCATTTCCATGATTCGATCTGCTCCTCATCTTGGTATGCGTACTCCTCTGCAAGCCGTCGTCGTTAACCTGATAATGATAGCCTTGATGTGTGGCGTGTGCTGGCCAAGTCCATATCTCATCACTGCCTTGAACTGGCCATATTTCTCCACCCCGATCGGGGAGGGTATCTAGGGTATGTTAAGAAAAGAGTGCATTCATATTATAAGTTCTAGGTTATGATCAGGGAAAACCCTATTTCATTAACCCAAGAATATTGAGCTTGAACTCTGAAGAGGTTAGGACTCAAAGGAAACCAAGTTATTTCCATGATAGGATCAACAAGGTCTCTCACATAGCATGACTATTAGGACAAAAAAGAGAGAAAAATTATATTTATACAATTGATAAAGTATACAAACCACTTAGATAAATTGTAATGTAAATGCATATATAAAAAATAGATAAAAAAGGAGTCATTGTGCATGGCATCAATTTCTACTAAGAAAGAAAAAATATTGAAATTACCATAACATTAAGGGGCATAAAGAACCTATAGAATACGCAAAATTTAAGCTACATAATATTTATTTTTCATTTGAAAGAAGTGTAAGGCCATTCTTGAGGGTTATGATATAAATACTTAAAATCTCAATTCATTTTTATATAGGTTACAACCATGCACATAATTTACATTATATATAGCATTAAAATAAATAAAATTACCCTATCAAGTTTTACAAATTGTTAACCACAAAGGTTTCTACATTAATAAATGTTAGAGTTCTTTGATAGACCTAATTATATAGAGAGAGAGATAATATAAACATAACGATTTTATATAACTCGAACCTGCAAGATTGGCTACATATAGAGGAATGTAAATATAATGAGTCAAATAATCTAGAGAATAACAATATTTATAAATAATAAATACAACCTCAGTGGTGAGATGAACAATTACAGAGAATCGGCCTTCTCTACTTATATACATCAATTCTTTTCAAAATATTACTCATAACATAGACTAGTTGCATAAGATTCGCCGGAATAAGGCCCATTCGAATACCTCTAAAACCTAAGCCTTGGAACCTTTGAAGTGTCTCAGTCACCAAGTCTAAGAACCTTGTGCCATTTAATAAAAAGAAATTTTCCGTGAGTGCCTCGAAAATGGTCATAGCCGATATACAAATCTTGTGTAGAATCCTTGTGAAGGAAGAGATTCTCTAAGGACACCCTCATTCATAGAAAACCTACAAAATATGCATGGAATTGAGTTAGGAAATATGGAAAGGTCTTCGCAAAAGTTATTATGAGAACTATAATATGACATAGACAAAGACGATAAGGGTTTGTACCTATTTAATTGTCATGAAGACAGAGTCTTGAAACCCTACTCCAAATTGCAATTAAACATTAGTGATGAGTTTTTTCAAGAAGGAAAGCCCTGTTTTTAGAAAACAAATTTAGAATTCAAAAGTTGCAAAAGTATGGTTTTCATGAAGTGAATAAATTTTACCTTGCTAGAGTCAAACAAAATTGTACTTGCCTTTGAACCTTGACGTTAGAGCCATCATCACTAAGATACCAATCGAGTATGTCTACGTGAAACCATAACCAGATATTTAGTTAACAATAGAAGAAATGATCTAAAAAGAAATATCACCAACAAGAAGAATGAAAACTTAGGTTATTGACTACTGACGATAATATTTGAGTAATTTCAAGACTAATATATACATGAGAATAAATTACCTTGTTGTGTACACAATAAATTTCATTTCTCGTGAACGTGAACAAAAAGCCAAGTCCAACATTGTGGATTCAACCTGAGCACAAGGGTTTAACTATATTTCACCATAACCAAAGACCAGATTACAGATCTCAATCCCTCACTGACACAGGGGCAAATGAGATAGAATGGTGGAGAGGGTGTGAAAGGGTAGTTACCCAAAACCAACCCTAAAGATAATCTAACCATAGACTTAAAACAATGTCATCTGGACCATAAAATGGATTTCACCTCATCGATATAGTGACAGGTAGTTCATACCACCAGTTGTCTCAACATTAGGTGGTTGAGTCCAGGAATTCCTCCACGTTAACCAAAGCAACCCTGTGCGACTCCAATAAGTCTAGAGGATTTGGTCTCCCACTAAATGTTAAAACATGTAATGAATAATTTAACCATTCCAGTATATTAATGTCATACCTTAATATGATATCGATGCATTCTGTGGATCCTATGCATATACAAGTTAGGCCTTGGTAAGAATTTGAAGTTAAATATTGCACATAGGGTCAAGCATGTAATCTATATAGACCTGGAGTAATACTCTACCAAACACTATATTATATTATATTGCATTAGGATTAATAATATATTGCATTAGGATTGTAACTATATATATAGACATATAATATGCAATGCTTTGTGTAACTTGCAACATTGGAAGGGGGTTAACCACCACATGAATATGATTATAGTTAAGAAATGAAATAATGTATTGAGCTAGGTCAAAGTACTAATAGAAGAAAGAATGCTATATATTTGGTTTGTTTTGAGAGGGATAATAAGGAAAGAAGTTCATTATTGTGAATGATAATTAAAAAAAAAATAGAAGTAAATGTAATGTAAGAAGGATTTGCACATTTTGGTAATTGGAACTTTTATGTTGTGAGCTATATGTAAATTTGAGGACAAATTTTAAAAAGAAAAAATTGTTGTATTTCGTAAGAAATTTTTAAGGCATTTGAATGGATGTTACATTTGATGCTCTAGTAATGTGAGAACTTATCTTTGTAACTTATATGCCTAAGATTCATTTAAGCGATCATTCATATCGAGGCTTGTGACCTCAATATGAGAGAGGCTATTTGTTAAATTTTGGGAATCTAAAAAATAATAGGTGAAACATGGAGATCCAAGATAAACATTGAACAAATATGTTGGGCATCCAAGATGAAAATTGATCCAATATGCTAAGATGAAGATGGAGATGCCCAATATGTGAATTACTATAAAGGAAGAAGACACTATTCATGTTTTATAAGTCATTTTATCTTGCTTAAGTTTTGTGGTCCTGAATGGTAATATTTTGTGATATAAAATCATTCCCAAGTATGCTTGGTAATGTGTGTAGCTAGAAGGGAGTTATATTCAAGTGTTATGCTCTGTGTAATTTTCCATGATGAAAGAAAATTTGATGAATGTTTCATTATAAGTATTCATTGGCAAGTGAAAACAATGTGATATTGAGTTGGATACATCCTATATCTATGCTATTTTCATAGAGAAGTAGTGATTATCATGGTTGGATACCCAAGTTTTTTAGTACATGGATATATTTCCATAGGATGGCCAATTGCTCAATGTTTATAGTTATGATGATGTTATGACCTAGAATAAAACAAGGAGGGTGAGGGATAGATGGGGTGATGCATGCAGATAGAGAGAGAGTGTGTGGGGTACATGAGGGGAGATGGGAGGCATATGGGGTGATAGAGAGAGTGGGAGATGGGGTGAGAGAGGACAAAGAAATAAGATAATAAATAGAGAGGGTGAGGGACATATGGGATGATGGAGAGAGAGGGAGGTTTTGCATGGGTAATTGAGAGAGAGACGGAGCAGGTGGTAGGGGAGGGAAGGAGTGATAGTGTTAAAGAGAGATGGTGATGGGGGGAGAGAGAAGTTAGTGTGAGCAATACAAGGGGTGAGAGGGATATGTGTGTGTGTGTGTGTGTGTGTGTGTATAGAGAGAGAGAGAGAGAGAAATTGATATGGAGAGAGAGGGGGAGAGAGTGAGAGGAGTAGAGAGATATAGAGGCCGATAGAGGGAGAATTCAGGGGAAAATAACAAGGGAAAGGGGGAGACAACAATCGATTTAACAAGGCAGAGTTGGGGGGATGGCAATGTTAGAATATAGAGGGATAGATGGAGAGATGAATAGAGATAGCTGGCCTTACACACACATAGAAGTAGGTTGTGTGCTTGTGTGTGTGTGAGAGAGAGGGAGATATAGGTGTATGTTTTAAAATTTGTTAGGAATGAATGCATGCTCGTAATCCTTATAATGCACATGTAATCTAGGAACACATGTGCATTCCAAGAGTGCAAGTGCATTCCTAAATCTCATGTATGTTGCTAAAGTCCACACACATTATTTTCAATTTGATTTCCTTTGGTAGGAGTGACAACACTAGCATACATGTTTGCTAAATTGGTTTCTTCATATATAGGCTTGCGATGAAATACAATAGAACTTCCATTTTCCCTATTACTTCTCAATATCTCTATTTTTTACATTATTTTTATGTAGTCTAAACAAATACATTATTGATGAAGTTGTAGACACATATCAATATGAGTGCAAAGAATCGAAATATATAATTTTTAGAAAGAAATAATATTGTTTATTACTTTAGTATATTTTTCCCTTGACATATATTTTAGTAATACAAACTGCTTCTATTTTTGCTATAAAAAAATTAATCTTAATGGTTTTTAAAAATTATATGGCACACTAATAGAGATGAAAATTTACAATCTTTAAAAAAGGAAAATAGAAGAAAATATTATTTGATAATGTTTTATCCTAGCACTATTAGAGGACATTATTATTTCAAGGATATAATGAATATTAAAAAATAATACTACACAAGAAAATCATGTTCTCTTCAATTCTAAAAAATTTACGGTGAAATTTCATAATTTAGGTATCCAAAATTAGCATTAATGGAAACATATATACTATATTTTGCATGAAAACTAACATACTATTCTTAGGAAAACTCAAATTTCACATCATTATATACAAGTGCTATAAATAAAATATTGTATATATTTAGAAAGCTAATTTATTTTCTTACATTTATATATTTAGAAAGTTGTATATATTTTTTTACATAGTATTCTAATTTATTGGAGAAATATTGTTTTTCTGTATTTCCATTGTCATAAAGGTGTCATGTGAGACCGTCAACCCAAAATTATTCTTTTCCAAGTATATTTTAGGTTCTAATGACTCTTATCAAAAATAAAAAAAATTATCTCATAGTTTGAAAGGAACCATAAAATAGACATTTAAGTTTAATTGGGAAATGATTACTGAATTTTGCTCATTATTTTTTCTTGCAACTCTGCCAAAGACAAATTTCTAATTTAGATTTGCAGTAGCCAACACTAAGAATCTCAAAAATGAAATATCAAACCAACACTTTTGGCTAAATCCTCTTTCAATCATAAAAGGACTAAATTGCTATTAACAAAAATAAATCTTACAACATTTGCTCCCCTCTATTGGGAAAAGATGTTATATCTCTTCCCTTAGGATTTCTACATTGGTAAAGGACTAAAACTATATCTTAATATGTGGTTATTACATTCTTTGATTAAACACCCTTATTCCCTGTTGTCACTTAGTATGTCTATAATAAAGTAAATAAGATTTACGTGTTTGAAAAAACATTTGAAATGAATTAAGGTATGGTCTAACTCACTGGAGAAATTACCTGGGAAGTTATGGAAATTCCAGTTATATTTAGAGAAAATCCAACAAGGATTTTTGTAAATCTAAGTTATAGTTGTTAAACTTCAAAATTTTAGGTGTCCTAGACATTTTTGATGGTGCTGAATCCATTTCCACCATCAAAAACACAATTCAAACACTGCCTCTACAAGATTTTTTGAATTTTTTTACCCGTATTCTGGCCACTTTTAACCGTGTGAACAATTCCTCCGCCTAGATACACTACTCCCAATTTAACACTTCATAAAAATAAGTAACAATGTCTTATTACAGGGCTATATCTTGATAAAGAGGATGTCGTGTTCTAATAAATATGTTGCCATTAGTGCAAAGCATAATATTATCACAACACAGGGATTTGCATGTAGAAGTTACTTTCCAAATTTGCGAAGATTTTGATGTACATAGTGCCCAATAAAGCACTTTTTATGTTAGAATTGTTATACATGTAGATATTTTATAAACTCACTAAAATCCACGTATGCAATGAATCCTAAACTTGCTGCTATAAACCATGCATATGATATAATATTAATCATTATCAACCTTTAGTAATTCAATACCATTGGATGAGATGAGGGCATAGAATTTTCATAGGTAGTAGTCTTTAACGCGACTTTTTGAAAGCCTTTCCGGCGATTTTTTCCGGTGAAAATCCGGCAGTAATTTATTGGAATCCAAGTTTGATAGCTAATTTCTGCACAATGAAACCGTCCCAGGGGTTTTTCAGGGTGCTGAATCCGAATATGCAGTTAAAAAACCATTTTAACTGCAACAAATCATGATTTCATCTCAATTTCTTCCGCCGGATTCCGTCACCGGAATCTCAAAAAGTCGCATTATAGACAACTCCATTTTCATAAAATGGCCTTAATTGTCAAATTTATAGAAAAGCAAATCAAATCGCAAAATATAACTTGCTTTTTTCTCTTTAAGCACAATAATAATATGAACTAACATAGCTAAAAAGCTTTAATAAGAAGCAATCGATGTATGCACAAATAGCTTCTTGTACTAGTGTTACAATTAAGCCATCATTTTTACGAATCGAAAGGTGTAGTGTCATGTAAAAGTGTAATTAAAAACTAAACTAGACAAACATATACGATGAAGCCATTTGAACAATTTGTGCAACACAATCGCTGTCAAAACAATTTCCAAAGCATGGAAGTGGTAACCCATCTTCTTGATATGAATGACAAACCTATTGCATGCTTTATGCATTCACGTGCATAATGTAATGGTCGGGGCTGTCGGTTTACACGTTCCTGGTCAGTATTGAGTCCTGCGGAGCTGGGCTGCAGCGTATTTGGGTCATGGCCAGTGATGTATGTACTAGGTACAGAATGTATTTGACAATATATAGCTTCTTCAACGGGCCCCGCCCCCCTAAAAAACCTATTGCATGCTTTACACCACGTTGTCCCAGTTTTTGGGTATGAAACCAAGAAAATCTGATTCTGGTGAGGTTGGAAGTCCTTTTGCATGACCTTCACTGCTAGTACTCAACATATATTTATGCTGCAGAATGAGCAAAGTGAGTTAAGATGCCTTTTCAAGTAAAGTTGGAAGAAATAGCAAACAAGTTCAGCACTGCTAGCACCAGTGAATGTACATAGCACTAAATGATACCACCTATTTCATAAACGGAAATGGGTAGCTGTAACATAATAACATACCACCTATTTCATAAACGGAAATGGATAACAGTGACACAATAACTTTCTACACCACCTATCTCACTCATAAATGGAAATGGATAACAATAATATTATATACTGTATTTGAAATGGAGACCTTCGTTGTTCAATTTCTGCTCGATGTCTAAATAAATAAGCTCAATAAGCTCCTCCATGTGTAGCGTGAAATATTTCTTCCACTCGCCCACTTTTCCCTCTCTAAAGAAACTGTGGTTGGGTATTCGATGTTTATTTTCAGCTTTCTTGTTCACCTCCAACGCTGACAGTCTCTGGAAACTGCACTTGTCCGCAATTACGGATGCGTTCTCCTCCATGAGTTGAGGAGAGCAGCCCAAGAAAAGCCCGAGCTTTTTAACCCAACCCACGCAATCGACTTGCAGGTCCTCGCAGGTAAGAAACATTAATTGTCGGGACTCTTGGAACATATTAGAATGTAAACATTAATGGTTGGGACTCTTGGAACATGTTAGAATACTCTACACTGCTTTTTTGCCTGTAAAGTAATGGAAATTTCAGTCATATTTTAAGATAATTTGGCAAGGACTTTTATAAATCTAAGTTATGGTTGATAAACTTCAAAATTTTAGGTGAGCTAAATGTTTTTTTACTTTACGGTGCTGAATCTATTTTCACCATCGAAAACATGATTCAAATATTGCATCTACAAGATTTTTTGAAATTTATTCGCCCAAATTCAACATTTTTTACGGTCCTAAAAATTCCCTCACCTCCAAACCTAAAAAATAAAAAATAAAACAAAAACACTAAAAAACAATTAAGTAAAATTATCTAGATGAGTGGTTTCAATACCAATGGGTTTTAGAAAAGATGCCCATATACTTCTTGATGTGGTCAAGCCTACCATTCATAATCTGTGTAAATTGACTTAAAAAATCATTGGCATTCGTTAGGATCGGTATGAATTAAGATAAATGCCGTTAAACGTTCCCGTAACTTGGATTCATTGAGATGTTCATTTTATAGTCTTGTACAAGGGAAATGCAAGTTTTTGTCTCGGTTTAATTGGAGTTAATATTTGTTTTTTTTTTTAATTTAAAAAATACAAAATATTTAGTTAATAAGAAAATTTTGGGTGGAATAAAATGAATTATTTATTTTTGAAATAAAGATTTAGTAAATATAAATTGTGAAATTTTTTTTTTAATAATTTGGTTTTATAATTAATTATTTGATTTTTATTTTTTAAAAATATTATTATGAAAAGAAATAGGAAAATTAATTTATTAAATATTAATTAAATAATAAAAAAATTGTTTAATAATAATATATATTATTATAAATAATTTAATTTATTAATTGTGATAAATGATTAATTATTTAATAATAATTTAAGTTCAAAAAAGATGTGTTGGTGGAAGAAAGTTTGATAAAAAAATGTTTTGCATGAAGAAAATTGGATGTTCTAAATACATAATAGATCCGATTCTAGTTAGTTGAGATGAATTTAGAATAGTGTTGTTGTGATGGTATAATTGAGCCGAGAGACTTATTCTATAATGCAGTATGAGGGGATGTGTAAGTTTGTTCATCCAACTAGTATGAGGGGATGCGTTTGTTCATCCCTCCGTAAGTAGAGTTGACATGTGCTCTAAATAGAAAATTAATGTCGGCTAGAATTAAAAAAAACATGAACATGTTGTAAAGTAATTAGAAGTAAAAAAAATGTGTGAGTAAGATGTTTAAACCTTACACTTTTCAAAAATATTTCAATAGGAGATTTAAATAAACCATTTAAGATTTATGTAACTAATTTGTTGTGATATTTCAATAGGAGATTTAAATAAACTATTTAAGATCTATGTTAACTAATTTGCTGTGATAAAATGTCTCTTTGTACATGTTATGTAAAAAAATTTAATGTCAATTATCTATATGTTTTTTTTACATGTTATGTAAAATATTTTAATGTCACTTATCTATGTCACTTTATACATGTTATGTAAAATATTTTAATGTCAATTATGTATATATTATACATCATTTAAAAAAAATGATGTATATATCATGAAAAAATAAGTCTTTATAATTAATGTTTCTTTGGTCTTAACTATATTCTATATAACATTAAAAAATATAATTTAAACAATGAAAAATTACATATTGTATTTTTTACTTTAAAGAAATTTACTCTATAAGAAATTTGATGCCTCTCAATTCATGTTAGATCCAAAATTAAGATAAATTTATGCGAGTAAATTATTATAAAAGGAAAAAAAAGCTGACTTTCTATCTCTTTGAAACACATTAATTGTTAGAATATTTTTAGCTATTGTAAAGGGCAGCAACAAGAGGAGGCCTAGAGCCTAGCAGCAATAGAAGAAGAATCCCAGAATTCATCGTAGACTGACCTCATTGCGTCCTGCTACAGGATGAAGGTTCAGAAGTGTGAAAGATATGAGATAGGTATTGTCATTTGGTGCTATGTATATTGCTGCGAGCACTGGTGCTTGCAGTGCTGAAATCGTTTGCTATTAATGATTTGAAGTGATTGGTCTACATACACCGAAGAAATCAAATTTGATATCCAACGCAGGTGCATAGGATTTTGCAACCTTCACATACATCAAATAAAATGACATATCCATTTTTAACAAAACACTCATGTAGGAAGTTAATATCTGGAAGCCAACACTCTTCCTTTTGACACCAATACAACCGCAACGCCTTAGCCTCCACATTGCTTTAGATAATATACGCCTTTCTGGAGTATAAATTTTAGCCCAGTATGGTTAATTTCAAGTCTTAAAGCCAACAAAAGAAATGAAAAAAAGGAGAAAAAACCGGCGGTTCAACAACAACTCTACCTGGGGTATTGGAATTACGTGATATTGAAATTACTGAGACTGCATGAAATTACGTGATATTGAAATTATTGTATGCCTGTCGCTTGGCCAGAGATCAAACAACCTTGCCAGATAGACAAGAACGTCAAGGTTTCTTTGATAGTTATTATTGGTGGCTTTCTCATTACTATCCAGCACTTCCTCAAAAGATCTAATTGGTGAATAACCAAATCTCCTTCATTGGTTGTTGAAATTTTTTTATTTTAAATATGATTTCCATATTGTGAGAGGAGGACAAAATGAGAAGGGGAACTCACAAGTTAATAAGGATTCGCAATTAGATGCAGGGAAATGGGAGATGAATAGGTTAATTGGATGGCCTATTATCCGATGAAAAGCATAAGAATGCACTTTGGATCTCTTTCACCTAAAAGGATGTATGGAATGAAGAGTATTGGAAAAATTGACCTAGACTGGATAAGGTCATGCCTAACTCCTTTAATTTCTCATGTCTCTCCCCTAATTAGCATCACTTCCATTCAATGCCATAGAAGTTGTGTCATGCTTCGAAGGTTGAAGAAATGTTATCAGTCTGACCCTTCGCAAGATGATGTCACACAGGCTGCAAGGACAAATATAGACCAGAATTGGATCTTCTGCCACTCCTTAGCTCCTAATTAGATGCATTATGGATTGAACATAATCAAGGCAGGGTGGAATGATGGATATCTTGTAATGCGGGGTTCGATTTGCATGGAGGAGACATTTATGGCTGGGCTCAATCGGTTCAAAATCTTGAGAATAAGTGTAATTGAGATAAATCAATGGGCATTGAGGTAGCCATAGTTTTCCACGTATTCACGTGAGATCCCCTTGGCTTGCCTCCCTTCTATTTCCAAGTTGGTTAGTTTGGGCTCCATAGGTGGAACTCGTCCCCTCTGAGTTTGATGGTGTTGTGATTTCACTCTTATTCATTCAGGGTTTGGGAAACCAACCTTAAACGAGTTCATTTCTCCCGAGCCTCCAATTGATTCTATTTTTCAATGGAACATAAATTTAATTTGTATATTAATAAGTTTATGTTTGTAGTTTAGTAAACAACAATTACATAGTAGATGAATAGATGAATTTATTGTTGCCTGTAGTTATAATGGTTTCCAAGTGAGAAGGCATGTTGGACCAGCGCATATGATTCACATAGAGCATAATCATAGAGGATTTGGAGGTAGATAGAAGGGTGATTAAGGAGATAAAGAGATTATTAATTCTGATTGTAATTCTTTGGTTATGTTTTTATCATTCATTTTATTCATGTCCATAACTACTCTCCTCCAATATCAGTTTATTAAAAAACCGACGTTACCTTAGATGGATGGTCTTAATTTTAGGCAGTGACGACACGGGTCAGATTATCTATTAGGTTTTTTACACGGGTATAAAACTGACACTAAAAATAGGCATTGGTTGAAATCAGTTATCCTAATATGACCACAGTCATAAGCACACTATCATGATTTATGGGGAAAAATGCACATAATCGCTGTTGAGAAATCTAGGGCATCAAGATTAGGTGATTTCTCTTCTAGATGGCTTGATGCAGGAGCATCCGAGTGAAGAGGCGACAATTGGGAGATGTTTTTTATTTTCATTTTATTTTGACAGATAGGGAGGAAAACACTTCAAGTTTCTGTTTCATTTAGTTTCATTTTGTGTCATTTAAAATTAAGGCTGACTCAGCCATTGTTAGTTTTTAAATTAGACAAAATAGGATTAGTTAGGAACTTGTTTGAAGAAACTGTTTAGCAACTGAAAAGTAACTGAGGAACAGTTCCTCAAACTGTAAAGGAACTGCTAATATTGTATTGAAAAGGAAAAATCAGAGAGGATGGAAGGGCTGCCATCCAGAAAGGAGAGAGAGCCCAGAAGTTGTAACCCAAAACTATTTGAATTTTTATAATAGTTAACAATTCAAAATCTGTCATTTAGTAAAGTAGATTAAATTTCATTACGTTCTCTGTGCATAGATGTTTCAGGCATCAAAATGAAAGCAAGACAGTGAAACCATTTTTTTTTTCAAAAGATTCGAACAAGCATCGACAAGCATTCTGTAACAAGAAGCATTTCAAGACCGAGAACCAAACAGAGGTACACCAGCATATAGATTTCTTTTCTCAACAAAACAAATCCCAGGTACTATTACATTCTGCATTTAAACAAAAAGCATTTCCTGTACATGGCATTTTCATTTTTTCATTCAATAAAAATTCACTATACAAAATCTGTAATCTGGAAATCGTGGAGGGTTCCAAACCCATGAAACCAAAACACATTACAGTCCACAGGCTAGGCCTAAATCTAATAGCGAGGGCATGAACACCTCAGAGATCACATACAGACACAAAGGACCCAAAACCTCAAGGGTATAGCTGAATTACAGACAAGAGCAAGCGACAGAACAACTGCAAACTAGACACACAACAAAGCAAGCAAGAAACCGCTACAGCCACGGAAAGACCCTACCCGGGTTTCCCTAAGCCCGCGAATAATCCCCAGGGCGAAGTTGTGGAGTAGCGCTTCCCTAGAAGGGCCTGCACACCACCACAGAGCAGGGCAGCAGTCAGTTTAAGCCACGAAAGTAGAAAAGAAAATAACAGTGAATAGCCAACTAGAAGGAGAATGAGGACTTTACCTGGAGAAGAACTGATTTTGTGATGGAGGACGAGAGCCGAGACCCAAAACAGAGGGTTTCCACCAGTGGATGAGCCATGGACACGTTCTGCCTGCTCACCAAGGAGCCAGAGCATTAGGACCTTTAAAAACAAGGAATGAAATTGAAATCGGAAGGAGGAGCTTACCTAAGACTTAGGGAGCCGAGTCGTCCTGTGCAGCAACCAAGAAGGGACTTGAGATTTGCAGAGCCGAACCAAAACCAGACCCAACATCAACAAACAAGTCACCACAAACTGAGTAGAGACGAGCTCGAAGCAAATAACAAAGACAAACAGACTTGCGAGAGCAAGAAGACCTGAAACCCTCCAAACACCAGAGTAGTGAGTCACTACAGAGAACAAGCAGAGGCACAACAACGACAGACCATAGAGAACGAGCAGAGGCACAGCACCAATAAACCACAGAGAACCAACAAAGCACAGTAAACCGCCATACAGAGCAAACAGGGCACGATACTTACCATCCATCGCAAATACCAGGTGAAAACACAGAGCACCCGCAGAGCCAAACCATCGCAAAGGAGAAATGACATCCAAACACCCTCGGTGAAAGTGATAACCCATAGTCGCAAGCCCGAGGTCAGTATAGAGGGCGGGAAGCAAACATTAAACCACAATAAAGACACACACCAAAAACCATGCCACCAAACTTAACTCGGAACCGAAGAATTAAATGGTCACAGCCACGTGTCCCTCCTTGGGATCGCCACCAATTTTTGGTATCATAGCAGGTTGTCCTTTCTCTTAGTATAAATGGAGGTAGGAAGGAGGGGTCGAGGAAGAGCCATCAAAAGAGTAGCAAATGAAGGGCTATGAGAAGAAAGTAGGAATTTAACTGCACGATTGGCAGCAGTGGAAGCAGGAAGGCGTAGAGATCCGGAAGGTGGGGATGAGAGTGAGGAGGAAAGCTTAGCCACGACGGATGGGTTAGATGATGAAGGACTAGAAATTAAACTATTGAGGTCAGTTTTGTTGGCTAGCAGCAAGCCAAGACCGAAGCTCTCTAATTATGATGGCAATTTTTCCACAGAGGCATTGTTAGACTGGATAAGTGAACTAGATAAATATTTTGAGTATGAAGAAATCAGTGAAGACAAGAGGATCAGGTTTGCTGTCACCAAATTGAAGGGACATGCAACTCTATGGCGGAACAGTGTATAGGCAGAAAGGAGGAGATTAAACAAACCATTGATTAAAAAATGGGATAGGATGGTTGCTAGAATGAAGAGAAAGTTTTTGCCTAAAGATTATCAAATTGCCCTTTATAGAAAAGTACAGACCCTGAAGAAGAGAATGATGACTGTGAAGGAATACACTGAAGAATTTTATAAAGTTAACCTGAGAGCTGGTTATGTTGAAGATACCCTTGAGAAAATAGCGAAGTTTGTAAATAGTCTATGGATGGAGATCCTAGACGAAATTAGTATTCTTTCCCCTAAGACCATAGAGGAATCTTATTAGAGTGCTTTGAAGGCGGAGGAAAAGATTGCTAAGAAACAAAATGCTAGAAGAGGACGTGGTTTTGGTAGATGTCGGGGACAGACCTTTGGTAGAGTTAGGACTGCCAACAACAATGAAGAGGGCAGTGGTTTGAAGACTTTGGGACAGAGTGAAAGGGAAGGTAACACCAAAGGAGGAAGGTCATACCAACAAGGAAGAGGTAATGGCAAAGGCAGGGTAAATGCCTATTAGTGTTACAAGTATCACAAGTGGGGACACAGGTCCTTTGAATGTCCTGAAAATGAACAAACTGGGCAGAGGAGAGCATATGTCGCTCAGCCCGATGAAACGGAGGCACCGCCACAAGAGGTGGAGAATATGCCAGAGACCGGGGATGCCTTGGTGTTGAACAAGGTACTATTAAAACCAGCTAAGGAAGTAGTTGATCAGACACAAAGGAAAGCATTGTTTCGGACTGTATGCAAGTTGCATGGGAAATGCTGCAAATTAATTATAGATAGTGAAAGTACTGATAATCTGGTAGCTACTGAAATGGTGGGAAAATTGGGTTTGAAGAAGATGAGGCACCCAACTCCATACAGGGTGTCATGGTTGCAGAAAGGTCACCAACTACTGGTCGATGAGCAGTGTGAAGTAGAGTTTCATATTGGCAAGTACAAAGACAAGGTGACTTGCGATATCATGCCTATGGACATGTGCCATATTCTATTGGGCAAACCATGGCAGTATGATAGGAAGGTCGTCCATGACGGGGCAACAAATTGTTACAAGTTTGTTGACAATGGGATAAAACATACCCTAGTGCCCATGAAGGAAGAGGATGTTGCCGAAACCAGTGGGACAAAAGCACTATTGTTAGGCAGAAAAGAGTTTCTCCAACAGATGGAGGCTGATGAGGTGAAGTATGCAGTTGTGCGAAGGCCAAAACCAGTATTGATCCATACTGAAGTCACTGACTTACCTAAAGAGATACAAGAAATGCTGCAAGAGTTTAGTGATATTGTGGTAGACGATCTACTCGACAAATTACCACCGAAGCGGAGCATTAGTCACCATATTGATTTTATTCCAGGAGCCAGTTTGCCAAACAAGGCTGCCTATCGGATGAGTCTGAAGGATAATGAGGAAATTTGGAAGCAGGTGCAGGAATTGTTGCATAAAGGACTAATTCGAGATAGTTTAAGCCCTTGTCCAATTCTGACTGTTTTAGCTCCCAAGAAAGGAGGTGAGTGGCAAATGTGCACAGATTCCCGGGCCATTAACAAGATTACTATTAGGTACAGGTTCCCTTTACCTCGGATGGATGATAGGATGGATTATTTGAGTGGAGCAGCACACTTTTCAAAGATAGACCTGAAAAGCGGCTACCACCAAATCAGAATTCGAGAAAGTGACGAGTGGAAGACAGCGTTCAAGACTAATGAAGGCTTCTACGAATGGTTGGTTATGCCATTTGGATTGAGCAACGCCCCCAGCACATTCATGCAGTTGATGAACGAGATGTTGAAGGAATTCATTGGAAAATTTGTGATAGTATCTTTGGATGATATACTTATATTCAGCAAGATGAAGGAAGAGCATTTTCAACACGTGAGGTATGTATTGGAAAAATTGCAGCAGAATAAATTACTGATAAATTTGAAGAAATGTTCTTTTTTCAAGAAAGAGTTAATTTATTTGGGATTTGTAATTTCTAAGAATGAACTAAAAATGGATCTGGAAAAGGTTGCAGCCATAGTTAGCTGGCCGTCTCCCAAAAGTTTGTTTGAGGTATGGAGTTTTCATGGATTGGCGAGTTTTTATCGGAAATTTATTAAAAATTTCAGTGGGATTTGTGCACCCATGTTGGACACCATTAAGAAGACAAATCAACCTTTCCATTGGACAGAAATGGCAGAGAAGAGTTTTCAGCTACTCAAAAGAAAAATTACTGAAAAACCGATTTTGAGATTACCAGACTTTAACAAACTTTTTCAAGTTCGTTGTGATGCCAGTGGGACAGCCATTGGTGCAGTACTCAGCGAAGAGGACAAGTCAGTAGCCTATTTTAGTGAGAAACTAAATGAAAGTAGGTAGAAGTACATGTCTTATGACAAGGAATTTTACGCAGTGGTTCAAGTGCTAAAGCATTGGAGACATTATCTGTTGGCCAATGAATTTGTCTTGTTTTCAGACAATTCTGCGTTGCAGTATATTATGCAGCAACATAAGTTGAACCATAAACATGCGAAGTGGGTGGAGTACTTGTAGAGTTTTACGTTTGTGTTGAAACACATCAGCGGTCAAGCCAACAAAGTGGCAGATGCGTTAAGCAGGAGGAATTTGATCCTACAGGAAAGTACGATACAAGTATTAGGATTTGAACATCTTAAGGACTTGTATGAGGCAGATGCAGATTTTAAGGAAGCTTATGAAGCTTGCCAAAATCCATTGTTGAGAGATAACAGTTCATGGCTGGACTATAATATGCAGGAAGGGTTGTTGTTCAAAGGAGGGCAGTTGTGTATTCTAGAATGTTCTATGAGAGAGAACTTAATCCAAGAAAAGCATAATGGAGGTTTAGCTGGACATTTTGGCATAGAAAAGACCTTGGATTAGTTGAGTCACTTTTACTATTGGCCGAAGATGTGCAGAGATGTGCAAAGGTTTGTGACTAGATGCAAAGTGTGTTAGCTTGCAAAGGGACACAGCCAGAACACAAGGTTGTATACACCCTTACCTATTCCGAACAGACCATGGGACTCTATCAGTTTAGACTTTGTCTTAGGTCTGTCGAAGACACAACGGGGATTCGATTCCTTCATGGTGGTGGTGGATTGTTTCACCAAAATGGCACATTTCATTCCATGCAGGAAAACCAGTGATGCCACACATGTAGCACATTTGTTCTTTACCGACATAGTCAGATTACATGGCTTGCCGAATTCTATTGTTTCGGATTGAGACGTTAAGTTTACAGGACATTTTTGGCGAACCTTATGGAAGAAATTAGACGCCAAACTAAACTTTAGCTCATCTTTTCACTCGTAGACCGATGGTCAAACCGAAGTGGTGAACCGAAGTCTGGGAGACTTATTGAGGAGTTTGGTTGGAGAACATTCTCGACAGTGGGATCGTGTGCTTGCACAAGGGAAATTTGCTTATAATGATTCACCCAACCGAAGCACGGGTAGTAGTCCTTTCAAGATCCTATAGGGAATGCACCCACGTGGAGTACATGAGTTACAGGATTTGGGACAGTTGGAGCGCAGGAGTGCTGATGGTGAAGATTTTGCAAAGGCAATCAGCGATCTTCATTAACAGGTGAAACTAAAATTACAAGACATCAACCAAAGATACAAGCAGAAGGTCGATTTGAAAAGGCGGGAGGTACAATTCAACATAGGAGACCTGGTATTAGCACACCTACGCAAGGAGAGGTTTCATAAAGGTGAATACAACAAGTTGAAATGGAAAAAAATTGGGCCTTACAGGATTCTTCAGAAGTTTTCTGCGAATTCTTACAAATTGCAGTTACCCCCAAGTATTGGAATTTCACCCATTTTCAATGTGGCAGATCTGTACCCCTACACTGCGGAAAATGAAGAAGATAGTTCGGAAAGACGAACACGGGACACCCAGAAAGAGAATGATTCGTGGATTAAACAAATTCCCCCAGCAAAGCCTCTAGAGATCGAATACATCCTAGATACCCAGGTGGCCAGACGAACTCGAAGGAAGGAATATTTGCAGTACCTAGTCAAGTGGAAGGGTCATCCTATTGAAGATAGTTCATGGTTAGATGTTGGCCAGATTCAAAGCGTCGGGTACTCTATTGAAGAGCTCATGGACAGGAGCCATGAGTTTAATTTACCCTAGGAGCCTGATGCAGGAGCATCCGAGTGAAGAGGCAACAGCTGGGAGATGTTTTTTATTTTCATTTTATTTTGATAGATAGGGAGGAAAACACTTCAAGTTTTTGCATCATTTAGTTTTATTTTGTGTCATTTAAAATTAAGGCTAACTCAGCCATTGTTAGTTTCTAAATTAGTCAAAATAGGATTAGTTAGGAACTTGTTTGAAGAAACTGTTAGCAACTGCAAAGTAACTGAGGAACAGTTCCTCAACCTGTAAAGGAACTGCTAATATTGTATTGAAAAGGAAAAATCAAAAAGGATGGAAGGGCTACCATCCAGAAAGGAGAGAGAGCCCAGAAGTTGTAACCCAAAACTATTTGAATTTCTATAATAGTTAACAATTCAAAATCTATCATTTAGTAAAGTAGATTAAATTTCATTACGTTCTCTGTTCATAGATGTTTCAGGCATCAAAATGAAATAAAGACAGTGAAACCATTTTTTTTTCAAAAGATTTGAACAAGCATCGACAAGCATTCTGTAACAAGCAGCATTTCAAGACCAAGAACCAAACAGAGGTACACTAGCATATTGATTTCTTTTCTTAACAAAACACACCCCAGGTACCATTATATTTTGTATTTAAACAAAAAGCATTTCCTGTACATGGCATTTTCATTTCTTTCATTCAATAAACATTCACTGTACAAAATCTGTAATCTGGAAATCATGGAGGGTTCCAAACCCATGAAACCAAAAAACATTACAGTCCACAGGCTATGCCTAAATCTAATAGCGAGGGCATGAACACCTCAGAGATCACATACAGACACAAAGGACCCAAAACCTCAAGGGATTAGCTGAATTACAGAAAAGAGCAAGCGACAGAACAACTACAAACTACACACACAACAAAGCAAGCAAGAAACCACTACAGCCACAGAAAGACCCTACCCGGGTTTCCTTAAGCCCGCGAACAATCCCCAAGGCGAAGCTGTGGAGCAGCGCTTCCCTAGAAGGGCCTGCACACCACCACAGAGCAGGGCAACGGTCAATTTGAGCCATGAAAGTCAAAAAAAACAATAGTGAATAGCCAACTGGAAGGAGAATGAGGACTTTACCTGGAGAAGAACCGATTTCATGACGGAGGAAGAGAGCCGAGATCCCCAACAGAGGGTTTCCACCAATTGATGAGCCATGGACATGTTCTGCCTACTCACCAAGGAGCCAGAGCATTAGGACTTTTAAAAACAGGGAATGAAATTGAAATCGGAAGGAGGATCTTACCTGAGACTGAGGGCGTCGAGTCATCCTATGCAACAGCCAAGAAGGGACTTAAGATTTGCAGAGCCGAACCATAACCAGACCCAACATCAACAAACAAATCACCACAAACCGAGCAGAGACAAGCTCGAAGCAAATAACAAAGACAAACAGACTTGCGAGAGGAAGAAGACCTGAAACCCTCCAAACACCAGAGCAGTGAGTTGCTACAAAGAACGAGCAGAGGCACAACAACAATAGACCTCGGAGAATGAGCAGAGGCACAGAACCAATAAATCACAGAGAACCAACAAAGCACAGTAAACCGCCATACGGAGAAAACAGGGCACGATACTTACCATCCATCGCAAATACCAGGTGAAAACACAGAGCACCCGCAGAGCCAAACCATCGCAAAGGAGAAATGACTTCCAAACACCCTCGGTGAAAGTGATAACCCATAGTCGCAAGCCTGAGGTCAATACAGAGGGCGAGCAGCAAACATTAAACCGCAATAAAGACACACACCAAAAACCCTGCCACCAAACTTAACTCGGAACCAAAGAATTAAACGATCATAGCCACGTGTCCCTCCTTGGGATCACCACCATGGCTACTTGTGAATGCTTTTTACTTCATTATAAATATTATGATCTTATCTTTAGTTAGATTATTATAGCATTCTTCTTCATCAAACAACTATCAATGCATAAACAACAAAGAGACAAGAGACATAGAATATAGGTGGTTGGGCCAAAACCTCTCCCACTTGAGAGGAAACCCCAAACAAATTCTTCTTATTATAGAGACTTCAATTGACGAATACCAATACCAAGACCCTTGACCTATTTGCCTCTCCAAGATCAAGTCACAAAGCTTCGTTGACGAGTTCCCTTTTTCTTCGAGTCAACGATAGTCAAACTTCTTGATTCTTCCTCCTTCTCAGTTGCCTTTCAGAGTTTCGGTTCCTAGGAACAGACCTACAAATTTTGGCCCTAATTTAGAAACCCTAGTTGCAGTGTTTGAGAGAGATATTATCTCTCAAACTTCTTCACTTTGAGATGGAAACTATTCCTCCTTAACTTGACTTGATTCTTCACTCGGCTTTCTCCTTGGATTGACCTTCGACAGTGACTTCAATACCTTAGCTCCTACTGCAGTAGAAAACTTATATACTTCATATGTGTGGAGTGTACTCAACCCAAAGCAGACCCAAAAAAATACCAAAGACTTCGCTCTTCCTTTCCTTATCTTTGCTAGTTATGAGGCCCCTTATCAAGTGATGCTCGAACTTATTATTGTAGACTTGTTCTTGACCGAAAAACTCAGTTCCAAATGGAGGTTGAGCTGCCTATTTATAGTCGTTTCCCATGAAATAAGTAAACTTCTCCTTGTCCATAGGTGGACATGCCATTTGGTGTAGGTTTAATATTCAATCTTAAGGCTGACTTCTTGGAGGAGCTTGACGTCGGTCTTGGAGGGCCTTTTTACTCTTTCATTGACTCATATACAAATGTAACATGCCCTAGAAGGGTCTTCCATACATGACATTGAATCAATAGAATTTTATGACTTGATGACAAAACCTAAAGGGTGACAATGGGAACCTTAACTAAAATAAAATTCCTTGATCATGAAACCCATGATTCAAGCATTACAAAAATAATTTTATATTCTTCTTTACATCAATTACACATGTCATTACGAAGACCGAAACTAGTTACACTTTTCAACACTCCCTCTTAACTAGGGAGGTGTTTATAATGCATATAAGGTACTTGGACATTCCCAATCTGAAGAATTATCATAAGAAGAGTCAGATTTGTAACTCATCTGTATAGCATCATATCAACCAGCATTGTCAAATATCAAGGCCTTAACTAACCACTCTATCTCTCCACAAGACCAAAGCAGAATGCTGCCAAGACCAATGATGTATAAACACCCTCATCATTGTCTCTCTTGGAATATACCCCACTCAGGTTTTCTCGGAGTATGTTCCACCATGACTATTCTTATCTTGAATTCCCAGTCCTCAAAGAATATCGTTCCTCTAAGACTACTCTTATCTTGGATTCCCTAACTCATCCTCAACGAGCATTGGATGTAAGATGTTTACCCAATCCTCCATTATGTCTTCCCAAGTGAAGTCAAGAATGATGTGTCTATCTATCCCTCTTAATTGGGGAGGATATATATATTCCAATGAAGGAATGTACTCATTCCTATGGAAGGAATGTACCGAAGGTCCCTCTTGGCTTAGGAATTTACTTCCAAGTTTCTACCAAGTTAGAAACTTGTTTTCCAGGCTCCCTCTTAGCTAGGGACCTACATCAACTTCTTAGGTGGAGATGATGGGACAACGAACTGCTTGAAGAACTCTTCCTAACGATATCTTGAACTTATTTTCTTTATTCAGGACTCTTCATGTTTTAGGACCTCTTCATAGGGCATAGACCATCCATCACTTTCATCCATGAGTCAGTCATGTCATTATCGGAAAATGATTCATTAGTTCATATATGTCCTTCCTTTGTGCCATGTCACCTTCTTCATGTCATGTGTTATCACCTACTGCAAAATTGTTCAAATGGTGCCAAATGATGTCAAAATAATGCAAAAGAGAAGAGAAGCTTGCAGTCATATTCCAAGCCATAGAAGGACTCAAATCCCACATCAGACCCTCTCCATTGGAAAGTGATCTGAACAAGCTTTCCAACAATATGTGGAAGTCCAAAAATGGACTCGTGGATCAAAAGATATGGTTTTATGAAGTTTCAAGGATTCAACTCTTAGGAAATAAGGAATATCAGGGGTCCGATATCGAAGATTGCATATTGGAGGTCCAGTAGCATGCAATATTGGCACATCTAGCATTGACCAATAGTATCAGAGATTGGAAATTTCCCACCAGAGCATCCATCATATCGGTGACCAGAGTTCGACGATTGCACCTCACAGAGTAGAACTCAGAGGAGACGAGCGCATTAAAATACCGCAACATCGGCAATCACAAATCAATACTTTTGTAGGTAGAAACATTTTAAACGTTATGACAGGGGAAATATGTCAATAGTGTAAAATTGTCGAGGGACTCAAAAATAATTTTACAAAGGATTTCATTGCAAATCCAAGGATGGACAAGCTCTTTTCTCTCCCCTCTAGGAGGACGTGTGGCGGCATAGAATTGTCTTTGATAATGATGTGTGGTTGCACAGGATTGGATCTGATAATGACGTGTGGTGGCACAGGATTGGCTCCGACAATGACACGTGGCATCTAATGTCAGCATGATGTGGTAGTACGAAAGGACGCGTGGCAGGCAGTTTTAGCTTTTTAAGGAGGCCTAAGGGAACATATTTGGGTGACACATGTCACCATTCAAGAAGTGCCATGTGGCAATGATGATGTCATAATCATATATTGGCGATCAGGGAATGAGCATGTTGCAACTGCCATTGTTATTTCCTCGATTGGAAACCGCCAATGAGAGGGGCTCCGATATATTGGGCTAGCGCATGGTCTATAAGAAGTTAAATAACCTTGGGTGCTAAGTAGTATACAAAGGAAAAATATCCCCTGAGGCAAAAGACAATGCACTAGCACCTTAAGGCTAAGCACCAAGTCACAACCCTTGGTCCTATGATGAATAAATGCAAAAAGGGGCTAAATAAAGGGGGCCAATGGATATCGGGACTCACTATTTTGTAACGTTTTTAAGATTAAAAGTTCTAGTAGGGTATAAGATCTCATATAACATTATGGTTGTATTACATGACATATAGCCCTTCGATAATGAAATACAGAGAAGTTAAAGAGATGGATGATTCAACAGCTGTATTACAGAGCATTACTAAGGCCATCACAGGTGATCGTTCCTAGCTCCAGAAAACGGGGAATTCAAGTTGTTAAGATAGAAAGGGACAGGTGAATCGGTCGATTAGTTGAAGCAAAACATCATGGCATAGACGTGGCATGATCAGAGGCCATCATAGGAAGTGGCGTGGTTATATTTTTGCTATAATCATCATTTATCTCTTCCCATGTTTTGTTATTATCTTATTTTGTTATTCTATTATTATTGTATTTTAAATAAAGGAATCATTTCTTTGCAATGATTTGGGTGACAGAGCCTTCGCACGCTGAGACCGCTAGTTGATTAGACAGCTGGATCTCAGGCTAAGATATTTTTGTAATTGTTTTCAAACTCTCCCTCTCCTTATAAAATGAGAGAAGAAACACTTAAAGAAGGTTCAAATTTTTTGGAAAGACTTCTCTTAAGGGACCTTTTCTTGGTTTCATGAAGGCATGTATGAATCTTGATGTACACACTTTTCTCGGAATATTAATACAAGATTTCTGGTGATTCCAACTTATTGGATTGTAGTATGTTCATCTCCCTCTATATTTTCATATGTGTTAAATATTCCTCTTAGATTGCATGTCACATAACAACTAGATATATTTCCCATTAAATGCATATTCATTTAGATCAATCTATTGATGGATAATACCTATATTGTGGAAATTCAGTCTTTAAAAAGCGCTCCATGCATTTGAGCATTCCATAAGCATTTCCTTACTTTCATTTCTCTATAAATATAGATATACATAACTCTTAACATTTAAGCTCTGTATGATAAATTTCTCCTTTACTGTCTTCTACCATTACATTTGTCTCAACAATTAATTTGCTGCAAATTCTTAATCTGATTTGGCCACCACTAGTTGAGGATTATTTCCTACATTTTCTTGTGTATAAGTTACTTCATATACTGTATCTTTATGAATGGTTCTAAATCAATCCAATTTGAATTTCTTGTGACAAACTATGATGTTGTAAGTCTTTAAGATAAATCTGACACCATTAATTAAGCTATCCTAGGAACTGGTCTCCCTTCAACCCAGAGGTTGTCTCTAGGAGCGACAACATATTTTTTTCTCCATTATCAGGGAATGGATTAGAGAATTTTTCCCCTGGGTAAGACATTCATACACTCTTTGATAATGTGAGCAAAGATGTGTGGGTTGTAGATCTATCACCTTGGAAAATCCACTGCCAAATCTTAAGTTCACCACCCTGGATTTTAAGAGGCCCCATACCCGCTCAGATAACTCTCAGCAAAGAACTCCATCTATATATGACCCATAAAGATTAGTATCTAGAAGGATTTACAGGGAGAAAACCCCCAATATTGATGCTACTATCTTTTCAATTCCTGAAACATCTTCATCCAGCTCACATAATGCCACAATTCATTGCTCTGATTTTCATCCTAGAGTCTTGGTATATCCTTCAGAAAGTGATCAACTATTTAACATTACCACCCTATAGGAAGAAGAAGTTTTAGTCAAAACCTCTTCTCTCTCATTTCCTCCCCTCCCTGAAGTTGAGGAGGTAAAATATATCCTCCAGAGAAGCCCTACCCACAATGTGAACAATTTCTCATTCCACAGTCAGTCAGTTGTCTCACAATTGGTCATACCTTAGAGACCCCCAATAAATCAAGCACTGCCACCTCTACTCTAGATGGTTATCCCAGGTTTCTTGTTAAACAAATATGCTCCCTTAGACCTGCCTCAACCTTTAAATGTTATGCCACAGGACTATCTCAAGCTCCTGCCTAGGTTTAATGAAGAAGCTGACATATCAGTGCAGAGACACATAGAAGTTTTTTGTGCCTTTGTAGAAAAATTGAATGTCGAGCACTAGGACATAGTGTTTGAGCTCTTCATCTAATCTTTGTATGGGGAATCAGGAAATGGTTCAAATCCTTGCCGAATGCTTCCATTACCACTTGGGAAGTAATGGAGAACTCTTTTATGAAAAAATGGAGAGAGAAGAGATATCATGGATACATTATTACTGAGTTCAATGCTATGAAGAAGAAACTTGATGAGGATATATCATATATTATAAAAATGTTTAATAAATTGTACAACAATCTACCAGTTGGGATTGAATCTCCATAGGCTACCACATAAGAAATATGATCTTCAGTCATCTAGAAAGAGATCGAGGGGACAATACCAAAATGAAGGTACTTCCTCCCAAGAACTTCCTAAGCCAAATGACGAGGGAAAGGGGCCCTTAGATCCAATTTCTCAAAAAAAAGGAGTCCTCGTATCCAAACTACCATAAGCCCGAAGTCCTTAAGGAACAGAAGTCACCTCCCCCTTCTAGACCCATATGTGAAAAAGAAAAAAAATTTGTAGAGGTTAGCACTACAGAAAAAGGCATTGTTATATTTAATCTTCAAAAAGAGCTGGAGAAAGTCAATATCCCGGTCCCATTATCTGAGCTCTTGAACCACCTAATCATTTAAACCTCCAAGAAGAAAGGCCAATGGTCATCTTTGGACCCCATGTCTAAGAAAAATATCCCTCCATAGCAACTTTTTATGCTACTCTAGTAGTACACGACCTCCTACTCCATAACTCCATGTTGGGCTCGAGCACTTCTCATAATTTGATGCCACTATCAGTAATGGCACAACTAGGTCTAGAGATAACTGGACCATACAAAGATCTATACTCTTTTGACTCTAAGAGGGTAAAATGCTTCAGTATGATAAAGGACTTGGTGGTGAATTTGGCTTAGATCCCAGTAAAACATGTAGTGATGGACATTGTAGTAGTTGATATCCCTACAAGGTTCGATATGCTTTTGTCCAGATCTTGGGGATCAAAGATTGGAGGTTTCGTCAAGTTGGATCTTACCTATGCTACCATCCCTATATTTGGTGGAGAGGAAAGGTGACTGTATAGGGAATAAAGTTTCATTAAAACAGTCACGAAAGATGATTTCCCAAATAATGATCCCGTGTATGGGAAATAAAGGGATCTCTCCTACATAATGCTAGAATAAGATGATTTTATTTTAGAAGAAACATAGGTACAACCTGTAGCCAAATTATATCAGCAGCTCAAATATTGTAGCAAAGTCTGGAAGTTGTATGTTGATGGTGAAAATTCTAAGGAAAGGGAACATGTGTGTTGTTGATATCTCTAGAGGGTAGCTTGATTCCCCTGTCATTCAAATTGGAATTTGAGGCAACCAATAATGTTTTAGAGTATGAGGCATTACTACTAGGTTTGCAAGTAGCAAGGAATTTGAACATTGAATGCCTGATTGTGTTTGAAGACTCGGAACTGGTGGTAAATCAAATCAAGAACTAATGTTAAACTAAGCACTCGAGACTAAGGGCTTACAAAAATTAGGTTTGGGATTTAATTGACAACTTGTTCCTAGCTTTTAATGTCCAATTCTTACCCAAGGAAGGAAATCGAATGGTTGATTCCTTGCCTATAATTGCCAATAATTTTAAGCCACCGCAAAATCCACTTCTCAGATATGAAGTTGAAGTTAGGTACAGACCCTCAGTGCCTGATAATGTGAAACACTGGTAGGTGTTCGAAGATGATGAAAAAATCAAGCGTTTTGTGGATGTCATTGTGGAATTCTCGATTTTTGTGATTGACCAAGAAGAATAAGAAGTAACAGAGGAATAACCAACCACTTGGGAGGAAACTATTGTTGGGCATAGAGTTTTTCAGCTAAAGGGAAACACCATTCCCCGCGGCCTAGTCCCTTTGGAGAGATTATTCAAATCCAACAATGTGGTCTCAAAACTTGTTAAACAGGGAGTTGATGAATAGGTAGAGGATTGCAACATCGGCTCGGATAACGAACCCCAGATGATCAATTTGTCAAAAAATACCCCCTATCAATATAAACAAAGGTACGTAAATCTCTTAAAAACCTATAAAGATGTTTTTGCTTGGTCATATGATGATAAATACTTTTGATACAAATGTTACTCAACATAAGATTCCTTTAAAGAATGGAATGAACCCTTGTAAGCAGAAACTCATACAGATCAATCCGCTTTTACTCCCATCCAATGATAAGGAAGTAAATAATTTACTTCAGTCCAAGATCATTATACCATTGAGGTACTCAGAGTAGGTGGAAAACCCGGTTCCTGTCAGGAAAAAGAATGGAGAGATAGGAGTGTGTGTGGATTTCAGAAACCTCAATAGAGATTCATTAAAAGACAAT
Source organism: Pinus tabuliformis (assembly GCA_031772625.1). Classification (NCBI taxonomy): domain Eukaryota; kingdom Viridiplantae; phylum Streptophyta; class Pinopsida; order Pinales; family Pinaceae; genus Pinus; species Pinus tabuliformis. Next base: position 753,539,094 of record CM062807.1, on the reverse strand, counting down.
TGCCCATTTCTACAAATGGATTATATATTACGGAGGGTAGTTGGCTCAGCTCGGATGTCCATGATAGATGGCTTTTCAGGGTATAATCAAGTAGCAGTGCATCCTTATGATCAAAAGAAAACTGCATTCACTACACCCTGGGGGACCTACATGTATGGTAGAATGTCATTTGGCCTTATGAATGTAGGAGCAACCTTCCAAAGGAAAATGGATATAGCATTCGTGGGAGAACAAGACAAATTTGTAGTGGGTTACGTGGATGATATCACCGTTTTCTCTAAAACATACGAGGAGCGTACTGAACATATGAAACTCACTTTTGGGAAATGAAAGAAGTATGGGTTGTCTCTAAATCCAAAGAAATATTAGTTCACTATGATAGAAGGTAAGTTGTTGGGGCATATCGTAACATAGGAGGGGGTGAAGATCAATCCTAAGCATGTGGAGGCCATCAGCCACATTTCCCTACATAGAAATAAAAAAGAGGTCCAAGTGTTATGGGAAAGGATTAAATTCTTGAGGATATTTGTACCCAATTATGCAGAGATAGTGAAAGGTATCATGGAGATGTTGAAGAAGGAGAATGAAGTAAAGTGGAGCCCAGATTCTCGGGAATCCTTTTCTAGGATCAAGAGATATTTTTCAAAGGCTCCTTTGTTATTCAGCCCAGATTATTCAATACCGTTTTACATATTTTATTTTGCCCCCCCTCATACTATAGCTAGTGTGTTATTGTAGAAGAATAATGAAGGTCATGGGTAGCCTATAGCCTTCTTCAAACAGGTTTTATGGGATGTTTAATTGAAATATAATATATTGGAAAAATAGGCTTATCCCCTGGTAAAAGATTTGAAGGCCTTCAAAGTTTATGTTTTACACTCTAACATTGTAATTTATCTTCCAACGGCGGTTGTTAAAGACATCATGGTGCAAGGGGACAATGTTGGAAAAACAGGTGTGGGGATTGCCAAAATCCAAGAGTATGGCATGGATATCAAGCCCACAAAAATCATAAAAGGTCATGAATTGGCCAAAATCCTATCAGAGTCTAATTTCGAGGCCTTGGGGATTAACCTATTAAAAAAATAAGATGTAAAGGGGACACAACAACCGATAATTGGGACATCGACCCAAAAAATTCATATCAAATATGAAACATCTTCCTGGTATAAGGATGTCATCCACTATTTGTTATTCTTAAGGTGCCCAGTGAAGATGGATAAATCCAAGTATAGAGCATTAAGATTACAATCGCAGAATTTTATTATATCCAATGGGTAAATATACTGGAAATACCCAGTTGGAATTCTACTTCTGTGTTTGGTAGAAACAGAAACTCAAAGGATGATTGGATGATTTCCATAGTGTCATTTGTGGGGGACACTATATCTGGAATACCATCGTGTATAATATATTTAAAGCATGATTCTATTAGCCTAAGCTATTCGGAAAAGTTCACTCTTATGTTCGGGCCTACTAGCAATGTCAAATGTTCGTTGAAAAGAAAAAAATAGCCCCACTCCCATTAATCCTCGTTTGTATAGAAGAGACATTTAGGCAATGGGGACTATACTTTATCATAGAAATACATGTCCCTTTTAGCAGCCAGCGCAAGTGGATACTCATAGCCATAGACTATTTCACAAAATAGGTGGAAGCAATCCCAACTCGAAATGCAATTGACATTGTTATCATAAAATTTTTGGAGGAAAATATCCTGGCTAGGTTTGGGTGTCTTGTGAAAATTATGACTGATAATTCTCAGTTTTTTAAGTCTACAAAGTTTATCAGCTTTTATCAAAATTCAACATTACAATTGGCCACTCTACTACCTAATATCCTCAGGGAAACTAACTATCTGAGTCCTCCAACAAAATGGTAGTGAGGATCCTGAAGAAAAAAATTGTAAAAAGCCAGAGAAATTGGGACTCCCAACTAAAATTTTCCCTATGGGCTAACAGGGTCACTCCTAAAATATCCATGGGGAAATCTCCTTTTGAATTGATCTATGGGAAAGCAGCCATATTCCCTATACATCTCGCTATGCCGGTTTCCAAGATACTACAAGATGTGGAAGAAGAACCAAACTCCCTGACTCGAAGGATAAATCAACTAGTGGAGCTCCAGGAGAATAGAGAGCAGGTAAACCATAGGTTAATCAACTACCAGTAGAAAATGAAATCTTTGTTCGATAAGAAGGCTAAAGACAGACCTCTCCAGCTAAGAGATCTAGTTTTGAGGTGGGATGTGAGAAGAGAAGACAAAGGGAAACATGGAAAATTTGATCCCTTATGGTTTGGACCCTTCAAGATTGTTGAGACAAAGGGAAACAATAATTTCTTGCTGGAAAAATTGGAGGGTGAAATGCTTGAGCTTCCTGTAAATGGGAAATTCCTCAATCTTTACTTTCAGCACTAAGATGTCCATTTATCACTCATTGTACATACCGGGGAGCCATTGTAAAATATCAGTAATACTTTTAGTTCTTTATGTTTCTATTTTTTTTATATACTTGAATAAAATGACTCCATGCCCAATGGATAGAAGGCTACTAGTCTACAGGTTCTCAGCACCTTGCTAGCAAGGCACTATCCCCAATTGGAGCCAATATTATCACCTACTGCAAAATTGTTCAAATAGTGCCAAATGATGTCAAAAGAATGCAAAAGAGTAGAGAGGCTTGTAGTTATATTCCAAGCCATTGAAGGACTCAAATCCCACATCAAACCCTCTCCATTGGAAATTCCTTTGAACAAGTTTTGCAACGATATCTGGAAGTCCAAAAATGAACTCCTATATCAAAAGATATGGTCTTCTGAAGTTTCAAGGATTCAAGCCTTAGGAAAGAAGGAATATCGGAGGTCTGATATCGGAGATCACATATCGAAGGTCCAGCAACATGGCATATCAGTGCATCACATGTGAGAGGTTCGATATATTGAAGGACCAATATTATCAGAGATCGACGATTGCCCACTAGACCATCCATCATATCGGTACCAGAGGTCGGCGATCGCACATTGCATATCAGAGATCGAATGAGATCAACACATTAAAATATCTCAACATCGATAATCGCATATTGGGACTTTTGTAGGTGGAAACCTCTTAAATTTTGCAACAGGGTAAATATGTCGATAGTGTAAAATTGTTGGGGGACTCAAAAATAAGTTTACAAAGGATTTCATCGCAAATCCAAAGACAGACAGACCCTTTTCTCTCTCCTCCAAGAGGACGTGTGGTGGCACAGGATTGGCTCTGATAATGATGAATGGTGGCGTAGGATTGGCTCCGATAATGACGCATGATGGCACAGGATTGGCTTTGATAAGGACACGTGGCATCTAACGTCAGCATGACATGGTGGTACGGAAGGACACATGGCAGGTAGTTTTGGCATTTTGAGGAGGCCTAAGGGCACATATTTGGATGACACATGTCACCACATAGGAAGTACCATGTGGCAATAATGATGTCATGATTGGAGATCAACGATCTTAGAATGAGTGTGTCACAACTCCCATTGTTATTTACCCAATTAGAAATCATCGATGAGAGGGGCTCCCATTATTGGGTTAGCACATGGTCTATAAGAAGTTAAAGAACCTTGGGTGCTAAGCAGTTTACCAAGGAAAAATAGCCCTTAGGCCGGAACAGAATGCACTAACACCTTAAGGCTAAGCACCAGGTCACAACCCTCGGTCCTATAATGAAGAAATGAAGAAATGGGCTAAACAAAAGGGGCCAATGGATATCGGGACTCACTGTTTTGTAACGTTTTTAAGAGTAAAAGTTCCAATAGGGTATAAGCTCTGATATAACATTATGGTTGTATTATAGGGCATATAACACTCTGATAGTGAAATACATAGAATTTAAAGAGATGGATGAGTTGATAGCCTTGTTATAGAGCATTACTAAGGCCATCACAGGTGATCATTCCTGGCTCTAGAAAATGGGGAAATCAAGTAGTTAAGGCATAAAGAGGTAGGTGAACGGCTGAGTAGCTGATGCAGAACATCATGGCATAGACATGGTCTAATCAGAGGCCATCACAGGAAGTGGCATGGAGATATTTTTCTATAATCATCATTATGTTTTTCCCATGTTTTTTTATTCTGTTATTGTTGTATTTTAAAGAAAGGAATCATTTTGTTGCAATGATTTGGGCGACAGAGCCTTCGCACGCTGAGACAGCTAGTCGATCAAACAACTAGAACTTAGGCTAAGATATTTTTGTAATTGTTTTCAAGCTCTCCCTCTCCTTATAAAAGGAGGGAAGAAACACTTAAAGAAGGTTCAAAATTTTTGGAAAGACTTCTCTTAAGGGACCTTTTCTTGGTTTCATGAAGGCATGTATGAATCTTGATGTACGCACTTTTCTCAGAAGATTAATACAAGATTTTTGGTGATTCCAACTTATTGGATTGCAGTATGTTCATCTCCCTCTATATTTTCATATATGTTAAATATTCCTCTCATATTGCATGTCACGTAGCAGCTAGATATATTTCCCATTAAATGAAGATTCATTTAGATCAAGCTATTGATGGATAATGCCTATATTAATGTGGAAATTTAGTCTTTAAAAAGCGCTCCATGCATCTCAGCATTCCATAAGCATTTCCTTTCGCTTCTCTCCAAATCTATATATACATAATTCTTAACATTTAAGCTTTGTATGATATCCTTTACTATCTTCTACCATTACATCCGTCTCAACAATTAATTTGCTGCAAATTCTTAATCTAATTTGGCCACCACTAGTTGAGGATTATTTCTTGTATATTCCTATGTATAAATTGCTTCATATATTGTATATTTATGAATGGCTCTGAATCAATCTAATTTGAAATTCTTGTGACAAACTATGGTGTTGTAGATCTTTAAGATAAATCTGACAACATTAATTAAGATGTCCTAGGCGTTGGTCTCCCAACAACCCAAAGGTTGTCTCTAGCAGTGACAACGCTATGTTTCCTTAACAATATTTCATCCTACTACATGGACATCAGGGGTGGAAGATATCCATAGATCTTCCCTTGGAAACCTTGCATAAGCCCATCGAGATATCATTCAAAAATAAAGTAATGAAGATTAAATTACCTTTGTCATGGTATTTCATCATGTCATCTTCTAGTTCGCATCAACATCCTCCATACACATTGACACATCTCTAAAAGATATATACTTTTAAGGGTCTCTTTCTTTTTAAAACTTCATCAAAGTCTTCATATCTTTCATGGAGATATCCTAGTCAAATCTCTCAGTCCTCGGATGTTGATTTCCTTTTCCATAGTTGAATATTTTGTTATCTCTTCATTTCTTTCTTCACACATTTCCTTTCCAGTAAATTTTAATCGGAGTTTCTCCAGTTATTGTCAACCACCTCATATCTTATATGAGGACATATTATGTTGATTTCATCTAGACAATGTGTGGTTCATGCCTTCTTTCATCCTTTCAAAAGAGGAGATACTTTCTTTAGATCATGCTCTCAAGATAGAGAATGTATCCATGCTACCTGCAACCATATGAAATAACTCTATAATATTGAATACACGCATACATACCTCATTTAACTTTAGGTCATGTAGACTTCCTTTAGCGTCTTCCTTGATTGAAGGAACCACAATCCTTTGATTTTATTTACCTCTTTTGTCATCATACCATTATCCCATCAATTCCACATGTTCAAATTATTTGATGAAAACCTTGCCTCCTTTTGATTGGTGAACCTTTTGATGAAGATTTCAATAGAGGATTTTGAGTATCATCATCCAACAAATGTTTCCTTTTGACTAATTTATGATGAGATTTGTACTATATGACTTTTTCTTCCTTTTCCCATAAGTATTACTTATGTTATTAATAAGTTTTCTGAGAGATATATCCTTCCACGGGTGACTTCCATAGACTTCATATATCTTTCATGCTTCTCTATGATGATTTCACGATCTCTTGCTTCTAATCCTTCTATGTTGCCATGATGCATCCTATTATTTTCCTTAGTGAATCATGATAACCATATCTTACAACAGAAAAACTTGAAAAGAGGAACTTGAAAAGAAGGAGATGAGGAATCCTATCTCAATTGTAGTAGATATATTTTACTTCTTCTTTCTTGGACTTCTTCTTTTCAGCTTCCTCCACTTCTTTAGTGATATGGGCTTCTTCTCTACCTCTTTTATTGTCCTTCTTGAGCTTGGGACAATCTATTTTGTAATGCCAATATTCTTGACATCCATAACATTAAACCTTAGCAAGGTTCTTCTTCCTTTTCTAAGGAACAAATTTTCCAAACTTTCCTCTTCTCTTTTCATAGTAGCATATGCTTGATTTTTTGCGCTTGTCCCCACATCAGTTTTAGCCTTAAACCTAGTTTCGTCAATATTGCATAGAGACCATAGAGCCTGGAATGGAGTAACTTCTTTCTTCACATAAATACTTGAAGTAAAGTTACCCCATTCCTCTGGTAGTGCATTTAGTACTATAATGGTCATCTCCTTGTCGAACATTACTTCTCTCGGATCTTGAATTTCATCCCTTATTTCCGATATCCTCATAAATTATGAGGCTATTCCTTCTTCTTTCAATATCCTTAGTTTGTAGAGTTCTTTCCTTAGAGAGATAACTTCTCTTGCAGTGCTTACATAAAAAAACTCTACCAATTTGTCATATATTTCTTTTGAGGTGTTGAGTTTAGATACATATGGAATGAGGGGAACCTTGATGGATTCTATGAGAATCCTTTAAGCCCTCACTTCCCTTTTCATAAACGTTGCAAGTGCTTAAGAATATTATTTTGATGGTTTGGTGATAGATCCTTTGACATGATCCATAACCTCATTTTCAATGAGATTCACATCTATCCTCTTCTTCCATGCAAGATTGCTTGAAGCCCCAACCAATTTGTTTCTTTCCTTGGAAAAAGACATTTTGATATATTCATACATAAATATACTTACTTGTGAAGATGCTTCTCCACTCGTTGTCCCCTTGAATTTGATGATAATATAGATGATAGAGAACTTCTCCTTGATGAAGATAGATCTCTTCAAGGGTGATCCTTGACTTCCCAAAGAAAGAGATCACTTTAGATCCTTTGATGGATATGTCCTTGTTGATGATGATCAATGATGACTTCTTGATTCTTTCTTAAATGATCTTCTATAATGGTAAGGTCCTTGCTTCAACGAGAGGAAGTTGACTTACAATTTCTGAAAATGATGACAACGTCCTTGATCTTGCTCCTCTAGTAAGAAACTTGAAGGATAAGTCCTTCAACTTGAGTAGGCTCTTTGAGGCCTCTTGAGATGACTTGAGGATTCCAAGACTTCTTGTTGGTGTAGACTTTCTTCTTCGATCTAGGGTTTTGATGCTTCTTTATAGATCTTGAATCCAAGATGATCTTCTTAGATTTACTTTGATGTCCTTTTCTCGATTTGATCCTTGAGTGTCCCTTGATAAGATTCCCTTCTTTGACTTTGTCACCTTAGCTCTGATACCATGTTGAGAAATCTAGGGCATCAAGATTAGGTGATTTCTCTTCTATGATAACTTCTTGTGAATTCTTTTTACTTCATTAGACTATGATATTCTCTTTAGTTATATTATTATATTGTTCTTCTTCATAAAACAACTATCAATGCATAAACAACACAGAGACAAGACACGCAAAATATAGGGCATCAGTTAGGGCCAAAACCTCTCCCACTTGAGAGGAAAACCCAAACAAATTATTCTTCTTATAGAGACTTCAATTGAAAAATACCAAGACCAAGACCCTTGACCTATTTTCCTCTCCAAGTCCAAGTCACAAAGCTTCCTTGATGACTACCCTTTTTCTTTGAGTCAATGATAGTCAAACTTCTCGATTCTTCCTCCTTCTCAACTGCCTTTCAAAGTTTTAGTTCCTAGGAACAGACCTGCAACTTTCGACCCTAATTCAGAAACCCTAGTTGCAGTGTTTGAGAGAGATATTGTCTCTCAAACTTCTTTGCTTTGAGATGGAAACTATTACTCCTTAACTCAGCTTGATTCTTCACTTGTCTTTCTCCTTGGATTGACCTTCAATAATGACTTCAATACCTTGGCTCCTACTAAAGCAGACAACACCTATACTTCATGTGGAGTGTACTCAATCCAAAACAATACCAAAGAATTTACTCTTCATTTACTTCTCTTCGTTGGTTATGAGGCTCCTTCCCTAGCGATTCTCACACTTCTTATTACAAGCTTGTTCTTGACCAAAAAACTCAATTCCAAATGGAGGTCGAGCTGCTTATTTATAGTGGTTTCCCATGAAATAAGTCAACTTCTCCTTGTCCATAGGCTGACATGCCATTTGGTGTAGGTTTAATATTCCATATTGAGGCCAACTTATTGGAGTAGCTTGAGATTGGTCTTCGAGGGAATTTTTACTCTTTCATTGACTCATATACAAATGTAACATGCCCAAGAAGGGTCTTCCACACATGGCATTGACTCATTAGACTTTTATGACTTGATGAAAAAAACTAAAGGCTGACAATGGGAACCTTAACTAAAACAAAATTCCTTAATCATGAAACCCATGATTCAAGCATTACAAAAATAATTTTGTATTCTTCTTCAAATCAATTACACATGTCATTATGGATACTGGACTTAGTTACACTTTTCAACAATGGAAAGTCATTGAGTCTTTAAAAAAAACATTAATTGATTTCTTTGATTCTTTATCTTGAGAAGACAAATCTTGAAACTCAACAAGAAAGTTCTCCTTTGTTAAGTAGAGACACCTAAAATAAATTGACTTTTTATTATTTCATGGTATTGATTTACATAATTTTTTATTAATATGGCATAATCTATAGTAGTATATCATACTTGTTTTGATGAAAGTACTTTAGTCTATTGCAGTTTCGATGAAAGTACTTTAGCCTATTGCAGATTCCCTAGTTCCATAAGGAGCATACTCTCCATTCGATGAAAGTATATTATTCTATTGAAGTTTCCCGAGTTCCATAAGGAGCATAGTATTCATTCAACACTAGTAACTTCCCAACAATAACTTCAGTAGCATAACCAATGTTTTACCCATAAGTAGCCTCTGTGTATTTGATTGACGCAGTTTTTGGTTGCGGTGAGAGGCGCATTCTACAACCCAGTATAATGTGTAATCTTGTCCATCCATCATCAAAGTTGAAATGTTTCTCATGTTGGTCAAAATAAAAATAATTAATTTAAAAGTTATATATGCTTATTCAAATTCAATGTATATCATAAAATAACTATTAAACGCAAAAGATAATTTTATTGTAATACAATTATATTGTGCCTTTAATATTTATTTTATCATATGCATTGAATTGGAATGGTTCATAAATTTACCTTCAACAAAAATATTTACCACATTAAAATTCCATATCAGGGAAAATTTTAAACATTTTTACTCTTTACTATAGTCAATATAATTTTGTAAAATAAAGTAAAAAGTTTATTTCAACACAAAGAATCAAAAATATTGCTCCGAAATCTTTTAATATTTATTTTAATTAAATATTTGTAAAGTGCATCAAGGAAAACCATATCCTAAGGATATATTAAAATATCTAAAGACATAAATATTTCTATGTCAAAGTTGTAATATTTGAAAATTTTGTTATCACGCTATGTAAAAAATATCATTAAATCTAATATTAATATTATAAATTTAATAATTTAAGATTAATACAATATTAAATTTATTATAATATTAAATTTTTTATATTATAATATATATTAATATATCATGATATATATTAACTCTAGATATATATATGGGAGGGAAGAACAAAGACAGAGTGATAGAGGTGGAGAGATAGAGGGAGTGAGAGGAAGGGAGAGAAAGGGAGAGAGAGGAAGGATGAGAGAGGACTTGAGAGACAGGAGAAGAGAGGGAGGGATAGAGAAATGGATTTGGAAGGAAAGAGAAGGAGGGAAGAAGAATCACATAGAGAGATAAAAGTGGAGAGAAAGTGAGAGAGGGAGTCACAAGGGATAGATGGAGAGAGAGTGTATATGTTTGGGGGTGAGATAGAGATATAAAGGAGAGTTATAGATAAGAGTGGGAGAGAATGAGAGATAGTGATAGAGTTGGAGGGTAGAGAGAGAGAGATAAGGGGGAGAGATAGAGCGAGGCAGGAGAGAAATGGATAGAGAGGAAGGACGAGAGCTTGGATGTGAGAGAGTGAAGGAGAGAGTAAGCGAGAGAAAGAGGGAGGTAAGAAGAAATATGCAGAGAGAGAAAGGTGGAGAAAGAGAGAGGGAGTGATAAGGGATATGGAGAGAGAGGAAGAGAGGAGAGCAACAAGTAAGAGAGATAGAAGGGGGGAGAGAGGGAGAGAAGGGGAAGAAAGAGAGGGAGGGAGAGGAAGAGCGGGGATATATAGATAAATATGGAGAAATAGATTGTATGTTTTGCGGGTGATATAGAGAGATAGAGATAGATACATATATAGAGGGAAGGTGAAGAGAGGGAAGAAGAGAGAGACAAAGAGAAGGGGATATAGATAGATATGGATGGAGAAAGCATGTATGTTTGGGGATGGGGGGTGAGTTAGAGAGACAAAGAAGGAGAGATGGAGGGAGATATAGATATATATGGAGGGGGGAGAGAGGGAAGAATAATTCTTGCACTAGATGCATTGATTTCAATGTAGATGGTGATTTCTAATCCTATTTGATTTCTTGCATTGAAGGAGATAAATTGAAGGACATGGGAGAGGAGGAATGAAGAGAGACGGGAGGGGAGGAGTGAGAGAGGGAGAGAAGGGTAAGAGAGGGAGGGAGACACAAAGATGGAGGGAGATAGAGAAGGATAGAGGGAGGGAGATAATGACAGGGTTGGAGGGAAAAGAGAGAGAGAGAGAGAGAGAGAGAGAGAGAGAGATGAAGAGGAGGATAGAGGGAGGGAGAGAAAGGAGGAGAGATGGAGGGAGAGAGAGGAGGAGAGAGGGATGAAAAAGAGATTGATTTGGAAGGGGAGAGAGGGTGGGAAGAAAAAATATATACAGAGAAAAAAGTGGAGCGAGAGAGAGAGGGGGGGAGTGAAAAGGAAGAGATGGAGAGAGAGTGTGTATTTTTGGGGGTGAGATAAAGAAACAAAGAAAGAGAGATGGAGGGAGATATAGATATAGATGGGGGGGGGAGAGGGAAGAATATGTCTTGCACTAAATGCATTTAATTCATGGTAGATAGTGATTTCGAATCCTATTTGATTGCTTGCACTATATGCATTAATCTCAGTGTAGATGTTGATTTATAATGATATTTGATTACGTGGACTAGATGCATTGATTTCAGTATAGATGTTGATTTCTAATCCTATTTGATTGCTTGCACTAGATGCATTGATTTCAATTTAGATGTTATCTAATTCTATTTGATTGCTTGCACTAAATACATTGATTTTAGTGTAGATGTTGATTTCTAATTTTATTTGATTGCTTGCAATGCATGCATTGATTTTAGTGTAGATGGTGATTTGTAATTCTATTTGATTGCTTGCACTAGATGCATTGATTTCATTGTAGATTGTGATTTCTAATCGTATTTGATTGCTTTCACTAGATGCATTTATTTCAGTGTAGACGGTGATTTCTAATCCTATTTGACTGCTTGCACTAGATGCATTGATTTAAGTGTAGATGTTAATTTCTAATCGTATTTTATTTCTTGCACTAGATGCATTGATTTTAGTGTAGATGTTGTTTTCTAATCTTATTTGATTGCTTGAACTAGATGCATTGATTTTAGTGTAGATGTATATTTCTAATCTTATTTGATTACTTTCATTAGATCCATTGATTTCAGTGTAGTTGTTTTCTAATATTATTTGATTGTGTGCATTAGATGCATTGATTTCAGTGTAGATGATGATTTATGATTTGATGTAACTCAATGTATGATGGTACATTAACTTAAAGTGATTGGATTAACAATGTGCATTGATTTCAGTTGTAATAACCCTCAGCTACTGGAAGTAGTAATATTGTTATTATTTGCTAAAACTGAACTCTGATGACAGAAAAGTCAAGAAATGTAATGAAATAATAATGTAAATAAATGTTCTATTGATAAATGAGTAATAAATTGGAAACACTTGAAAATGAGATTCTATATATAAGATAACATTTCTAATATAATGTACTGCATAAACCCCCTAATACTTAAATTCAAAAAGAGTGAAGGGATCTCTACTTGAATGGTTCATGAGGCACAATACTTGCTAAGGTTTTGCAAATGGGGTAGAAAGCTAAGTGGGCTTGATTGTGGGGAAAACTCCACAGTTAAGCGTGTTTGAGCCAGAGGTGATTTGGGATGGGTGACCTCCCGGAAGTCTTGGGTGATGATTGACACTCTGTGATTCATTTGACTAGTTTCAATCCCACTTTTTCACCCCTGTGAGCATCACACGATGCAATGAGTGCTAAGTGAACTATTCAAAAATCATGAGAAATTAGTCAGTTACGACTACCTCTCATGGAAATGGTCATACGTGAAGCTAAGTGAACTATTCAAAAATCATGAGAAATTAGTCAGCTATGACTAACTCTCATGGAAATGGTCATACGTGAATGAATTACTTAATGCAGTTGAATCCCAAAAACGATATCTAATATAATGCATTGCATAAACCCCCTAATACTTAAATTCTAGAAAGGATTCTGGATAAACTTAATGGATGGGAGAAAAAGATCCATCAAGTGCTTAGATGGAGATAAATGCTAAGTTGGTATTGGAATAAAGCATTGTTGAGGATAAACATGAGATTTAAAAAAAAAAAAAGAGCCTAGGCCAACGGTTTAAAAAACCACAAAAGCAGGACGCCGCTAGAGGAAAAATCCCACATGGAAGGAAGGCATAAAATGCATATTGCAAGGATCAACAATGTTTTTGATGTCTTGGCAAATGAATCTCAACTCGAGGGTGAACTGGAGGAAGTCAATTCTAGGCTGGGTGGACGTGTCCAAATTCCAAGTGATTCCCTATCTGATGATCTAGTTTGATTAAGTGCATTATGTGTTTTCATTACATTCTATTATGTTTGTTTTTATGTTAGTTCATTATTTACCACACGAGTAGATATGCATGTGATTTTATTACAAAATGAATAGATATAAGTAGGTGTTGTATCCCTGTACTGGAAATGTTACGAAGTTATTGGAGAAAACCTTAACCACCAAAGTTTTGTGGGTATTCAAAAATTCAGAGCTAGTTTCTGGTTGGAATATAGAGTTATGTTATTATCAATTCCATGTATAATACGAGTGTGGATCTAGTAGGTGAAACTGAATTTATGAATGTTTATTAGGTGAAATTAATGCTAGTAGATTAGTATTTTATAACAAGAATCAAGTGATAAATTAGTATTCCAAGTGTGGCTCTCATAATTATTAAAGTTCCCTCTTGGTTGAAAGGGGAAAGTAAACATATACATTTAGCTAAAAGTATCAGAAAGGTAATGGAAGAAGTATAGTCTAATTATCTATGAATTAATGAATTTAAATTTTGTAACTGAACCTGTACAGAGTTAGGGGTAAGGTTATCCATGTATCATAAACCACTAATCATGGTATACCATCACCAAGGTACATGGATAAAGTTAAATGACCACAACATCCATAATGACCAATCTAGAAAACTATGAGAGGGATTGGGATTATGAATATACTTATAAAATATTTTTTTAGTAGTGAAATTGGGGTACTTCACCTTAGTGTAAGCACTAAAAAAATGATTGACGATTTGCATTGATTTTTGTTTTATAGTAATTCAACCTATAATATTGGAGAGCAAGAGAGACAAGATATGATGTTTACTACAATAGTTTGAGTTAAAGAATTGAATGGTTTAAATCTCAACTATCCTTTTCATATAATCGATATGAAAAGATGGAAAAACTAACAAATAATCTAAAAATAAAAACAAAAATTACATTATTTCTTGAATTTTGCAAAACAAACTATAGACAAAAGAAATCCATCAAAATATGTTGAAGGAAATAAATTATTTCAAACATTAGTTGTTATGAAATAAGCTCACAAAAAGATAGAAAAGATAGATCAACGACTTAGAAATCAGCCTCTTCGAGGGGGAAACCTCCTTTACATTACACAAATGAACAATTCTTGGATGATACAAATGACAAGACCTCCTTTCTATATATAGGAGTCTAAGGGGTCAAAATATAATCAGAGCCTACATAACAATAGTATTGTAGGGGCACAACAATAACAGTAGTGGGCTTCTATGGGGCATAATAATAAAAACATGGGGACTATATGGGCACAATAATACAATAAGGGGGTTGCACTAATAGCAATAAGGGGTTACACTAGTAGTATAGGGACCTAACATGCCCCTATCCTTCAAAAAGTGTTGTCTTCAATGCTTTAGTAGTTATGGATGCTTCTGTATAAAATTCTCATCCTCCCATGTGTAATCTTCAGCGGGTAAGTTCTTCCATTTGATGAGATACTCTAAAATTGATCGATTTCGTAGCTATCGATTTCTTGTTTTTGTAACTGCTTCCAATTCCAATATGATTTTTCCTTCCTCGTCAAGTTCTAGCAATATTGTTTGAACTGGGATATTCTCACCTATAACCTTCTTTAAGCATGAAACATGGAAAATTGGGTGCACTTGGGAAGATGCAGGAAGCTCCAATTTGTATGCCATAGTATCAATCTTTTGTAACACCTTGTACGAACCATAATACTTTGGTGATAATTTATTATCCTTCTTAGCTTGCTTGAGGGACATTTTTTTGTATGGTTGTAGTAGTAGAAATACCCAGCCACCTACACCAAAACTTCTATCGCTATGATGTTTATCTTCCTATTGTTTCATTCTATTTTGCGCCAAAGTGAGGCTATCCTTTAAGAGTTTGAGGAATTTTTTTTTATGCTCGTTGTGATCTTCTACTACTTGAACCTTAGAATTTTCTTTTAAAGATGATGTGATGGATGGTGGATGATATCCATAAAGTGCCATAAATGGGGTCATTTTTTCTACAGTATGGAAGGAAGTGTTATACCACCATTCAGCCAAAGGCAAACACTTGACCCATTGTGTCTATTTATCAGATACAAAGCAACGAAGATATCCTTCCAAAAATTTGTTCACTATCTCAGTTTTCCCATCAGATTGAGGATTATAAGATGAGTTATGAGCTAACTGAGTATCCAAATATTCCACCTTTTTTACTCCAAAGAAACATTTGGAGCTTTCTGCATATAATTGTTTCTCCTCCAATATTTTGAGCACCCTGTCAAGATGTTGAACATGAGCCTTCCAAGACTAGTTGTAGATTAGTATATCATCAAAAAATACTAACACAAATTTTCTAAGGAAGGGTTTGAAAATGGAATTCATCAAACCTTGAAATGTAGAAGGTGCATTGATAAGGCCAAAAGGCATGAAAAAAAATTCATGAAGACCCTCATGAGTTCTAAATGTTTCTTTTGGAATGTCTTTAGTCTTCATTCTGATTTGATGATATCCTGAACGAAGATCCGACTTGGTAAAGTAAATTTCTCCATGTAATTCATCCAATAATTCATCAATGACATGAATGGGAAATTTATCTTTAATAGTAATCTTGTTGAGCTCCCTATAATCTGGACAGATGCACCTGATCCATCCTTCTTTTGTACCAATACCACTGGAGTAGAGAAAGAACTTTGACTAGGTTGAATTATGCCAACCTCTAGCATTTCTGCAACCATACATTCAATTTCACTCTTTTGGGCATATGGATATCTGTAAGGCATGATGTTTGGGGGAACACTTCCTGGAATCAAATGAATAGCATGATCATGAATAGGTGGGAGGCCTTTGGGACTCTCAAATACCTTGTAATGATTGTCTAAAACGTTTTGGAGAGCTGGAGAAATAGATGATTTCGATGTGGGAAACTCTAGTGAACATAATTGTGCAATTATGCCTCATTTTTCTTTCTTTAAAAGCTTTTTCATGTTGTTAGAGCTGATTATATTTCCAGTTTCCTTGTGATACCCCTTAATTCAACTTCCTTTCCTTCCCAAAAAAAGTTCAAGAAAAGTTCTTGAAAATTAAAAGCTATCATACCGAAATATTGTAGCCATTGGACTCCTAGTACAACATCTGCACCACCCATTAGAATGGAAAGCATTGGACTATTCAAGACATATTCTCCCATGGACAGGGTGATATTATGGTACTTTCCAGAGCAATTTATGCTTCCTCCATTTTCAACCATTACTTGACACTCTGGTGCTGAATATAGGAAGCAATTCAATTCCTTGGCTATCTTACAATGAATAAAGTTATGGGTACTACCCGAATCAATCTACACTATTACCTTTTTCTTCTTGATATTTCCTTCTATCTTGAGAGTTTGAGGAGTGGTAATTCCTATCAATGCAGTGCAAGGTATGGTCAAATTCATTTCTTCTTTCTCTGGGATTGATTCCTGGTGTATATCCTCTTCTTTTGACATTTCTTGTTCCTCTTCCCCATCTATGTAAATTAATTTCTTCTCAGCACACTTATGACTTTTAGTGTATTTTGTATCACAATTGTAATAAAGCCCTTTTGCTATTTTTTCTTCCAATTGTTTTGGTGTCAACCTTGTAGGTGGTGAAAGGCTAGGAGCAACAATAGTTCCATCTTTATAGTTATGAGTGGTAGGCTTCTGTGTTGCCATAATTTTGATTTCAATTTTTCTTGCCAACCTGTATGACTTCTCCAATGAATCAGGTTCCCAAATGCGAACCTCATGTTGGATGTTATCATTTAAAGTCCCTATGAATACTTCAATCCTATGATTCTCTGGAATATCATTTACCCTTATATTCAATTTTTGGAAGTCCTCAATGTGCTCTACCATTGAACCCTTTTGTTTGAGATTTATCAATTGTCTAAACAAGGCATTGTTATTTGTATCCTCATAATGTGTTATCATTTCCTCCATGAAAATTGACCAGGTGACAAGTTTTTTACAAGGACAAATCCCTTTATACCATACAAACTGATTCGATTCTAAATATAAAGATGCAATATGTACCTTTTGTGTGTTTTTCACATTATGTAGATCAAAATATTTCTTCATCTGTAGTATCCATGTTACGAGATCCTTTCCTTCAAAATTCCTCATATATATCTTTGGAATATGTTAGGTCTTCAATCCAACATTTGATTCTATGAAATCATGATTAACATTACTTTTGTTCTCATCATGAGTTTCCTCTACTACCTTTTCGCCATTAGGAAGCTTTTCTTGTAGCAGCTTTGTCCCACCTTCCTGTTATAGACATATTTGGGCACTGCAACCCCAAACTCATATGTCCATAAACTAAGGGCTCTTTAGTCCCTAAAAGTGTTGTTTCATACCCTAAAGGATCATGGTCAACTAATTACATCATTTCCCAGAAGTTCCACCTAAAAAACTACTCAGAACTGGCCAAAACTGGACCATACTGACCGCTCCATGGTCAAGGTGCGATGCATACTTGCTGCAACATTGGCCAGGTGCGATGCATACTGAAATGGCCTTCTGTGGGGTGCGATGAGCGAGAATAGACAAATGGAAGAGACAGTTTGCTAAGTGGATGATCATGGAATCTTCCAGAAACTTCTCCTGTGACACTTGCCTCTCTGAATTCGCCCAATGATGAGTAAGAGATCAATGAAATCTCCAAGTGGAACCAAGAACTATTAGTGGAATGACACTAATCAAAAACCCAGAACTGACTTACACCCTTGCAAGACATCTATAAATGGATCCCTCATCTGAGAGATCTGGAGGCTGGAATTTTGTATTTTGTAAGGAAGTGTTGTTGGTTTTTTGGTGAGAAGAGACATTTCATTGTTGGGTGATTTGCTTATTCATGAGGTGAAGAGGGCTTCTACACTGGGAGGATGATGCTGGATCAAACAGTTGGGTTGTAATCCTCTCTTTCACTATTAATAAAGTTCTTTGAGTTTTCCTCCATATAATCGTGTGTTTATGAATCTTATTGTTTATGAATGCAATTGTATGGTCAATGTGTTTCTGATTCCGCATTGTTTATGATGTTTTAGATGGAGATGCTTTGATGGTTTTCTGTTACTTTGACTCTACAGGTACTCTTTGAAGCGGGACAAGTAGGAGAGGAGTGGCAAATTCTATCAAGGAAAGGAGAAATCAAGCTAGGATCAAAGCGGAAGATCCAGGTTGGTCCTCTTTTCTTCCCTCTAATCTATCACACTTAAAGGAATTCTCGAAAGGCTTTCATTGTTTGTTTCTAAGATAGCTACCCATCTTAGTGGGACTAGCAGTTCGAATCGACACTAGTTTTCCCTAAAACAAAATGGCGACTCTGCTGGGGAACGGATAGTTTGTTTTGTTTGTTTATTGTTTGTTTTATAAACTACATACGGAGCCTGAAGTTAGCCAGCTAGCCTTCGAAATGCCTTTGCTATGCAATTGCGAAGTAGATGAATGATGCTTCAGTCAATCTCTGGGTTGGTTTATGAATTGAACATTTGACTTACAAAGCATTCTAAGAGCCCTTGTGGTAGCTCAGAACCTCATAAGATCTTATCCCTATGCTTTGATTTTACTGTCCATCATTACTCAGCCTAAATCACTGAACTTAGATACAAATTTTGAGCAAAAATGAAGCTCATTTTCACTCCCTGGTCCATCGCACTGTCTGTAACTATGTAACCTGGATGCATCGCACCTCCCGTGTGTTGCAGGTGAGATGCATCCCTGTTTCCCTGTGTTGCAGGTGCGATGATTGAGTGATACTATTTTTCTCTCCGAGAGTTGGTTTTTTCTCCTTGTTTTCAGCTCTATTCAGTAGTTTTGTTGTTCATGATCAGTATCTTCTTGCTGAAACCTTCTTCCTTCACATATTTCAGCCTCCATCAGTTAGGAATTGTAAATGTTTTTGTGTATTTGTGAATCATTTACAGTCTTCCTTTGTCGAAAGTAGCTTAATCAAACTGTCGTTTTTTATGCAAGTGTCGTAATTGTCATTTTGAATCAAAAGAAGAGTGTTGTAAAGTCTTCCTCTTCTAGATAATTGATTATACTTTTGTCATTGTGCTTGATTTGAATTATTAGTATTTGAAGTGTCGAAAACAGTTTTAAATTCGAAATCAAAAAGTGTCGTCTTAGTCTTCCTTTTGTTTTGAAAAGAAATTGTTAGAAATGTCGCTTTGAAAGAAAATAGTTCAGATCTGTACTTAGCTTTCCTTTTTGGCATTCACACATTAAGGAAGTAGAAAACAAATTCATGCATGTGCATTTTCATTTTGACTGCATGCGAAATTTGATTTAAGAAAGTGCATTTAGTGTGTGCTCTACGCTCTCTGCTGAAAGAAAAAATCATTATCTTCTTTCCTTTGTAGCTAGGATTTTCATTGCTAAAAGAACATAAACGATTGTTTATCATTTTAGATTGCATATTTAGGAATTTTACATCTACATCACACGATGGACCTTGAAAGACAAACTTCTAAGAAAGATCAACTCTAAAATAAATCTCAATGAACATAAAAATGCTTTGGAACCTAACGCAACACATCTAGAAGTCTAGGCTAGAGACGTGTTTCGGCGTCGTAAAACCTGGTAACTATTATTTTCATCGAAGGTTTGGTGATTCCTCCTCTTTGATACGACAAATGCCAGTACAGACTTGTGCTCCCCGTACCGTCGAGTATATATTGGGAGACCACAATAGGCTGATATCCTTTATCCTTATGAAGCCATGTCTGCCGCTGTATCAATCGCAATGCACTGAACACAGCATTCGGGAAGATTGACTATCGTACATAAGTCCCTAGTAATTTCTCTATCATTTATCACCAAGGTGTATTTTGCAATTTTGCGATCGGTTTGGTAATCCCTCTGTCTAGATTTCCAGAGTAGTCACTTTCATTCCTTTTCGACTCCTTAAAAGAAAAGGTCCATTTGAGCACTTGTCACTTCAGACTCATTAAAAATCGAAGGCGACTAGAGTCACCTTTAGCTTTTTCTCGACTCTTAAAATTGAAAAAGAAAGTTGCGTCAAAGTGTCTTAAAATTTATTTAAATCAAAATAACATCCCTATTCCTTCGTTGATCTGAGGTTGAGATAATGGAGTCCACCAATCAAGGGATCCCTCTTGAAGGGAATCCTAGTCCTTTCTCCTCTTGGGGAGATATTGGTTCTCCATATATGGCTACATTGTCCCTTCCAGGAATCACAATCGGCCTGCCAGTATGGCTTTTCTCAACCTCTGTCGTTCAAAACACCATAATTCCTCAACAATCTAATCAGTAACCAGATGATACTGAAGTTACCCCTTCACCTTCTACTTTGTTTGTTTCTCCTTCTCCTTCTTCCTCTTCGCTTGGTGAAACTAGTGACACTAAAAACCAAGTAGCTAAGAAGAAAAAGAAAGGGAAGGAGAAGAAGAAGAAACCAGCTAAACAAGGGAACAACCATGCATCATCTGGCGAAAATCCGCACATTAAACTTTCCAAACCAAAAAATCCATGCGTAGTTTGCAAGGGGAGCCATTACCATCGAGATTTCCCTTGCATCCTACGATATTGAGAGAATGGTCTCCCCATTTGCACAATTCAGTGTCATCAACCTCTAACAGTCAGGATGACAGCACACCATCAAATAGTGAAAACGAAGTCAATAGACAGAAAGGAAAAGTCAGATTTCTGTGTAGGTTATGTGAAGGTGATCATACTCTTCACCATTGTCCTTTTCTAGATGAAGAAAAAAGAATTTTGGATAACCGTCCTGCTTCACCGCAGCAACTTCCACCTAAATACAGGAAACTCTTACCAAGTCCTTCACTAGTTGAAAACCTGATTGACATAACTCAATTGTCGATCGAATCACCTATCATTGAAAGTGAACCTTCTGAGTCCACACCAGACCAAAGTCAACTGGTCGAGATGGAAGTCGACCCAGTCTTGCCTTCAGAAGGCCCACCTTCGGATGATACAGTTTCCAAAGAGAATGAGAACGACACAATTCAAATTCTTTTTGTCGATACAGAGTCTAATGAACTTAGGGACAATCCACCCATTCCTTTACAACAGGAAGAGACCCCCCTAGTTCGTGAGATTTATCTGGACACTTATTCGGTACCTCCTCCAAGCAGTCTAGTTGTTTTCTTTGATTGGAATCAACTAGCAAAACCCCGCCTTCCATCAAATGTACCATTCTGAATCATAGTACAAGTTTACAAAATGATTATGTCTGGCACTATCATAGATGAAGGGACTTTAGTGAGTATCCTTTCCTCAACTGCTTGGAAAGTGCTTGGTTTGCCATTGCTTTTGCCTGAAAAACAAAATTTGTCGAGCTTCAACAAAGGAACCAGTCGACCGTTAGGGATCCTTCCAAAGTTACCAATAACTTTGAGAAAGAAAACCATTCATTTGAACGTGATGGTAGTCCAAGGGCCACTAGATTACAATCTACTCCTTGGACGTGACTATATATACAGCATGGAAGCTATTGTTTCCACATTCTTTCGAGTGATGTGTTTTCCACATGAAGGCAGACTGGTGCAACTTGTCAACTAGCTTTCATTTCCTGGTTCAAACACAGCTATAAATCAACCATCATCCCTAAATGGTATCTTCACATCAACAATGTCTCTTCAACCTTCATTCCATCCACCTAATTACAACTAGTAGTTTGGTGAGGGTGATGAAGATTAGGGGGCATGCACCCTAGTCTGCTTCAGCAGGCGAACCCAAAGGAAAAGAGAGATTTTCTTGAAAGGTCATAATGCTTGGACTGAAGAAACATTCTCGTATAGGTTATGTGATCAGTCTGAAACACTTATTTCCTTTGTACGATTGTGATTGGAAGCTCACACCATTCACCTTCGTACGTTATGTGATTGGAAGCTCACACCAGTCACCTTCGCCATTATCGATGGAAAAAGCAAAGGAAGAGTTTTTGTCTGCTGACAGAAACAATCCTACCTAACCGCAAGGACTTCCATTTGGTAACTTGGAAACTCTCCTTTTACTGAAACCCCTGGGGGCATGCAAACCTTTGTATGCAAGTGAAAAACAACCTTTGATTTTCTTTAGTTTGTAGGTTCTCAATCCTTTAACCTCGTAGCTCGGTCGTTTCTAGCCTGCATAAAAAGGCAATGAGAACATGTTATAGTAGTGTTCAAGCTCATTAAAAAATAAATCTACCAAGAGACGTTTTCAAACGACTGGTAAGAGCAATGTTCCTGCAAGGTTCAAGCTTGTTAAAAAATAAACCTACACTGAGCATAGTTTCTCCTTATTCAAGCTCATTAAAAAATGAAACCACCTTTGGTAAATAACCTTCGTGATCGCCTTGCTATCAACCCTTTTAAACCTTGGTTGTGTTCCTACCATCACCTCCATTCATTTGGCCGACCATACGCTTCCACTTGATTGTTTACCCTTTTGAGGAACAGCTGCAACAAGTGATTTTGATTGCCACCCTCTTCACACTGCCATGTTTTGAGAAGTTCCAAACTTACCTGGAATCGGTTGCTACCTGAAAATACCACTCGTTCCTCAAAAAATGAGTCCCTTTTAAACTCTTTTTAGACTTGTTAAATATAGAAAGATTGTCGATCCATTGGCCTTTCCAGCTGGTTAAAGTAAGGGGAACACCATCCATCCCATATATTTTAATCTTTTTGGACCTGAGGCATTATTAAACAAAAATATCGAGTGCTTGTCTTTGTCGGCTCGTTAAAGCTATCAAAAAGTCATCCCTTTCGTATTATTTTATACTTTTTCAGACTTAAGGGATTATGCCATGAAAAAGGACTGTTAGAGTCTCCTTTTCGTCCCTTTTCAAACTCTCTAAACATGAAAAGGACCGAATTATCTTTGTCATTAAACTCGTTAAAACAATAGCGACAAACTTGTCCACCCAGACAAGAACAAGTCTCACTGATGCTAGGCTCGCTAAACATAGAGCGACAAGTTTGCCCGAAGGGCAAATTATAGACCAAGCATATGTTATCCTCCTCAAGCTTGACAAAAATAAAGAGGTACTGGTCAGCAATGACTGGGGAAAAAGGGAAGAAAACTTGAAGAACTTTATTGGTAGCGGTCGCTCTTGAACATGACACTTTCACTCCATCACCGTGATTGAGTTGGGTTGGGTTTTTCCGTTCACTATCACCATTGGTCCCCCATACCATCCATGGGATTAACGCTACCATTCCATATCAGTGTCGCCAATATGTTCAAGAGAAGTCATTCAGAGAATTCACCATCCAACAAACGCCTCATCCACTGCAATACCTGCACCCTTCATTTTTCATGACCACCATTCTTGAACCATATATCATCAGATCGTTTTCACCTCCAGAAAATTCATTTGCTTCATTTCACGTCGTAGATGTGGGATACATCAAGGCCCTCCTACGACAGGTCACTTCTTGTCGACATCAGCTCATTATCCAAGAAGTTGACTTAGAAACAACCCTTTTAGTACTTTGAAGCTTGCATGCCTCAATGGCAAGTTTCTCACTTCTAGTGACAGGTTTACATCAATGACCTTCAACCGAAAGATTTTGTGTGGTGTTCGACATTGGCTCATATATTCACACCACGTGAATTGTACTGTAGTACCTTGAGGGTCATCATCATTATCAGTGACTCCTCTCGCGTCTGTTAACAGCTTACATTATTGGTTGGTAATCAGATGATGTCTTTCCATGTTCGACTTCAGAACATCTTTTCACATGGATCGACTTGTACATCGGGCGAAGATTGAACGAGTTTTGAAGACCCCGGATCTAGTTTCATCCATCCGGGCTGCGATATATTCAGGAATATAAAGACATCAAATGTGCACAGAATCTACACAAATAGTCATCTAAGCAAAAGAAGATGACTCTTCATGCGAAGAATCACCAGTCTACAACAACAGACGATTGTCTGTCCTATGTACATGAAAATGAATTTATAAAGCTGAGCATGGGAATGCCCGCCTCAGCTAGATCATGAAAATAATATGATGATGATGTATTGTATTGTATCTTATACAGGTCACCTTCTAGTACGAATACCTTGGATCCTCATGATAAAGCATTTCACCCGACATCAGAAGATTTATGACCTCATGCTTTAGGGGGCAGTTGTTATAGACATATTTGGGCACTGCAAACCCAAACTCATATGTCCATAAACTAAGGGCTCTTTAGTCCCTAAAAGTGTTGTTTCATACCCTAAAGGATCATGGTCAACTGATTACATCATTTCCCAGAAGTTCCACCTGAAAAACTACTCAGAACTGGCCAAAACTGGACCATACTCACTGCTCCATGGTCAAAGTGTGATGCATACTGTCTGCAACACTGGCCAGGTGCGATGCATACTGAAATGGCCTTCTGTGGGGTGTGATGAGCGAGAATAGACAAATGGCAGAGATAGTTTGCTAAGTGGATGATCATGGAATCTTCTAAAAACTTCTCCTGTGACACTTGCCTCTCTGAATTCACCCAGTGATGAGTAAGAAATCAATGAAATCTTCAAGTGGAACCAATAACTATCAGTGGAATGACACTAATCAAAAACCCAAAGCTGACTCACACCCTTGCAAACATCTATAAATGGATCCCTCATCTGAGAGATCTGGAGGCTGGAATTTTGTATTTTGTAAGGAAGTGTTGTTGGTTTGTTGGTGAGAAGAGACATTTCATTATTGGGTGATTTGCTTATTCATGAGGTGAAGAGGGCTTCTACACTGGGAGGATGATGTTGGATCAGATAGCTGGGTTGTAATCCTCTCTTTCACTATTAATAAAGTTCTTTGAGTTTTCCTCCATATAATCGTGTGTTTATGAATCTTATTGTTTATGAATGCAATTGTATGGTCAATGTGTTTCGGATTCCGAATTTTTTATGATGTTTTATATGGAGATGCTTTGATGGTTTTCTATTACTTTGACTCTACAGGTACTCTTTGAAGTGGGACAAGTAGGAGAGGAGTGGCAAATTCTATCAAGGAAAGGAGAAATCAAGCTAGGATCAAAGCGGAAGATCCAGGTTGGTCCTCTTTTCTTCCCTCTAATCTATCACACTTAAAGGAACTCTCGAAAGGCTTTCATTGTTTGTTTCTAAGATAGCTACCCATCTTAGTGGGACTAGCAATTCGAATCGACACTAGTTTTCCCTAAAACACTTACTTCAAGCATTCCATGATGTCTTTCTTCAAATCTTCCATGCCATTATTCCAATATGCTTCCATACCATTGATATCAGCTTCCATGGCATAGATAAAACTATTTATCTTAGCTTCGATCACATTCTTCAAATCATCCATCCAATTTTGACTACTAGGTGTTTCTATTTTCTTGATTCAAGTCATTCCTTTTCTTGCTTTTAGGATCTCGATCTTGAATCTGATGTATCTCTGAAAGTTCAAATATCCAAGGTCTGGAATTGCAACCTTTGGTAGCCCTCTGCGTCCTCCTTCCAATGCCACAAGTCTGATCGAAATTGGATTATCCAAGAAAGAGTTATGCCCAATCTCCCAAGATGATCTGATTATATATTTTTTCGATAGAGAAAACTTATATGAAGGATCACATGTCACTGTTTCAACCTTCGTACCTAAAAGCAATACACAGAGAATTATAGTTCGTCCTCTTTCTGTAACTTTTTACGACATTTCAATATGATGCCCAAAGAGAAAGTTATGATGATTTTCCCAAGGTCACCTGTTTGGGATGTAATTCGGGAGCCTGAAAAAACCCTAAATGTCTTGGAGCATATCTCCGAAAATATAATGAAATAAGATATGAAATTCGGGCCTGAGCTTCTCCAAGACTTCAGCTCAAATGGGTTTTAATTTCAAAGTCTGAGTCTTTGTATAAACAAAATTATAGTGAAAATTCCACGATGACCTATTTGAGATGGAATTCTGGAGCTTGGAAAAACCCTAACATCCTTAGATCATATATTCGAAAATATAGCGAGACAAGATCTGAAATTCGAACCTGAGGTTCATAATGATTTCTGCTCAAATGGTTTTTTTTTTAGCTTCTGAAACTTCGTAGCGAAAAACGTTATAGCAAAAATGCCACAATGACCTGTTTGGAGCAGCAAAACCCTAGAATCCAAAGCTCTAATACTAAATTTTATGAAACCAACTCACAAAAAGATAGAAAAGATAGATCAACGACTTAGAAATCAACCTCTTCGAGGGGAAAACCTCCTTTACATTACACAAATGAACAATTCTTGGATGATACAAATGACAAGGCCTCCATTCTATATATAGGAGTCTAAGGGGTCCCAATATAATCAAAGCCTACATAACAATAATATTTTAGGGGCACAACAATAACAATAGTGGGCTTCTATGGGGCATAATAATAACAACATGGGGACTATATGGGCGCAATAATACAATAAGAGGGTTGCACTAATAACAATAACTTGTTACACTAGTAGTATAGGGACCTAACATTAGCAATGAAACAAATGCTTTCAAGAGTAATCTTGATGTAGTAAATTATTAAAACTACAATTCAAAATATATTTAGTAATACCTCGAGGGACACTATTAAGAATTATTAATTTTCAAAAGTTGTGATACCTAAAATTAAATGAAATATATGTTCAGTATCAATCCTCTTGCAAACTATCGACAAGATTGTCTCCCTTCTTCATCACCAACTAGTTATTAACAAACAACTACATAAACATATACAAATATAACAGAATAATTGTAACATTCACAAACAATACCATCCAAACACATAAACACACAAACCACTCAAAGCATCCAAGTGCAGATGTACAAACCATTCAAGGCAAGCAACAAAAACAAAATTAAAGAAGAGAATGATATAGTCATGTCAAACAAAGAAAACATAATGTAAATTTCAAAGTATGAAGTTTATCTCAAACATATATATAATAATGATAATCTAAAAATGTGTCATTGTTGCCCTCAACTCGAACAACCTAGATCCATCTAACTCTAGATCTATCATGCGCCGAGAGGGATCAAATCCCTCGAGGTGCAAACTTTTCCTCAAATTCCACACTCCAAAAAGAAGTTTTGCACCTCGAGGGATTTGATCCCTCTCGGACCATCATAGATCCAGAGTTAGATGGATCTAGGCTGGTACATAAGTACAGAAGTAACAGGAGGTGGATGGTGTAGATAGAAAGTCAGATACCATCTTTTACTTTTAGCAATCTAGATGATACTGGATGCAAACCTTTCCTCGAAATTCCACACTCCAAAGAAGTTTTGCACCTCGAGGGATTTGATCTCTCTCGGACCATGATAGATCCGGAGTTAGATGGATCTAGGCTGGTGCATAAGTACAGAAGTAACAGAAGGTGGATGGCGTAGATATAAAGTCAGATACCATCTTTTACTTTTAGCAAGCTAGATGATATTGTCATTTACCTTCAACAAGCTAGATTATTTTAGTTATTACTCTTTTTAAGTGTAATTTTGAACAAAGAGTTTTGAACTATATAAAATGAATTTTAACTAGCAACTGCACCACATGTTGCAAAGGAAACGTTGTAAGGCATTAGCATAGGAAAGAGTAGCATATGAGAAAGTAAAAAATTGTGCAATTTTGTTTCTTTACTAGCATTTGTGTGAGAAAAGCTTTGAAATTTAAACTTTGAATTGAGCTACAATAACACCTTAACTCCAAAGGATGTATGAAAATTCTCTCCATTAAGATTCAGGAACTCCACCATTCCCAACTATTATAAGTAAATGATTTAAAGAAAATATTTCATAACAAGTATTCTCATATCACATTTAATTCTCAATGCAATGGATAATAGGTTTTGTGAAAAGATATTCAAGATACACTTCCTTTGGAATAGTTACTAGGCTTGAGGGGTAACTTTTCCAATTTCCAACAAAATTTCCCATGATTTTTCACCCCGCCTCTTCACCAAGGATTTAATTCAGGATTCCAAATTGAATGGTTTCAATTGTAGTTTTTCAACAAGACCAACAAAGTATTTTTCTTCCTTGAGTCAAACATGACTGATTTTTAGTCCAATTGTGTAAGCCTCCCACTTCTCCTCTTCATTCCCTTGTATTTGTGGAATGTTTTCCTTTTTCCACTCATGTTACCAAAAGGTATTGTTTTATGAAGACATAGCGTGAGATATATAGAAGACACCTTACCCTTATAGGTTGTAGATTAGATAAACATATAGTTCATTTTGAAAAGTCTTCTTCATTTGTCAGGAATGCTCCAAGAGCAATGCTTCAAGTCCAATGTATTGGATCCACACAATGATAAAGAATTAGAAACAACTATCTAGTTTTGTCCATAGAACTATAAATCACGTAAATTTGAATATACATAACATAAATGCAAACCATATGTGGGCAATATTCCGTGTTAGGATGTGGTTCATCACAAGTAATGCAATTTTTACAAAACATCCATTTAAGGTTGTATCATACTTATGTTCACATATAATTAAATGAGGGGGAAACTGTGTTCACAATTAGCTATGAAAAACTCAAGTCTTATTACAAGGTTTCTTTTGCAAAAAAAAAATCTTGTAGGTTCATAAATAACAACAAGTTAATGAATTATTTATATATATGCACATCGAAAATTTCCTTCCATAATTCATGATCATACAAACAAACCTAATTTTACACTCAATAAACATAAAAGTTATATTACAAATTAACAAAGTTTAAAAAAAATCATATACCACATTACTTGTATTACATAAGGTTGATACAAAAAACATAGAAAACATGCATGAATATTGTGGTGAGTTGGAGCTATTGCCACAACATAATACAAATTGAATTGAAAGTCGGTTTTATTTTATCATAAAATACATTGTAGTGGTCTAATTAGTTTGGAGTATTATAGAACACTCAAATTCTCTTATCCTCTATCTAGAAATCCCATATATGTATTCGTTGTAGTGTGTTTTTCCTGTCATTTTGTTGTACAGATTGATGTGGTTCCTTGGGTATTTCTAGATCTTTTTCAATATTTTTTATTTTGGGGCCTTGAATCTGATTTAATGAGAAATTCGATGATTCAATTTCTCTTTTATGCACATTGGCCTTTGCCTCCAAAGCGAGAGAGACAATTTTCTCTTATTTTTTTATATGTGCATACTTCGAAGGTCCCAACTATGATCGAGTTCTTGATTTCAATGTTGCAATGGGTAGTATGGTTATAAGCTTCCATTATCCATAATGCATATACCAAGTAAGAAAAGAAAATTCAAATAAATCTATCTCTCATACACTAGGAGAAAAACAAATATAAAAATACCAATTCTGAAAACTATAAGATATAGAGTATAATTCATTCATTTCCCACAAGAATAAAACATTGGCAAAATGTAAGTATTATCCTCTATTAAAAAAATATAATAATTTCCTTTTTACAAAGACAGTATACCAAGTAACTTGCTAAGGTTTTACAAATCGGGTAGCAAGCTAAATGAATTTCACTATGCAGAATATCTACATGGTTAAGTGCACTTGAGCCAAAGGTGTCTTGGGATGGGTAACCTTCCCAAGTAGTCATGGTTATAAAGTGAAAGTACAAAAATTGATGAGTGATGCTATGGGATTCATTTTAGTAGTTTTGAGTCCCACTTCATCACTCTTGTGAGCATCACCTGATGCACATAATGCTAATTGTATCATTTGCGATCATGAGAATGTTTTCATTATTGAATTATCCTCATGAGGGATAGAACATAGGTAAATGGATTTGTATAAACAATTAATCCCAAAAAATAATATTTCATATTCAATGTAGTGCAACCCTCAAATAATAACTTACTCTGAATTTTACACAAGTCCCTTTTACAAAGGCAGTATACCAAGTAACTTGCTAAGGTTTTACAAATCAGGTAGAAAGCTAAATGAACTTCACTATGGATAATATCTACATGGTTAAGTGCACTTGAGCCAAAGGTGCCTTAGGATGGGTAACCTGCCCAAGTAGTCATGTTTATCAAGTGCAAGTACTGAAATTGATGAGTGATGCTATGTGATTCATTTTAGTAGTTTCAATCCCACTCCATCACTCCTGTGAGCATCACCTAATGTACGTAATGCTAATTGGATCATTTGTGATCATGAGAATGTTTTCATTAGTGAATGACCCTCATGAGGGATAGAACATAGGTAAATGGCTTTGTATAAACAATTAATCCCAAAAAATGATATTTCATATTCAATGTAGTGCAACCTTCAAATGATAACTTACTCTAAATTTTCCACAAGATGGTAACTGATGTGCCCAAAGTTGTTTGTTACAACTTAAACCACCAATAATATGATAGGAGCAATGAGAAAATGATGAAAAAATAAAGAACAAAACCTTATTATAATTCCATTAAACTTCAAAACACTTTGAAGAGATTGTAACCCAATGTAACTACAACAAAAAATCACATCTTCAAATGGGGATAAAAATATCACGAGTAAAATATGTTACACAGACTTTATATCAGCAATAAGTATGAAAACAATTTGGAACATAAAGAGTCTAAAAACTCAAAAACTTATTTGATTCAAAAAAATTTAGAACATAAAGAGTCTAAAAACTCAAAAACTTATTTGATTCAAAAAATTTTAGAACATAAAGAGTCTAAAAACTCAAAAACTTATTTGGTTCAAAAAATGTTCAAACAATGTAATCAACGTGAAAAATTGTCAAAAAACATAAAGCGCATATTCTCTTTAGCATAAACAACAATGGATTTGTATTTATAACTGAAAGCTAATGTGCTTCAATTATAGATACCTAGAATCATCTTTTTAAAAAAGTCTCATTTTCATAGTAGGCCCTAGTAACGTTATACATGGAAATAAAATCAAACCATGCAATTTGAAATGGAAGCATCCTTAGAATTTTATACCCACCATCCATTTGATCGCCAACAACAGCTAACGAGGATAAATTCAATGGAAAACAATGAACATGTACTATAAAAACTACAACCAACGCCCATTTGTTTGAAGGAGAACAACTGCGTTGTATTATAGACTTAATCTAAAGCAATCAACGCAAAACTAAAAGGGAGAAAATAATTGAAATATATTGGAAACTCTGAACCTATAAAGAAAGATATGATTTCCTTGAAGTAGAAGGGATAACATAATTGAATCTGTCAGCACAACCACAATTTTTCTTAAGCAGAACAAGATGTAAGAATCTACAAAGATAAACTCTATTACTTCAAAGATATATTTTTTATAAATTTAAAACAAAAATAAACACCTCATCATATGATTGTAAATAAAGAGGAAATAAGCAATAGAGAAGATCTTGTAAAGAAACGTAAAATATTTTTCCATTTCCAAGAGTTTGTGGAAACTTTATGGACCAATATTCAATCCTCACATTAGCTTCTTAAGCCTGGTTCAAGTTACTAGATCCAGTTGAAGAGCTAATGTTTTTGTTCAACTCAATTGGTCTTTCTGTACCGAGTATGATAATCAAGTTGTGAAGTATGGATGTAGTTGTTCTACCAGAAATGGAATCCTTGAAATAATTTCCAGTGCCCAACTCAACTCCACTACTAATGGTTAAGTCTCAGAACTTTTGCTCCAAAAGAGAATTTAAGCTATCTCAACCTAACATGGCAGGCTTGAAAGAAGATGAAGATGAGAATGTTACTTCCAATGTGACTTTGTTAGGTTCACTATCTGTGCAAGGAACTCTCCAACAAGTGGTCTGCCTTTCTCTCCAATCATTCACTGCTTCACCTTGTTTCTTTCTGCATTGAAAGAATTCGTGTTTTGGATCCACCTGTTACCTCACAAGAGTTGAAAATGTAAAAGAAACCACATCCATACTCTTTCTACAACTTTATGAATCCTGTTGAGAATTCCATTCACCTCTTTTGATTCCTTCTCTATAGGTTCCAGTGCTTTTTGAAGATTCCTACTTGCTATAGATTCCACTGCTTCCTTTTCCCTTTGGTTGTGGTTCTTTAAAAAAACTTTAGGAACTTTCTTATCATTTTTCTCAAGATAAATGCTACGTTCATCATCAAATGTAGAGTCCAAGTGACAAAAGTTTTGACTTACAAAATGACCATCACTCATTCTCTGATGTAGAGTCCAAGTGACAAGAGTTTCGACTTGCAAAATGACCATCACTCATTCTTTTTTTTATTTTCTTTTTTCGGGGAACACCTTAGCTCCAACTGAAGAATCACTTTTCTTTACCTCATTCGTATTCTTCCTTTCTTCCTTTCCATCCTTGGGTGACCCAAATTCTTAACAGTGTTATTAGTACGGTTGTTTCTCAGATTCTTATTTCAAGCCACAAAGTCCTTTGTACCTTGAAAATTTATTTGAATGGGTTTGGAGGAATGGTCTCCTATAAATCCCTATTTGATTGCAGACTACATTGATTATTTTTTTATGACACTTTATCTAAGCTTAACAACTGATTTCATGGTCTATTAAAGACATAGATGGGTTTTTCTTGGTTGATGTAGATATCCTAGATATGTATTTGTTGCAGTGCATTTTTCCTTGCCATTTTCCTTTACAGAATGATTGATGTGGTTCCTTCAGTATTTCTAGCTATTTTCAATATATATATTTTTTGGGCCTTGAACATGATTTGATGAGAAATCCAATGATTCAAATTTTCTTTTCTACACATTAGCCTTTGCCTCCAAAGCGAGAGAGACAATTTTATGTTTTTTTTATATGCACAGACTTCGAAGGGCCAAACTATGATTGAGTTATTGATGTTGCTCCTGATCCATCTGGCGTCAGTGTTAAAATGGGTAGTATTGTTATAGGGCTCCATTATCCATCATACATGTTGACCACTACGTGTCAACAACCCATAGCAGTACACCCCCTTTTTTAACAAAAGGGATAGTGCTTGACCAATGTGTTCATGTCGTCTAGCTATCATCATCAGCTTGATCATCATCTTATAATGTAAACCCATTCTGCATGTGTATAATGTAAATAATATCAGCAAATCCGTGTCGTGTATGTAATTACCTAGGTAAACCTACTTTTTTGGTGACGATCTACTTTCTGGGAGGTTTTTTGTCTCACCGATCCATTCTCGGATGGTCGGAAGAGTTGTCCTTCAGCCTTACCCCAAAGTCGGAATGGATTTTCTCACGGGATCTTAGGGGAGTCCTAGTGTTCTAGATCAATTCTATGTAAAATTGATTTGGGAATAATCCTAACTATTTGGTTAGGTTATTTTATTACAAATTGCTTGGTCTACTGGATTATATTTGTGTCACAGAAATGGGTAGTCTGTGAGGGTCTATCACAAATGGGTTTTCCCCCTTGAAATGTAAAAAATGTAAAAATCATGATGTAAAGTGTCTTGAGGGTTGGAAAAATAATTTATCCCCTCATAGGTTAATTAATTAAATTTTCTGGCCAAAATTAATTAAAATCCTAAGCCAAAAATTTAATTAATTCTAGGTCCTAGGTAAATTTAAATTCTCCAAAGACAAAATTCGTCGGTCCTTAAAAAATAAATTTTAAGAGGTCCAGGGACTAAGGTAAATTGATTATTTTGCTAAATTTTAAGCCTTTGGTCCCTAGGGTTAAGTCAAAGTCAAAATTTTGAGGAAATTAATTCAAAAATTTAATTTTTGAATTAATTAAAATGCATTTAATTGAAAATTTCGAATTTCCTCAATAATTTAAAATTTCGATGGATGAGATTAAAAGAAATTTTGATCCTCATCAACGGTCGAGATTGCTTTGACGAGGATCATTCGAACTAGCTGTTAGAGGATTTATCTTTAAATAGGAGGTCATTTGTCAGTCAATTCATCCGATCTCTGGATCGTGTACTAAGCGAAAAGCTCTCTTGTAATCTTTTTATGGACAATAAAGAAAGACTTTAGGGTTAAATTTTTGCTGGTGTTACTCTTCATGGAAATACTATAAGATGTATCATTTTCATGCATAGATTTCTTTTTAACCATTGATGATAGCTTTCTGAAGAGTGATTTGAGTACAGTTATCTTGCTCAATCGTTGGGGTTTGAATGATAATTTAAGTTTTGAAAATAATAGCAGGTATCTCTATTTATATTAATTTTATTATCGATTTCTCACTCTATGTGGATGGTTGAATTGAGTTGTGCAAGAGAGTCTTGATTTTTAGATCATCGAGCATTCGGGGAAGTTTTCAGTTGAACCAGCCAACTCCCGATCCGTGTTTTCTGAAGAGCCCATCTTAATTTGATCCTGGGCTTATCATAAGATATCTCTTATGGGTGATGCATGAAGGGTTTTGAGCTCAGTACCTCCTTTAAAATTCAAAAATTTTAATTTTTTCAGTGCCAAATTGATATATTTGGCTTTGGAGATCCTCAGATTATCAAATTTGGGAGCAGAGTTGGACTCACACTCCCTAGATCTTATAGATCTTCCATTCATGTACATAGAGTTGTAATTATTTTTGGTTTTCTGACTTGGGTTTTTCTTGGTTTTTGTATATATCGTTTGGGTGTTTCTTGTTGTCATGCAGTTGCAGATCTAAAGCAGAAAACTGTGCAGAGTCTAGAACTAGGCCCTGGAGGGTAAGATATGGATCTCTGGGATTCATTAAAATCATTTTCCAGGAATATTAATCAGCCTTTCGCAGTCCAGGGGTTTGAATTTAAAATTCTTTATTCTAGAAAATTCATGGCTCCAAAAAAAAAATTAGATCTGGATGTTTTCTTGGGTTTTAGGGATAAATTTAAAGCTGAAGTATAACATTTTAATCTAGGAATTTTTTCGGTTCTTTGGCTACCTGTCTGCTGCCTGGGGTTTTCAAATTTCTCTGCTGCAGAAGAATTTCGAAATTTTTTTAGCATCTGCAACATCTTGTTGCAGCCAACGGATTCCTCCTCATCTCCTTAACCCCCTCACGTAGTCCTCTGATCCGAAGCTCTAAGATCCATCCACCTGTCTGCCGATGTTCCCATTCTTCTCATTGTCCATGTATCCTTCCTTGTGTTGCATCTTCGCTGACCTGCAACAACCAACCATCACTTTCCTTTCATCCCATCCTCATAACCCTCTTCGACCTACATCATTGTTTCTCCTCTGCGTATCTTTCTCCGCCCCATACTCTTCAGCATTTCTCATCCATGCTGCCTTTTAAATCTACACAAAAGAACTCAGAACGTGTTAGCTTGCAACCCCAAAACACTCTCATTGATGCCCTCTCTCTCAGCGAAATACGTCGGCTTCCAGCTCTCTGCCATCGTTCCCTTCATAGCTTCCTTTCTACCTGTCCATCACGCTCATCAACCCGCAGCATATAACCCTTGCATGTTGTCCATCCATTATCCTTGTTGCTTCATTACAACCTACAACCTCTTCGCGTCGACCTGCGTTTCTCCAACCTTCAACTCTCAGAAATTTCTCCTTGCTTGAACTCCTTTCTGTTTTCTCATCCAAATGCAGCAACATTCTCCCCTCATCATTTGACTTGCTCCTTCCTCCGCTGTCATCGACCTACACCTGCATACAACAGAAAAACAATTGACTTTCATTTTACCTTTTTTATTTTATGAATGTATGCGGGTTACAGTTAGGTTGGGGTTTTAGATAGATTTCAATTTTCTTTTCTTTTTTTAATTTTTATTCTCTTGTGTAGTTTAGTTTAGTCAGTTCATTCGATTTTTTATTTCTATAAATGTGATTAAGGTTAGTTCTCCTTTTTTTTGTTTTATTTCATTTGCATTTTAGTCAAGGCATTACTAGAAAGGGTAAGTTGCAATTCCTATATACTGGTTGTAATTATAATAAATCGTTGATTGAAATCCATGACCATTTCCTTATGACCCATGACTAAAGAAAATAATTCTTCCATTGGTTCACCAATAATAATTTCTTTCCCAAATTTGTATATAAAATATTTTTGAAAATCAGTCCAGTTGGTGATTGATGCAATAAGAAAGTTAAACAAGACTAAAACATTGGCAAAATGTAAGCCAACTGAAATTTTCCTTTGTTAAAAAAATATAATAATTTTCTTTTTACTAAGATAGTACACCAAGTAAGAAAAGAAATTTCAAAAAAAAATTCTCCAATACACCAGGAGAAAAACAAATACAGAATACCAACTTTATAGAGTATAATTAGTTCATTTCCCACGAGAATAAAACATTGACAGAATGCAAGTCGACTAAGATTATCCTTTGTAAAAAAAATATAATAATTTTCTTTTCAAAAGCGACAGTATCAATGGACTGTCATATTGTTTCCTTCAAAATGAGGATAAATTAAATCTTCCTCTTCACATAAATTTAACTATTATTTGAAAAACATAAAAATTGTATGGCATGAAATGCCTGAACCAAGAGGTGGGAAAAGAGAAAACTTTTAGAAAAACCTTTGACTAGTACAATGGAGTCGCTCACCTCTTAATATTTGATTTTTGTATCAAAAAGAAGAAAACAAAAAATTTAGGGTAGCAAGATAATTTACAAATTCGGCAAAAGAAATGTAAAAATATAATCTACCTGAGGCACATCTGGGTGCTCCACTTGAGAGAAGTTGTAAATAAAACAAAAAAAGAAGGACAGACAAAACTGCACCACAAAAACAATTTTCTTTTTACAGAGACCGTATCAGCTAGCCACAATATTTTTTCCTTCTAAAGGAGGATAAATTAAAACTTCTTCTTCACATAATGTTAACTAATATTTTATAAAACTTAAAACCTTGTACGGCACGGAAGATCTGAACCAAGAGGTCGAAAAAGGGAAAATTTGTTGGAAAGGCAGAGAAGCTAAACACACAATTCAACCAAAACAAATGAGCTGTGACTCTTCTATTGATCACACAAAACTTGATTCTTACAATGAACCCGGTGAAGGGTATTTAACCTTTTCGACTAGCAACTCGCCTAAAATATCTTGACATGCAACCACACACTAAAAGTCGTCTATCACTTAACTTGACTTGACTCAACCCTTCAACACTCAACACTTAACACTCAGTTAACTAACTCTCTAAGTTTAGCCAACTCCTCATGCGGGAGTAATTAGCTTATTTTAACACCCCCCTTAATTACGACCACTAAACTAAGACATGACTCATGACAACTCAAACATGTATGTTGGTATATGTCTTAGCTAGACTTGCAACACCCAAGTTTCTTCTATCAAAATCAAGCACATCTTTTGCTAATGACTTAGTAAATATATCAGCCAATAGACCACTAGATTTATAAGGCTTCAAGAGAACTTCTCCATTTCTCACAAGTTCTCTAATAAAGTGATATCTAGTATCAATATGCTTGCTCTTTTGATGAAACACACTATTCTTTGATAGTGCAATCGCTGAGGTGTTGTCACAATATATTGTTGTTGATCCTTGTTGTTTCTTCGTGAGTCCATCAAATACTCTTTTTAACCAAACTGCTTGACATGATGTTGATGTTGCTCCTACATATTCTGCTTCTGTTGACGAAAGTGTCACAATGGGTTGCTTCTTAGATGCCCATTAAATCACACTTGAATGAAGATGAAACACAAAACTAGAAGTAATCTTCCTATCATCCAAAGTTCTTGTAAAATAATGGTCTATGTATCCAATCAAATCCTTCTTTTCTGTGCTTGTATACATTATGCCACAATCTCTAGTTCCTGCTATGTATATCAGAATTCATTTTCCTGCACTCCAATGTGTGTCTTTTGGAGTCTCCATAAATCTGGAAATCAAACTCACTTCTTGCACGATATCTGATCTTTTAGCTGTGAGATACATTAGTCTTCCATCCAATCTTTTGAATAGAGTTGGATTGACATCTGTTCCTTCATCATCCTTGCTTAACTTTGTACCTGTTGCAACTGGTGTAGGGACAGGTTTGCAATTTTCCATCCTGAATCTTTTCAACAAATCTTTGGCATATTTATTTTGAAAAACCTTTTTTAGATTACTCAACTTCTATGCCAAGTAAATATTTCATGAGACAAAAAATTTTCATCTCAAATTCTTTCATCATGGTTGCTTTAAATTCATCTAACTCAAAATCACCTGTAAAAAACATGTCATCAACATATAAGCAAACAATCAAAATATGTCCATCCTCATTTACCTTTGTGTACAAGGTAGGCTCAATGTTGCTTCTGCAAAATACTTCTTAATCATGTAGTTGTCAATTCTGCTACACCAAGCTCTAGGTGCTTACTTCGGTCCATAGAGCACTTTCTTCAACCTGTAAACTTTATCTTCGTTACCTTCAACTTCATAAACTAAAGGTTTTTGCACATAAATTTCTTCTTCTAGAATTCCATTCAAGAAGGCTGATTTCACATCCATCTGATATACTTTCCACTTGTTCTGAGCTACTATGGCTAGAACTGCTCTTACAGTATCCAATTTGGCTACTGGAGCAAATGTTTCTCCAAAGTCTATTCTTGGTTACTACGAGAATCCTTTTGCTACAAGTCTTGCTTTAAATCTGTCAATTTCACCTTTCTCATTCAACTTTGTCTTGTACACCCACTTTACACCAATGAGATTTTTGTCCTTTGGCAAATCAATCAAATCCCATGTATCATTCTTTTCAATAGCTTCAGTTTCTTCATCCATGGCTTGCACCCAATTTTCATCTTTCATTTCTTCTTCAAACGAAGAAGGTTGGAATGACAACAATTCAAAATTTGAAATAACATTCAAATCATCATAAATATCTTTTAGACTTCTCATATTTCTCTTAACATTGCTTGATTCATCACCTGATTGATTACTGGGAGAATCTCGATCTGTTGATCTTCTTGAAGATATATGCTGCTCAAAAAATCTTGGAGTCCTTGTTGGTGTGTCTCTGTTTGGTGTTTTCACTCGAGATTATTTCTTCTCCTTTTCTACTACATCATCTTCTTCCATCAATGGAACTTGCGCATCAACTGTTTTGTCTACAATTCCATTCCATGACTCTTGTTCTTTGAACACAATATCTCTACTAATTACGGTCTTCTTGGTTATAGGGTTATACAATTTGTAAGCTTTTGATTGTTCACTATAACCAATAAATATGAATTTTTCACTTTTATCATCCAATTTTCTTCTTCACTCCTTAGCCACATGTGCATAAGCTACAAATCCAAATACTCTAAGATGCGATAAGCTACAAGACATACCTGACCATGCTTGTTCTGGTACACTATTCATCACACTCTTTGTAGGAGATCAGTTGATCACATAAATAGCACATGCAACTGCTTCTGCCCAATACTCATTAGACAAGTTTCTGCCTTTCAACATGCTTCTTACCATGTTCAAAATTGTCTTGTTCTTTCTCTCTGCTACACCATTCTGCTGCAGGATGTACTTGGTTGTAAACTATCTTTTGATTCCATGTTGTTTGCAGTAATCATGGAATGCCTTTGAGTCATATTCTCCACCACGATCTGACCTCAATACCTTGATCTGTCGATCAATTTGATTTTCTGCTAAGGCTTTGAATTCTTTGAACTTTGCAAAAGTTTCAGACTTCTACTTCAAGAAGTAAACCCAAGTCTTTCTCCTATAGTCATCAATGAAACTGAGGAAGTAATAACTTCCACCAATCGACTGTGTCCTCATAGATCCGCACAAGTCTGTATGCACTAGATCAAGAGGTTGCTTTGCTCTGTATGCAACTCCCTTTGGAAAATGTTCACGGTGTTTCTTTCCCAAGGTGCAACACTCACAAGTACTAGCAGGTTATTTGATGGGAGGTAATCCTTTGACCATCTGTTTCTATTGCAACAATATTAAACCTGAAAAGTGCTAGTGTCCAAACTGAAAATGTCATAACCAATAATCATTAGAACATGCAACTGAAAAAGAACTGACATGATCAATGTAATTCATAATCAGAGGAAAGAGTTTGTTCCTCGTTATCTTCACCTTTGCTATCAGCTACTTACTTGGGGGATTGTCATATATAACACATTCTTGACCTTGAAAGATAACTATGTATCCTTTCTGTGTCAATTGACCAACACTTATCAAATTATGTTTGAGACTAGGAACATAATATACCTTTGAGATTGTCTTCAGCCCCCCCTGCTTGGTCAAAATGTTGACCACTCCTTTTCCATCTACTTCCACAGTCTTTTCAGTCCCCAACTTTACCTCTGTTTTCACAAATTGATCAAAATTTGCAACCAAATTCTTGTTGCTTGTCATGTGGTTATTGCAACCACTGTCTAATAGCCACACACTAGAAGAAGGTTCATGCATGGTATGGCAAGCTAGGAACATGGAGTTAGTACTCTATGTAGTGACATTAGCTCTCTAATTAAGTTGATGAGCTATCTTCTTGCAATCACGAGCATAGTGACCAAATTTATTACAATAATAACATCTCACCTTTGATTTGTCAACTCTTCGATTATTGTTGAAGCTTCTGTAGTTTCTTCCACTTTCATGTTCATGCTCTACTCGACCATCTCTCTGACCACCATATCTTTCGCTTCGTCCTCTGCCTCTCGATCTACTTTTGCCTCGACCTATGTTTCTTGAAATAGAAACCTGAATTTTGAAAGCGGTCTCTAAAGTGGAATCCTTATTTTTGTCTATCCTTGCCTCATGCAATACAATTGATCTCATCAGTTCATTGATTACCAATGATGCCAAATCCTTGGCTTCTTCTATGGCTGCTACCACAACATCAAATTTGGTAGACAAAGATCTGAGGACCTTCTCAACCACTGTTTGATCTTTAATTTCCTTACCATAGATTTTTAACTGATTTACAATAGTTATGACACAATCCATGAAAGAATCAATGTCCTTTGTCTCCTTCATTCGTAGACTTTCAAAATCTCTCCTAGTATTCTGCAACTTAACAATATTGGCCTTTATAGCTTGTCGTCAAAGTATCCCATGCTTCATTTGCTAAAGACGTGATCATAATCTTCTAGAACACTGTTCGATCCACTCCCTACTAGATAAGTTGCAATGCTTGTACATTCTTTTTTTTGTCTTCCTTCCATTGTTCTCTCTTTGTATTACTGAGTGCTTTTTCTTCTATTTCATTCTTAGGTTCTAAAAACCCAAGATGGACATAATCCCAAACATCATGAGCCTGCAAAGTGGTCGCCATCTTAATAACCCACACATCATAATCTTTCCCTGTAAAGAGTAGGAACTAGGACTAGAAATTTGAGAAAACCATCTTTCGTCGAAACTTCTCTTTAGAAACCCTAAATTTCTCTTTTTGATAAATTTACAAAACTCGTCAAAAAAACCTCTTATTATCCTTATATATATATATATATATATCCTTTGTTTTTTTAAATTTATATATATATATATATATATATATATATATATATATATAACTTTTAATATAAAAAACTTTTATTATTTTTTTAATATAAAAAATATTTATATATAAAAAATCTTTATATATATAAAAAAATCCCTTTCAAAATAAATATTATAAAGTCCCATATATCACTTAATAACTTTAATGAAAAACCCATGTGCTTGTTATGAAGGGAGTAGTCTAACTAGGCAGAGGAATTGCCCGGTTTCCGTCCCCACCCAGAAAAACATCTGGCTCTGGCCGTCGGAAATTCCTCTGTCCTCTGCCACCACTCCGCATTAAATGCTTGATTTGCTCGGAACAGAGCTAGTCTGACAGAATTCGCGCCGCGGAGAGTTAATGCGTGTTCCAATTCGAAATGGAGGAATTTGCAAACCGCGGGCTGCTCCCCCAACCAACTCGACTCGCCCCTGCAGCTCACTCGCTCCTGGGCTCGACTCGGCACCTGCATCTCACCAGAGAACTCTGACCCGGGCAATTCCTCCGCTCTGCAGCTCACCAGAGAACTCCAGCCCAAGCAATTCCTCCACTCTGCAGCTCACCACCCAGGCGACATGACCTTCAGGTTCAGTTCATTCATCTGTAAAGCCATCTGTATTTATAGAATCTTTTTACATTAATACACTGAATTGCAGTTTTCAAACTATTTCAGAAGGTGCCCCAACAAACTGCTATTTTCTCTGAATTGATAGAAATGCTAATAGGCCTCACTGTCTTGAAACATACTCTAGATGCAAAGAGAGATTCTCTAAGCATCATCAATGTCATGGGAACCAATATGACCATTGTCATTATCCTCACCAATGTCGGGTACATTTTTGTCTGTGCCAAGTTTTCCAATCCAAAGCTTGACAAGCACGGGAACAATAACTAACTGAACTGCATGCAGAACATCTTCTAAACTCGTGCCTTCTGGTTTCAAGCCGACCGCAAATTGGATAAGAACAAAGGCCAAACCCAGGTTCTTGGCAATGGATATGGATAGAAAACCAGTCCACCAAAAAACGTTTGCCTTCTAAACTCGTGCCTTTTGGTTTCAAGCCGACCGCAAATTGGATAAGAACAAAGGCCAAACCCAGGTTCTTGGCAATGGATATGGATAGAAAACCAGTCCACCAAAAAAACGTTTGCCAAATGCGGCTTGGCAGGTGGCACATTACATCCAAAATCACTCAGTAACAGACCATCATCACCCTCACTAATCCTCTATCTGACTCGATATGTTAAAACCTCCAAAATAATCACTTGGAACTCTAACTCTTTGGCCATTTTTAGTTTGGCTTTGTTTGCCCAAATAGAAATTAATTTTAACCGGTTAACATAGAATTATCAACCACTCATAACTTTGAAGAGAAATGTGACCCATACCCTCAAAATTTGATTGTTGTTTGAACTAGAGAACCTTCATTTGGAAAAACAATGAATTATTGAAAAATATGCCTTACAAAGAATCCCTACAACCTCTACTCCACTTCAGCATTGACTTCATATGCTCTCAAACCTCTTCATACATGCAATTCAGAAAGGAAGGTTTGGTAGAAGCCTCAAGAAAAGCCGAAATGATTTTCGGCTTGCCATAATGAAAGTCTATACAAGTGGTGGCAGTCAGTCCTAGCAAGTATAATTGAATCCTCTAGTGCACAACATGCTCCTTGTCCAAGATTTGTCATCATGGGATGCCATGCATCTCCTACTAGTGCAACACCTCCTAATGTTGACTTTGGACCCACAACAGGCCACAACCATCTGTCCACTAAAGGGGTCTTCACAAAGTTTTTAGCCGGTGTATTCTCAATAGTCTCAACAAGTTCCTTAGGCCAGTTCTGAACAAGTTGAAGATCTTCCCTCTTCAAAAGATTTGGGTCTGTTATCTTTGGACCTGCCCAATCAAAATCAGGAATTAAAACCTAAAAATAAGCAAACAAAAAATATTGGAACATTTTAATTTTTATTGATTTTACCGAAGGCTCATAACCAAATGTCAATCTTGCGTTGACCATGTAACACAAACCCATTAAATTGTAAAGTCGATTGCACTGAGATAAAGAAGCAATGCTAGAATGTTATCTATCAATGTCCTTCAATTTTCAAGACAAGGGTACTAGATGAGAGCTTTTGATGAATTTGGGAAACAGACCTGAAGAATAGTTGTTGAAGACAATAAACCAATAGACTTTAGTAGAAGAAAGAGGCACATAGCCAGCATAGATTCCCTTTCCATAGATGTAATGCAGTTTTTGCTCGTAAGGTTGTCCACTAGCATAAACTCCCAATCCACGATAAGCAGAATGTCCAACACAACGAGGTTCTGAGAAGCCCATCCATTGGGCCACCACTGAGTGGACACCATCACAACCTATAAGAGCCTGTACAAATCACACCCATATTTGCTCTAAGGGACTAAAAGGCAAAGCGTTCAACAATGTGAATCTACAAACAATATTTGACTTATAAAATGTATGTTATAACCCAAATATCATATTTTTGTGAGAAGATGCAAAAGCTCTCAATTTAGAACTGTACCAAATTCTGTAAGGTTGAATCAAAAGCCTTTAATTATGAAATCTATCAAGTACTCTGAATGCCCTATGTTTATAAGAAGATTGTGTTTTTTATTGGAATTTAAGAAATATTTAGAAACTTGCAATTCACATACTTTTCAGTGCTCTAATCACCTAAGAAATAGGTAAAGACATGAGAAAGGAAGAAAGAAATTAATTTACATTGATTTCCTAATTACCATAATAGGTTAATAGGACTCTAAAGTAGATAGCCACAGTGGAAATGTGATAGTGCCAAAGGCATCTCCTAAATATTGAAATAAAGTAATAGCAAAAATAGAATTAAAATAACAAGTACCAAGGGGTAGACCTATGAGGTCAACCTAGAGAAAGAAGAAGAGACTAAACCTGTGCAAGAAGAGAGACTTTAATCTTACTGAACTCAAAAGAGAAACTAGCACCATTGTTAAGGTACCAAAGCAGAGCCAGAGAATGTCTTCAGCGTAATGGCCTGGGATAAGAGGGTTGAGCTGGGTTATCCCGGGGAAGCTTTCGTAACATCCAAGGCCAATGAATCCCTAGTACATGCAAGAAATTGATGAATCGCAATTGTTTCTTTCAAATTCTAACGATTTCAAATCCCATTGTGGCTGTTATAAAGGTGACTGTATCATGAGGACACCATTACTCCCCCCTAGTTCAATCAAGAAATAATCAATGCCCCAAGTGTTGAT
This sequence comes from Pinus tabuliformis, assembly GCA_031772625.1. NCBI lineage: Eukaryota > Viridiplantae > Streptophyta > Pinopsida > Pinales > Pinaceae > Pinus > Pinus tabuliformis. Next base: position 753,494,535 of record CM062807.1, on the reverse strand, counting down.
TGGAAGATACTCCTCCCTCAACTTAATTCCCAACTTTTGGACTCAATTAAAAATTTCTTTAGAAGTCATAACTTTCACATGCTCTCAAACAGTTCAGACCTAATACCAGAAGTCTTCAATCTTTCTACTTTGTCTGTTGTCTTGGTTTTCTTTATGCATTACTAATTGAAAAGGAAGACATTAAAATTGAAAAGGAAGGCACCTGGCCTCATTCCTTTTGACATGTCATTAGAATGGGGTAAACCACAGAAATAATGGAGCTTGGTGGATGGCTCAATATTGTCAACTACACCAGTGAACCAAGGCCCTGCTAGAGTTCCTTTGACTTAGATGCCAAAATCTAGAGTTTCTTTGACTTAGATGCCAAAATCTAGTCTGCCAAAGTCACCTAGGAACTGCACTAGGCCTCATCTTATAAGAAGTCAATGCATACAATCCACTTCCAGGGTAGAAACTCCTTTTATAATAAATACAATACAAGACAAGATATGATGGCCCTGAGACTAGGTACCCTTGGTATATATATTGGAGACAAAGGGTAGAGTAATAGCACTCCACCAATCTAGGGTAGACTCTGTAGCTATCTTTGGGTGATAAATGATAAATGTTTATGGAAGACATGAGGATCTTTGTATATGTCAGAATTACTAAGGTTCAAGAATTTTTCTTTTATGTAATAGTTGAATATAGCTCATTTATGTTGTCACATGTACTGCTTACAATTCTACATTATGAAACCTGTACAATCATCTACTATACTATTCAGAAATGGAATTTCTATTACATTAAAGGATGGGATCTCTTACCTACTTCCTGGGCATGATCTGGGAAGTCAAGTTCATGTTACAAATTGCAGTGCCAATTTATATGAAATCATGAGGCTTTTGCATGTTATGTTTGGTAATATATTTCCCCCAAACAAAATCTGGCAAGAGCTCTCATTAAATTTCTATCACTATATGCATAAACTTGCTTCAAGGACAATCATAGAAGAAAATCTGACAAGAGCTTTCATTAAATTGCTAATACCATATACATAAACTTGCTTCAAGGACAATCAGAGAAGGAATTCCTAGAATTCTGTAGCAATAATGTTTACAACATTGAGCCAGACAATAGATCTGGGCATCTGCAAACTGTCCATTAACCTCCATCTAGGAATCCAGATTCCCTAAATGATTTCAAACAAAATGAAGATCAATTTGACTAAAACATTCTAAAAAAAGATTGCTTTGCATGTATTACTTAATACATCACTATTATTCTGCTCTGTGTACAGCATCTAGGGCTCAAGCCTAAGAAGCCCGGTTGGGGACCCTTACTAGTTTCTTCATAAAATTGAAAAAAAAAAATATCCAACATATTGAAACTTTCCTAATAAACAAAAAAAAATATACTAGCCTAAGACAGCCTTAAGGATCTCAATCAACAAAAGGCCATATGAAGCAAATAATATTCAAGGAGCCCAGAAACAAAGGATATTTTTCTCTGAATCCTCGGCAACAAGAATTCTTTGTCTTGGGTGGTTCCACTCCATCCACATCTCCATATACATCCATAATATTAACTCTGTTAAGAGACAATTGATACTTATAGGAATCTGAATTCAGCATTTTCTTTCTCACATTAGTGTAAATCTCCTTGACCACAATTTGGAATGCACGCAATACATGTGTATTATCCAGAGCTGATGTCTCAATGAAGAACAACCCCTTTGATTCTTCAAACTTCTTCCCATATTCCACAAGAACTTCCCTTATATATGAGATAAATCAGACTTATTCCCCACAAGCATTTTCACAACATTGCCATCACCATGCACTGCAACATCAAAATTTCACCTGAGTTTAAAAATAGCTTGCAACATCACATAGATGACAACCAAAAGCCAAAGCCAATTTCAAAGATGCTCTATAAGGCATTATAGCAATAATTGCTTGCAATGCAAAAGTCAAAGCCAAAGCCAATTTCAAAGATGCTCTACAAGGCATTACACAAAAACTACTTGCAATGTTAGTATCAGAACTAAGGAAGATGCTATCACATCAAACCCAAAGATGATCCACAAGGCATGACACCCAGAAATCAATGATCCACAAGGCACAACACAAAACTGCCCATAATATTAGTAGGAGAGTGGTGGAGTGCTATTACTTCAACCCAAAGATAGTTTCAGAGTCTACCCTATCCCCCAATTGTAATAGAAAAGTTGTTCCAAATGTTGTTGATGGCCCTGATATACAATACAAGACAAGATATGATGGCCCTGAGACTAGGTACCCTTGGTATATATATTGGAGACAAAGGGTAGAGTTATAATGAAAGGGTACAAGGAAAAGTTATGACCTACATAACAATGTAACAATAAAAATGTAATAATTCAATATCTAGGGCTTAATAAGGAGTTTTAGGGTTAGCATGGAGCTTGTCTATTGTTTAATAAGGGGTTTTAAGGTTAGCATTGGGCTTTTCTAAGTCATAACATGCCCCTCCCCTCCAAACAAGTGTTGTCCTAAACACTTGACTACCTGCAAGTGTTTCGACACAACTAACTCATCTTCCAAGGTCGCCTCTTCCACTGGTAGGTTCTTCCATTTGATGAGGTACTCAATAATTGCTCAATTTCTCAACTGCCAGGTAGGGTATGTCACCTATGTTAGTCTCTTGCAGGGATGTGTTGACACAAAAGCCTTGGCAGAGGGAAAATGGATCCATACCCATATGATAAAAAGTGGGTTAGAGCCAAATGTATTTGTAGAAAACAATCTCATCAACATGTATGCTAAATGTGGAAGTGTCAATGATGTGCGCCAAGTGTTTAACAAAATGTATGAGCAGAATCCTATTTCATGGAATACCATGATTACAGGATATGTTAAACAGGGTGCAATTGAGTTTGCTTGCCAAAGGTTTGACAAAATGCCTGAGAAGGACTTGGTTTCTTGGAATTCAATCATTGCAGGATATGCAAACACTGGGGATGGGGAGAAGGCACTTGGTTATTTTGTCTGAATGTTGAGGGCTAGGATGAGGCCGGACCAGATCACTTTTACTAGTGCTCTTGGTGTTTGTGTTGGTATTGAAGATTTCATTTCCTTTTCTTTGTTCTAACACCTCTTTTTCCACGGGTAGTAGAATGTGAGCATAATGATTGCCTGCTATAAATTTCACATATATTATGGCAGCACCGAGAATCTTTGAGGACAAACTACTAGTAGAGTTGTGATGTAAACATACATTGTAGAAAAGCCCTTTCATTCAAGTCTAGTCCTGCTTAGCAAATGGTCACCCTAAAAAAACATGGCCAACATTCATTGGATTGCATCTGTTCATGTTTTCAAAGGAATCTTTCCTTTTAGGAATGCCATGTTCAAAGTGAATGAGGCAAGAAGCAACATCTTAAAGGAAATGCTTGCATCCCAAAATTTTTGCATCCTTTTGTTATATTTATTTTTTTCATTATTGAGTGATTGATATTTTAGACCCCAAAAAAAGCATAAAAGAGGTTTTATATTTATATATATGTTGGATAACTTGCTAAGATTGAAAGTATGGTTTTGATGTCCTTGCATATTGTTTGACCAGATCAGTTCAAAATGGGCAAGCGAAGCAAATGGCAATATATCATGGATCTTGAGGTGCAAGAACTCAAAGACAAAATGACGTTCTCTAGTAAAGAATTGGTTTGGACGGAAATAAATAGAAAAAACAATAGTATTGATCGAGTTACTGTAATCCCATTACAACGAGTTGTTGACTTTATCAAAGGAGAGGAAGAAAATCCTATTGCTCCATGTAAATTCATACGAAAAACAAAAAAATAACCAAAAGAAAGAGCTACTACTGCATTGCAATATGAGATGTGAGTATTTAAAATATGTATTGTTTAGATTTTTTGAAACCACAGTTATCTTTCTTTGTAGGTACTAACAATTTAAATTTTTGGTGTAGTTATCATTGTTCATTTGGCCCAGAGGACAAAAGAGGAAATCTTTCAGCTAAACGAAGGACCTCATTTGTGCAGAAGAGGGGTTGCCAATGCCACTTTATTGCGAAAGTTATGCATCAAATTCCTGATAGAGCAATATTAACTTTCAATATGTATGAACATGAAGATGGAGAAGGTTGGGCTTGTCACGGTTAATGTGACACTTTAGATGAGACCAAGACCTTGCATAGGCCAAAGCTTTCAAGGGACGTTGTTGCATATGTAGAGAGTTGTTTCTTTTTGGGAGTGCCTATTGATGTAGTGTATAGAACCCACATTAAGAGACATGTTGACATCGATGTGGTAGCTCGAGATAGAGATTTATTCTTGTGCAGGAAAGATATTGTAAACATCTATAATAGGTTGGCGAAGGGAAATTATCAGCTTCACAAAAAGGATGAAATGAGTGTAAAGCTTTGGTATCAGAAGCATCGGGAAGATTTTTTCTTTTACCAAAAGCCCAATGGTGTGGAGGTCCCTTTTATAATAGGAATTCAAAACAAAGTGTATGTTGGAGACAATGGTCAAGCTATCGCACAATAGCTTAATAGCCATGGATTCAACATTTAACACAAATAAATACGGGGTAAGTCAGATGCCAATGATTTATTGAATATATTTATTTAAGTTGTATACATTCAGAATGATTAATAACTTGTATTTAAATTTATGTAATGTTGAAAATGACAGTATCAGTTGTATACACTTGTGGCATTTGATGAACAACAAAGTGGGGTGCCTATTGCATGGGTCGTGGCATCACGAAACACATCAGATGATATTGCAATATGGCTGGAGCAGCTCATGCGCAAGTGCTTCCAAGCCCGTCCTGATTGGAAAGTCAATGCTTTCATGGTTGATGATGCACTAGCTGAAATTAGTGCCTTGAGGTAACTTTAACATTGTCATGATATAACCAAACTTGCATTTTTCCTAAAAATACCACACTAAAATGCATTGAATATGGCAGGAGGATCACAGGTTGTGATGTGATCTTATGCGTTTGGCATGTACGGAGGGCTTGGTTGAAAAATGTCAATTGGTTGGCCACTAGTTCCATAAAAGCCAAGGAGATGTTCAGTGAGTTAGGTTTCATCATGAAACGCACTCTCAATTATGAAGTGGAAGATGCAATCAATCAATTTTTTATCAAATTTGTAGATGAAGAGAAGTTCTTAGACTATTTCAACAAGAATTGGGTCACTGGAGATAAGTTTCGTAAGTAAACATTTGTTTTCGTATTATATGCATTTTTTTCTTTTATAAAGGTGATATAGTGAGACTGACATCATTCTATTTGCAATTAGGTATGTGGGTGAAAGATTGTCGAGAGTTTCCTCATGCAAATCAGGAGACCAATAATGCTGTTGAGTCATACCATTGTTACCTAAAAACAACATTTCTATCTGATAGAAGGAAGAAATGTGCCCGAAGGATGGATTGGTTATTGCATATGCTACTAACAATAGTTGAACCTTGTTATTGGTTCAAGGAAATCTTAAAAGAAGAAGGATTTCTAAACAACTACAAGAGAGAAAAGCAGCTAGAATCATCAGTGGAACGAGCAAGAAAAATTATGGATACTAATTGTTGTCCTCATGAGAGCATAACTCGTGCTTATTGGGTGAGAAGTCAGACAGATCGAGGTAAAAAATACCATGTCACCTGGTATCGTAAGGATTTTATAACGTGTGAATGTCCATGGGCTATCCGTGGAAACATTTGCAAGCATGCCATAAAGGTTAATTGGTTGCATTTCCACTCAAGTAATTCAAATCCATTGCTTCATCAACATGCAGAGGATAACATATGCAATGACCCACCTGAGATCAATATAGAGCCTCAAAACCATGATGCAGATGTCGATGCTACTCTTATGGCCACAAATGTTGTTGATACACATGCCGAGGAACTTCATTTGGAAAGGGAGGAGTTGTTTATCTATACACATATCATTTTAGATAACCCTCCTACTACTTTGACAAAGACAATCTAATTGACTGGTATGCTTAAAAAAATGTTGGATGAAGCCAATAATTTGCATGTTACTGATTTTGACTTCACACCTGGATTGGGTTCTTTTGATCCATCTTTGAAGAGGAAGAAGAGTTTCCTTAGCCCCACAAAGAAAAGAAGAAGCAACAGAAAAAAAAAAAATGGTTTGAAAATTAATTTAATTGTTGATCCATAAGAATATGAACCATTTGAGTTTCGATACCTCAATAAGCGAGGACGTCATCGATCAAATAATGTTGTGTCTATGGTTCTAGGTTAGTTTCATGTGTTGAATAGAGTCATGGCTTTAATAATATTTAAGTATTTAATCATCACCATTCTTTAACATATGGTATGTTTATTTTTACAGCAATGCAACAATCCCCAACCATGGCGATAACCCAAGACCAAATGGAGATGCAAGACCATCAAACCTTACCTGCCATGCTAGGTACATTTAACACTCTTTCATTGTGTGTGCACATATAACTTGATGCTCTAGAAAATTTCTTTGTGATAACATTTGACACTTTTCTAGGTAACTATAGAATAAGTGGAGAAGCATTATCTTCTACCATGACTGATCATCTATGGAAGGGCTTCAACTCTAGTGGGAATCAATGAGGTATGCACAAAGAATAGATAAGCTAGGTTTTCATGGCGTCGTTAGGTGGCCCTTTTTCATATGATAAGTATATTTTATGTTTTCCTATTGTTATGTTGTTATGAAAATACATTTTTCATAATCTGTTCATGCTCGTGTTGTTACTTTTTCCCTCTCCATCATGTTGGCTGTCAAATAGAATCTCTTTACTTATTTATGTTCATGCAACATGTTTGTTTTTTATACTTAAACATGTAGTTACTATGTTCTCATACCTATGTTCATGGTTCGATGTTTATTAGATTTATAGATCTTTATATTTTACATCTTTATAAATTTATGGTTAGATGGTCAAAGGCCAATGAGGTTTGAACCTTATCATTGCGTTTTTTGTTGTTGGATTTTTTATTCCTTGCCTCTAGTCAGAGATCTCGTTGGATTTTCATGACTTCATCAAGCTGATTTTTCCTTCATGGAATAGTATATGATAGCGTAGTAGATTGTTATGTTATTTTGAACATGCCCTCTTCATGATTTGTTGATATTCACTGAACGATGTTCTATCCTTTTATGCTTGTGATAAAGTGTGAATTGTCCTATTGCCCAAATCAACGTCGGTTGTTATCTTTTAGTTATGTGTTCGGTGAAAGTGTTTATTTTGATCTTGTGTGCTCGTGTATATATGCGTGTTGATGTTCCTGGTCACATATAGTTTATGATCTGCTAGGATAATGATGGTGTTGATTAATTTTCAAAATTTTAACGTGGATGCTCTCTTTTTTAAGGTTGTTCTACAGTTCTGCTTCCAACCAGGATTGTCCATGCATTGAACTTCAATGTGGAAGACATAAATTCTCAGCCAAGCACACAATGTGGTCTTTTTCTCTGCATGCAATTCTCATCCAAGCACACAATGTGCTCGCCTTGAGATAAGTTGTAAATAAAACAAGAAAAGGGGAAACCCCTTAGACTTGTAAAATCAACCATATAATATTACTAACAAGTTGTAAAATCTGGAAAGGACAGCGAAAACGTCACCACAAACCCTTGAAGAAAACAACAACAAGAATGAGATATGGTTACAAGACAGAATCCTTGTTTTCTTTCCCACGAAAAAATAAAAATGAAAAAGCTAAATCTTGCAGAGAAGTGAGCAAGAGCAAGCGCTAAACCAAGACTTGAAATGCTCTAGGTGAGCAATAGTGACCATGAGAAAGCTAGTGAGCAAATGTATGGGGTTAAGGTTTAATAACCCTTATTTCTCAGTACCTTCTTGATCCAACCATTAATCGTCTTTTTATGGTTTAACAATATAATTAACTGAATATAATGATAACAAATTCTTGACCTAACCCTTAAACATATTTTTTATAGACTAACATATAATCTAACGAAACATAATGATGACAAGTAAGCTAGAGGAAAGTTTTTCTCAGAGAGAATTTCATTTATTTTAATTTTAAAAATTTAATTAGTATCTATTTTAATTTATTTTAATTATTATCTATCTAAATATTCAAGAGAGATATTGAGACATTAATCTTATTAACAACCAACAATTTCACCATTATATAACACCCAATGTCAACACTCATTTTTTAATAAAAATGTAATTATCATTTATTTTAATTTTAAAAATTTAATTAGTATCTATTTAAATTTAATTTAATTATTATCTATCTAAATATTCAAGAAAGATTAAAACATTAATCTTATTAACAACCAACAATTTCACCATTATATAATAGCACCCAATGTCAACACTCATTTTTTTCTTTTTCACAACAATGAAAATCGGTATATTAAAAAAAATTTGAAATATTAACTTTCACTATCACATCAAGTAAGATATCATATTTTCATAGATATCAAAACTTTCTCCAAATCCCACACAATTAAAAACACCTTCACCAAACCACTATAGCAGACTGACAACGTCTAACTTATAAACAAAAATAGAGGACACTAATATAATAACATTCTACACCATTTAGCTCTTATCTAATAATGGAAAAAGATCAGTAATATAATGGCTTTCTATAAACTATATCGGAAATGGAGGCCTTCGTTATTCAATTTCTGCTCGATCTCTAAATAAATACGCTCCTCCATCTGTGGCGTGAAATGCTTCTTCCACTCGCCCACTTTTCCCTCTCTGAAGAAACTGTGGTTGGGCACTCGAAATTTATTTTCCAACACCTCGGATGTTGACAGGCTCTGGAAACTGCACTTCTCCGCAATTATTGCAGCGTTCTTGTCCACGAGTTGAGGAGAGCAGCCCAAGATAATAGTAAAATATTATTTTAAAATTAGTGATAAAGAGATATGTAATAATATATTATATATTTAATTAAAACTAGCTCTTATAGAGTATAAAAAAAATGATTTCAATATTATCAATTTATATAATATAATTATTTATTAATAACATTAATTTATATAATGTTATGACAGTCATAGGTTGACTTATTTCCTTTTAATTGAAAAGACGTTGTTGAGAATAATTCAATTTAAAATAAGGTAAGTCAAATATTATATAAAAATTAGTGATAACGAGATATCTAATAAGATATTATATATTTAATTAAAAATAAAATATTTTATTTCAATATTATCCATTGATAGAATATAATTATTTATTAATAACGTTAATTGTTAGGGGTTGATTTATTCTCACTTAGTTGAAAAATAATTGTGGCTAATACATCAATTTAAAATAAGGTAAGTATAAAATATTATTTAAAAATTAGTGATAAAGAGATATCTAATAAAATATTATATATTTAATTAAAACTAGCTCCTATAGAGTATAAAAAAAATTATGGAGATAGTGAGACATTAATCTTATTAACAACAAACAATTTCACCATTATATAGCACCCAATGTCAACACTCATTTTTTTTAATGAAAATGTAATTATCATTTATTTTAATTTTAAAAATTTAATTAGTATCTATTTAAATTTATTTTAATTTTTATCTATCTAAATATCCAAGAAAGATTGAAACATTAATCTTATTAACCACCAACAATTTCACCATTATATAATAGCACCCAATGTCAACACTCATTTTTTTTCCTTTTCACAATAATGAAAATCGGTATATTAAAAAAAAAATTGAAATATTAAATTAAATATTATGTTTATTTAATTTATATAACGTTAATTGTTATGGGTTGATTTATTCTCATTTAGTTGAAAAATAATTGTGGTTAATACATCAATTTAAAATAAGGTAAGTAAAATATTATTTAAAAATTAGTGATAAAGAGATATCTAATAAAATATTATATATTTAATTAAAACTAGCTCCTATAGAGTATAAAAAAAATTATGGAGATAGTGAGACGTTAATCTTATTAACAACAAACAATTGACATCTAATAAAATATTATATATTTAATTAAAAACTAGCTGTTATGGAGTATAAAAAAAATGTATTTCAATATTATCAATCTATATAATATAATTATTTATTAATAACATTAATTTATATAATGTTATTTGTTATGGGTTGACTTATTCCCTTTTAGTTGAAAAGTAACTGTTGGGAATAATTCAATTTAAAATAAGGTAAGTAAAATATTATTTAAAAATTAGTGATAAGGAGATATCTAATAAAATATATTCAATTTAAAATAAGGTAAGTAAAATATTATTTAAAAATTAGTGATAAGGAGATATCTAATAAAATATTATATATTTAATTAAAAACTAGTTGGTATGGAATATAAAATATTTTATTTCAATATTATCGATTTACATAATATAATTATTTATTAATAACATTAATTTATATAATGTTATTTGTTATGGGTGGACTTATTAATTTTTATAATATGATTATTTATTAATATTTTCAATTTATATAATTATAATTTGTTAGAGGTTAGCTTATTTCCTTTAAATAGAAATAAAGCAATGTTGAATTATATAAACTAGAGTTTTAGGTTAATTATTGTTAATATTAATAAAATAAAAATGAGGTTATATCATGATATATTATTAGGGGTATACATGTTTTAGTAGTAATAACAAACTTAATAAAATTGCAAACAATAATAAATTTAGAAAGATGAAAAGTCAAGAGGGGAGATAAAATAATGGGTATAGCATATCTCAAAGCCTTAAGGCCTTTCACAAGGCCTACAAAGCGCCAAGAGTTAAACCTTCTTGTGTCAACCCTATCTGTAGGGTTCATCTCCCGTATATCCAAGGAACCACGAATAGGATTGTCCATAACCTTAGGAAGATTAATGTCTCCTCTTCGTTCAAGCCTCTCAATACCATTAAAAATTCTCTTAGATCTATTAAAGACCTTATTGACCCTAAGGACACGAAAGGGGTCTACCTTGTTCCGTGCTCCTATGGTATTCCCTATATTGGAGAAACAGGCAGGTTCATTAATTAGAGAATCATTGAACATGCTGCAAATATTAGACACCATTGCTCCTGCGCATCAGCCCTAGCCGAGCATGCAGAGAAATCGAAACACCATGTTTGCATTGAAAAATCCAATGCCATTGCTAGGGTTGATCACTTCCACCACAGGAAACTTAGGGAAGTGATTGAGATTGAGAGGCATGCAAAAATCTTAATAGGGATGATCGTTGGAAATTGAGTAAGAGCTAGATTTCATCTCTTTTCACAATTTCATCATTTGGCCCCTATTACCCTTATTAATATTCTTTAATTTGATGTCTTTATCATAGTAATTATTATTTTATCCCATTAGAAACCCCCCTCCCCCTTTTTTTTTCTTTTTATTTTTTTTTATTTTTGCAATTTTATTAAGTTCGTTAATATTGCCAAAATATGTATACCCATAATAATATATCATGATGTAACCTCCTTTTTATTTTATTAATATTAACAATTCTTAACCTAAAACTCTGGTTTATATAATTCAACATTACTTTATTTCTATTTAAAGGAAATAAGCTAACCTCTAACAAATTATAATTATATAAATTGAAAATTTTAACAAATAATCATATTATAAAAATTGATAATATTAATAAATAATTCTTATTACCGAAATAAAATATTTTAAATTGAATTATTCCCAACAACTATTTTTCAAATGAATGGGAATAATTCAACCGATAAAAAATAACATTATATAAATTAATATTATTAATAAATAATTATATTATATAAATAGATAATATTGAAATAAAATATTTTATATTCCATAATATTCAATATTACTTTATTTCTATTTATAACAAATTATAATTATATAAATTTAAAATATTAATAAATAATCATATTAAAAAAATTGATAATATTAATAAATAATTATTAAAATACTGAAATAAAATATTTTAAATTGAATTATTCCTAAGAGCTACTTTTCAACTAAATAGGAATAAGTCAACCCATAACAAATAAAATTATATAAATTAATAGTATTAATAAATAATTATATTATATAAACCCATAATATTGAAATAAAATATTTTATATTCCATAATAACTAGTTTTTAATTAAATATATAATATTTTATTAGATGTCTCTTTACCACTAATTCTTAAATAATATTTTACTTACCTTATTAAATAATGCAATGATGCATCCATGCTATTTATATCTATTCTTTTAGATCGATTAATTTCTCACCTTGATTTGAAGATGAATCACATTAGTTGGTTCGAAACATCGACCAAATCCTAACAATGTGATTAATCTAAGACTTATATCTACATTATGGATCACAAAAGTCTTAGATCTAACATCATTTTATCTTATTAAATGATGATAAATTTAAAATATTTTTAATATATATATATATAAAAGACATATTATACTTCTTCTATTATTATTATTATTATTATTATTTCTTTTATATATTTAACTTTTATATTTTATTAACATATTACAATTTTATTATAACTATTTATAAATATCTAAATTTTATAATTTAAAGATGTATGATATAAATAAAAAAATAACATAGTTTTTGTACATTTAGTTTTATATATTATTGAAACGCTATACTTCTATTGTAATTGTTCATAAACATATAATTTAAATATCTATGGTATAAATAAAATATTAATATATTAAATATATTATTGAAATGTTATACGTCTATTGTAATTGTTCATAAACATATAATTCAAGTGTTTATGGTATAAATAAAATATTAATATATTAAATGTAACATGCAAAGTGAAAAGTAAATAATTAATTTACTTTTACTGCAGTTATTCAATAAACTAAGGGTGAACCCTAGTAGAAAATTTAATGTTTAAGGTTTTTGAATTTTTTTATTTAAAAGTTAGATATTGCCAGCCAGGGAATTTACAGGAAAAGTAACTAATTCAAAGTTTCATTTACCAGACAATTAAGGGCCAGTTACTCCCGCCCCTATAGATAAATCATCTCAATTGGGGAAACAAAAGCCAAGAGGGGATGAGAGGAAATTACCTCAGGCATCTGAGGGAGAGACAGGAAAGTATTTTCTTCCTCGAATAGGACGTTGTTGAGGAAGGGAAGGACACTGCTAGTTAGGTGTTCTTGAGTTTTTGGGTTTCCAGTGGAATCCTTGAGATAGACTGGATAGTCTATGAATCCCTAGGCTCGAATGGAAAAGTCTTGAAGTCTTTGGATGAACCTTGAGAGCTCCTTGATTATTATTTTTTTGAAAATGGAAACTAGCACAGGGTGGGTTGCCAGTGGAATCCCTAAGACAGATTCGATATTCTGTGAATCCCTAGGCTAGAATGGAAAAGTCTTGAAGTATTTGGATGAACCTTGAGAGATCCCTGATTATTACTGTTCTGAAAATGGAAACTAACACGAGGAAAACGAGTAGTGCTTACTGTTCTCGTTGGTCAGGTGGAGTGACCACCTTCCTTTGTATTTTCCTGGGCAGCCTAAACTAACTTTAATAAGTTCTTTGTATTATTAAAATTTATCTTTCAAAACATAATAAATTGATGTATTTAACAAGGGCTGCATGCAGCGGCAGTCCCTGCCGGGTCTGAAATATTAAAGGATGCTATGCTAACAAGAAGTGTTTAAAAAAAATGATATTAAGTTATTTATGATGCTTTACAAGTTCTGAGGAACATCTTCCCCTAAATAACATAAATGCACTATATTAAAAGTATTGCAACTCTACAATATCAACAGATATTGCAAGTTTAGCAACCTAATTTGCAACAATTAAGTTAAGAATTGTTACCAATCAATGAACAAAATTCAGACTATAGATGTCTGTCATTCCCTACCTATACTTCCAGTTGAACTATGCAATGGAAGATAAAATAATACCCTCCTGAATGATTGCTATAGGCTTTTTTGGGCAATATATCCTTGACAGAACTGAAAAAAATGACAACCTTGTGTGTTTAATATACACCTATATGCTAATGGATTAAACACCTATACGCTGATGGAGCTGGATTGCTAAAGGCCTCTTGAACATGAAAATCATTTCCCAGAGTTTATAAAAACACAACTCTATGTAGTTGTTTGCAAGGGATGACGAACACTCGAATATTTATATCTCGGATGGATATAAAAAGGGGTTTAAGCTGAGAGCTGCCAAATTACAATGTGACTCGGTATTTTGAAGCAAAACCTTCCACTCACACCAAAGTCTTTATTCCATAAGAAGCTCCACAAGTAGTATTCATCACCAAACAAGCGATTTCACTCACTTGTGCGTTGCCTCATCATGTCTATGACATATTGGTTCGCTTTCTTCGTCACGGGTTGTTGACCAGCAGATAGCTACTTGGCAATAATTCTAGAGAGTGAGGGCAGGTAAGCTACTTTGCCTCCACTCCCGCTTAGGTGGGTCATCTAGCTACAACACATGTAACATATAAGAAGGCTAAGACTTTTCACTTGCACTGTTAGGTGGCTTTGGTTACCAACATCAAACGCATGTTTTCCTGGTCAACATAATATGTGCCTAAAAATACATTATTCATTAAAGTTCTTAAATGTCCAGGATAGTAGTGCATATTGAACATAGTCTTCACCTTTATGGGGGAAATTTCATAAATATTTCCCATTCATTTCCAGCCACTGCATAGTTGGAAGTAATATGTCAAAGGTCAAGAAATCAATGGCGAACATTGAAGAAGAAAGCTACAGTAATACAAAAGGAAGAAATACAAATACGATAAGCAGGTAACCAGTTCCTAAATAACAGTCATCAACAATTATCAGCATACTTGTAGGTGCTATCAATTTCATCAACCCACAAGAGCTATTGAACAATGTGAGATAAAAAAATAAAACCAAATGGACCTTTTATTAGGCATCTTCAAACCATAAGTGAGAAGGAAGAGCAAATAAATTTATAACAGGAAACTGGGAAGAGTTCTCAGATTTGGAAGGACATGACAAAAAGTGGTACATGTAAAATCCTATTTTCTTTCTTGGTCAAGCTACTTGATAGCCATCGTGAAACACTCCTTTACACACACAGCCAAAGGCGAGGTAATATTTCTTATTTGAAGTCTGAGCATTCAAGAAAAGACTTCTATGGCCAATGGTTGTAGGCCTTCTGTTGGTTCTATTGCATGGAGAGCATCTGGAAATACTATGCAGACATCAGATGGCTCTGCACAGTCTGCGAACGATAAAATACGCTTATCCAACGCTCCAAAGATAAGACCCTCATATGATGATTTTCAATTGTAGAATAAAGTTTCTTCATATAATGCTGAAGTGAAGAGCACGGTCAGGTCGGATTCTGATTCCACCTATGTTGAGATCTGACAAATCATATATCAAGAGTACAGAGATTTCTTCCTATTTTTACGGAGAGTCCTGAAAACCCTTTATCAATGCTAAGTTGCAGAGTTCTATCCTGCCATTACCTGTGGCTGAAGGTTGAATACTCTCTTGTGAATGGCTTGACCTATAGTGACCAGCATTTCACGCGTATATTTCATATGTTCGAACATAAGTTCAACTTAGCTGCAGAGATAAATATTTCAACTTTAAGCTAAACTACGTCAGATGCTCTTTAGGAGTGGAGTAAAATTTTGAGTTCAAAAGCTGGTTAGCTTTCTTGGTTCATAGTTGTGAGGAGCCAAAAGTTTGGTTTGATATGGTGCTTGGAGACATGGTCAACTGGATTGTATCGAGTCTTCGACGAAGCCACTTCTTGGAGAAGTATGTTTATTGAAAAATAAAAATCTACAGCAGGTCCAAAAGAGCATGAATTATGGTTGTTATCTTAGTTGGCCTTGCAGATTCAACGCATAATGAAAGTATTTCTCTACACAAGTCAAACAAAGATAACTGGGATATATCAAAACACTAAGTGTTATATTATTGCAAACATATTGATGGTACTCTATGATTAAGGTATGTGCAAACTTTTAAGTAAGTGATTTGGGATGGGATCTCTTTAATAACGAGGTTATTGGGCTTCTTGCCCCGTTTAATACTGCGTAAATATTTCAAGTTGGAATGATATTATATATATACATGTTTTCTCTCTGCATTTCTTTGAAATTCATAATATAGTTGTAATAATTTTATGGTCAGTTGTAGTTCATCGAGGCTAAATATTTGGTTCTTAGTTATCCCTCCTGTCTTTCCATAAAAGTCTTTCCATATAATGAATTTTTTATTTTTATTTTTTGTTTGCATTTTATAATTGCTTGATGTGTTTGTCAACAAAGGAACCTCCAACCACAGTGCTAGGGTATAAATCAGTCAACATGTGTGTAAATCACCCCAACAACTAGAGCGCTCAGCTGCCATAAATCATGTTGAAGAAATCCAAGTCCCCCTTAAAATCCAGTGAATATGCCTGATAAGAGCAACCACGGCTAAAAGCGATCCAAGTAGCAATACAGCAGGTAAAAACTACAATTGAAGACGTTTTATACATTGGAAATAAAACCAATAGATGACATTAATGGACATATACTACCCTGCACATTAATAGATAGATATCACACGATATAGAACGTTAATATATAGATATCACACTATATATTAGAAATAACCCAAAGATCCGTTTCAAAGATCCAACGGTAAAGTGGTCAATGATTATGGATGTTACCCTGCCCATTAATGGATAGATAACACACGATATATTAGAAGCAACTCAAAGATTCAACGATTATGGATGTTACCCTGCCCATTAATGGATAGATAACACACGATATATTAGAAGCAACTCAAAGATTCAACGGTAAAGTGATCAACGATTGTGTAGGTAGGTCACTCCACATATGTACGAAGAGAACCCTCGGGTAACTGAAAGGAAACGTTGGTGCAAAAAATAAAAATATGACATGCGGAAAAGATGAATGATTTATCATTTGACCAGGACCAAACAATTCTATTGTGAATGATTTATATGCATTGCTGGGCCTGGCTTTCCAGTGATCATTAAGGTAGTGGAATAATTTGTACGGTACATTCAGGCACGCAACAATTGCTTCACATATTTTGCAATTTATATTCATTTACTATATCTGTGTTGGGAATTTTCTGTTAAATTCCAAAACAAAATAATGAACAGAGAACAATGCTCTGTTTTCTCCACAGGATCTTAACACAGGGAAGCTAAACTTGATTGTTGAAGAATAGAGTTTCAGATGCACAATAAAACCTTGTATTCATTAATAAAAACTACCTGATTCAAAAGATCTTCCTCTTAACAGAGGGATTCACCAAGAACTTCTAGTTCCACACAAAAAAAAATTACTTTGTTTCAGCTCCAAATTTTTACACTACTGTGTGTAAAAATAGAACTTACATTTACTGCTGTAAAACTTTTCTCCTTACTTTTCACTCCTCACTCACAAGCTACTGCATATTTCTATTTCTTCAACGAAAGACCATTTTCATTTTACACTGCTGTGTATATTTCACATTACATTTCATTGCTCAACGAACAAGGAAAATACCCACGTTGCTGCTCCTATCTTCATTACATGCTCCCCCGGTATTTTCTTAACAAAACAAAACTTACGCATATACTTTCATGCTTTTTCCTATCATACTCCCGTGAATAATTAAAAACAATAAAATTAAATGGTTTTACCAAAGTTTACTTGTGCCCATACTCCTGCTGATAGAAAATAATAAAATTAAAAAAAATTACCTACGTTCTACCCATCACAATAAATTTCATTAATTACTTTTACGGAAAAACTGGCGGTCAAAACAAAAAACACTTCACGCAAGGTTCATGGATCAATGGCGGAGACCTGTACAACAGCTTTAGTTTCAATTGGACGGTGGACAACCTTGACCTCAATCAAACGTCTATCGCTCAATCAAACCAAATGAATGTTATGCTTCGATGAAAAGTTGTTTTAGAAAACGTACTAAGGACATGCGTCAAATGGTGATTGTATCGCTGCCCTCCGGAGGAAAACCACTTGCTCAACAAAAGCGGTGCGATAAAACGTTGGCTGTTTTATTGGAATAAATGCGTTGCACGGCAGTTGAAATTATAATTTCAACACTCCCCTTTAATTTCAACTGCTAGGTTATCAATCATACCTAGACATTTCCTCAAAAATTCAAAACTTTTCTGTCCCAAAGGTTTGGTCAGAATGTTTGCAACCTGCTCCTAAGTTCTGCAGTGTTCTAAGACAATTTCTCCACTGTTTACCAATTCCCTGATGTAATGAAACTTTGTGTCAATGTGTTTCGTTCTCTTGTGAAACACCGAATTCTTGGATAATGCAATAGCTGAGTTATTGTCACAAAAAATCACAGTTCCTTTTACTTGCTCTTGGCATAAGCTCCTTAACATCCTTCTCATCCAAACTGCTTGACATGCTGCTGCTGTAACTGCCACATATTTTGCCTCTCTACAATAGGCTGTTTTTTAGAAGCCCATGAAATGGCTCCTGAACCCATGTGAAAAACATAACCAGATGTGCTTTTCCGATCATCTACACTTCCAGCCCAATCACTATCAGTGTATCCAATTAAATCTGAACATTCTGAAGTAGTATATAAAATGCCAAACCTTTTAATACCTCTAACATACCTCAGAATGCTTTTTGTTGCCTGCCAATGTGATTCTTTTGGCCTCTCCATGAATCTGGAAATTAAACAAACAACAAACATTATATCCGGCCTAGTTGCAGTCAAATACATGGGGCTACCAACTATGCTCTTGTACAAACTAGGATCAAAATCCTTGCTGCTGTACTCTTTGCTGAGTTTTAATCCCATCACTGTGGGAGTGATTGCTGCCTTGCTCTCTTGCATATTGAATCTTTCCAACACTTCATTAACATATTTCGCCTATGAGATAAAAATCCCATTTCCACTTTGTTTTACTTATATTCCTAAGAATTATCTCAGCAAACCCATGTCAGTCATTTCAAATTCTTCTTTCATGATTGCTTTGAAATTTTCAATAAGATAAACATCATTGCCTGTGAAAATAACATCATCAACATACAACACAACAATTAGAATTTTACCATCCTTTTCTTCGATGTAGAGGGTGGGTTCTCCCTCACACTTCTCAAATCCATATTCCAGTAGATAGGAATCTATCCTATTGTACCACGCTCTTGGTGCTTGCTTCAGCCCATAAAGAGATTTCCTCAATCTGCATACTTTGTGTTCTTGGCCTTTCATTTCATAGCCTAGAGGTTGTTCAATGTAAACCTCTTCCTTTAACACTCCATTTAGGAATGCTGACTTCACGTCCATTTGGTAAACTTTCCACTTGTTTTGTGCTGCTATGGACAGCATTGCTCTTACTGTTTCCATTCTTGCAACCGGTGCAAAGGTTTCCTCATAGTCTCTCCCATACTGCTGCTTATATCCTTTGACAACTAATCTTGCCTTGTGTCTTTCTATTTTGCCTTCAGCATTACTCTTGGTCTTGTAAACCCATTTAACTCCAATGACTTCCTTTCCTTTTGGTAGTTCAACCAAATCCCATGTCTTGTTTCTTTCTATGGCATTGATCTCCTCATCCATAGCTTCTATCCATTTCTTATCCTTAATTGTATCATTGAAATGAATAGGGTCATCAACATGACAATATAATGCAAACAAAGAATTCATATCTTCATTTGCTGCCTCTTGTTCATAAATATCACTTAAATTTCTGAACTTCTTACCTCTTTCATTTGGTGTGCAAGTGCTTGAAGAAGCACTTGAATTTCCTCCTTGTGGTGTGCTTGGAGAAGCACTTTCATTTCTCCTCAAGGGTGTCCCTTACTGTCCTTATGTTGGTGCTACTGTTTGGGGATGTATTTCAGCCATCTCCTCATCATTTTCATCATGAGACATAGAGTTTTTAACATTCACTATTTTCTTTATGCTTCCATCCCAAGCTTCCTCCTCAATGAACTGAACATCTCTACTCACAATGAGCTTCTTGGTGGATGGGTTATACAACCTGTAAGCTTTGGATTCCTCACTATATCCAATGAAAATACATTTCTCCCCTTTGTTGTCCAACTTCTTCCTTTGCTGATCTGGAATGTGTGCATAGGCCACACATCCAAAAACCTTCATGTGGGTGACTCCTTGCTTTCTCCCACTCCATGCTTCTTCCGACACTCTGTTCATCACTGCTTTTGTAGGGCATCTATTCAAAATGTACAGCTTCAGCCCAATAATCATTTGGCAAACGCTTTGCCTTTAACATACTCCTCACCATATGCATGATTGTCCTGTTCTTCCTTTCAGCAACTCCATTTTGTTGTGGGGTGTACCTAGCTGTAAATTGCTTATGAATTCCATTTTCTCTACAAAAACGTAGAAATTCCTTGGAGATATACTCACCTCCTCTATCAGTTCTCAGAACTTTGATATGCAGCCTGCTTTGGTTTTCCACAAGTGCCTTGAAATTGCAAAATCTTTCAAACACTTCACTTTTGTTCTTAAGGAAATAGACCCAAGTTTTTCTTGTAAAATCATCAATGAATGTTAATATGTAGTGGCTGCCTGCAAGTGATGGAGTTTGCATCGGTCCACATAAATCTGAGTGGACAATTTCTAAGGGTGCTTTTTCCCTTATGCTTTTCCCTAATGGAAAACTTTCTCTGTGTTGTTTCCCCAAGATACAACCTTCACAAAGGCTGTCCGGTTTCTCTATCAATGGTAATCCTCTTACCATTCCTTTTCTACTCAACAAGTTAAGACCTCCAAAGTTGAGATGTCCAAATCTCAAGTGCCACAACCAATTTTCATCCTTTGGTTCACTTTGGAAAGCCTCTTGAGTCACTGCTGCAATTACTTCTTTATTTTTCAAATCTGCCTTCATTCTGAGAGGGAACATCATGTTCCTTGTCATCTTCACTTCAGCAATACATTGTTTGCTGGGTGCTCTATCCATGATGGTGCATACATCATTCACAAAGAAAACATTGTACCCCTTTTGAACAAGCTGTCAAATACTTAAGAGATTACACTTCATTCCAGGAACATAATAGACATCTGCTATGGTTTTCTTTTCACCTTTCTTTGTTAAAACATTTACCTCTCTTTTTCCCATAACAGAAACTTTACTATCAGTCCCGAGTGTGACTTGTGACTTCACACTCTGATCTAACTTAGAAAACAGGGCTATGTTTCCTGTCATATGGTTGCTGCAACCGGAGTCTAGAAACCATATATCATCACTCTTTGTTTTAGCCATATTACAAGCTAACAACAAATTATCTTGGTTGATATTTTCCTTAGTGAAATTTGCACTAGATCTATTATTCATATCATGCTGCTTCTTCCTACATTCATTTTCATAATGCCCATATTTTTTACAATAATAACATTGGACATTGGATTTTTCATACCTCTGTTCTTGAGCATGATGTTGTCCACTTTTCTTGGTGCTGCCTTGGCCTTGGTTCTGATTTGGATTGCTGCCTCTTCCTTGTGCATTTGCTGGACTGTTTCTTCCACCTATGTTTTGGCTTTTGCCTTTTCCTCTCTTGTTTCCTCTGCCTTGACCTCTTCCTCTTCCAAAGGACATCTGGGTCTTGAAGGCATGCTCTAGAGATGAGTTTTCATTTCTACTCAATCTCTGCTCATGTGTTATCAGTGATGCATGTAGTTCATCAACTGAGAAGTTTGTGAGATCCTTTGTCTCTTCTATGGTGGTGACAATCACATCGAACTTTGAGGGTAGGACCCTCAACAGTTTCTCCACAATCCTCCTTTCTTCAAGAATTTCTCCATGAGACATCATCTGTGTGACCAGACCAATCACATGTGTGAAAAATGAGTCAATGTTATCTGACTCCTTCATGCAAAGATTCTCAAAATCTCTCCTCAGCAACTGTAGCTTTATTGTCTTCACTTTCTCCATGCCTTGATAGGCTGTCTTGAGAGTTTGCCATGCTTCTTTGGATGTCTTAGCTGCTGCTATCCTTGGAAACACACTCTCATGCACTGCTTGATACAATAATACGAGGGCTTTAGAATCCTTCTTCTTATAGCTCTTCGACAGATCTTTCTCTACCTGAGTTAACCTATTAAACTCATTTTCATCTGCTGGTTCTTCAAAGCCATCTTCAACAAATTCCCATAAGTCTTGTGAGGCAAGCAAAGCTTTCATGGTTATGCCCAATAGTCATAGTTTTTCCCATTAAACTGTAGGAGCTGAGTATTAAAGATACCCATGCTAGTGCTGGTGCTGGAGCCAGCCATTCTTGCACTCTTAAAATACTCGACTGTGTATTAAAATAACTGACTATCTTCAACAGCAACACAGAAAACTAGCTTGAGAAATACCTTGGATTTTTTACTGAGTCTTCACTCTGCTGGAGAAGCTGCTGCAACAAGAAACCCTTCCTTCAGCTTCTTTGACACCTTCAAAGAGCTTGGACAAGCTCTGATACCACTGTTGGGAATTTTCTGTTAAATTCCAAAACAAAATAATGAACAGAGAACAATGCTCTGTTTTCTCCACAGGATCTTAACACAGGGAAGCTAAACTTGATTGCTGAAGAACAGAGTTTCAAATGCAGAATAAAACCTTGTATTCATTAATAAAAACTACCTGATACAAAAGATCTTCCTCTTAACAGAGGGATTCACCAAGAACTCCCAATTCCACACAAAAAAAAATTACTCGGTTTCAGCTCCAAATTTTTACACTACTGTGTGTAAAAATAGAACTTACATTTACTGCTGTAAAATTTTTCTCCTTAATTTTCACTCCTCACTCACGAGCTGCTGCATATTTCTATTTCTTCAACGAACAACCATTTGCATTTTACACTACTGTGTATATTTCACATTACATTTCAACAAAAAAAAAACATTACATTATATTCACTGCTGCGAATTTTCTTTCATTGCTCAACGAACAAGGAAAATACCCACGATGCTGCTCCTATATTCATTACATGCTCCCCCTGTATTTTCTTAACAAAAAAAAACTTACCAATATACTTTCACGCTTTTTCCTATCATACTCCCGTGAATAATTAAAAACAATAAAATTAAATGGTTTTACCAAAGTTTACTTGTGCCCATACTCCCGCCGATAGAAAATAATAAAATTACAAATTTTTACCTACGTTCTACCCATCACAATAAATTTCATTAATTAATTTTACGGAAAAACTGGCGGTCAAAACAAAAAAAAAAACTTCACGCAAGGTTCATGGATCAATGGCGGAGACCTGTACAGTAGCTTTAGTTTTAATCGGACGGTGGACAGCCTTGACCTCAATCAAACAGCTATCGCTCAATCAAACCAAACGAATGTTATGCTCCGATGAAAAGTTGTTTTGGAAAACATACTGAGGACACGCGTCAAATCGAGATTGTATCGCTACCCTCTGGAGGAAAACCACTTTCTCAGCAAAAGCAGTGCGATAAAACGTTGGCTGTTTTGCTGGAATAAATGCGCTGCACGACAGTTGAAATTATAATTTCAACAATCTGAGCATGCTGTGTAAATGAGTCTATTAAGCTTTATTATTAGCAGGACCAGCTGAGCCGCAAGTCCATGGGTTTTCTATAATGAAATATATACACAAAGTATATATATTCCCATTATCGCGATGGGCCAATATGAACAGACAACTTACTCCTGCATTTGCCTGAACACATGTCGAGCACTTTGTCTTCCAACGACAAAACAAAGGATTTGTTTATCTCTGAAAAAAGGAGCTCTAAATGCATGAGTGATCAACTATTCCACTTTCATGTGGCAACTAAATGTCTATATTCTTCTCAAATGCAATAACATGAATAACATGCCTGATACATTATTCCTGAACTTGGCTTTTTCTTTGTAGAACAAAAATATTGTTTGAAGGCTCTCATCCCTGAAAATCATTCAAAAGGATAAACGATGAAATTGTCGCTTAATTTACTTTTCTTCATTTGTGATAACAGTGAAATAGAGTTACCAATGTATTTGGTGGTGAAATCTCGACGCTCTTCTGTTTTCACTTCCAGTGACCAAATTCAATTTCTCCATTAGTAAAGTATTTTTCTTATACTCCCTATAGAATTACTTTACCTAGGTCTGTTTATTCTCAATATGATTATTTAGTGAGATTAATCGGGCATATTAAAAATGTAGTTCTTTCTACTTATACAGAAATGGTTTTGCAAGGAGCATTGCCATCGCGATGGAGTCGGTGCCATTCATTCTGTGAAAAATGGTATTTCACTCATTTTGTTTTATCAGTTTATCCAAAATTACTACATAACTGTGGCTTTGGAAAGAAAACCAATAGATGGTATGGCTAATTAAAAGCTTTAAACCCGGCGATTATATACTGGGTCTACTCAATTGGCAGGAAATCAACTTAGAAAAAAAAAAAAAATACAGAGCATGACTGTTAGTTTACTAGACCTTCATTGAATAATTGAAAACTTTTACCTTTAGGCCCATAAAGTATAAAAATATAACATGCAGAAATACAGAACCCACCTTGTTTCTGAAACCTAAAAAACATAAAAATAAATAAAGAAATATCGTTGAGGCTAGAGAACATGCCTCTCAATTACGCCACTTGTACCATCCCCTCAGTAAATAGAATGTGATAATGGCCATCAACTGTTTGGCTTCTTGGTGGTCTGCTATTTATTCTTTAAAAATAATAAATTAGTGATTTTGCAACAGGTGCAACATTTTAGGGATAACAACTTCCCCTTAGAAGTCAATGCATACAATCCACTTCCAGGGTAGAAACTCCTTTTACAATAAATACAATACAAGACAAGATATGATGGCCCTGAGACTAGGTACCCTTGGTATATATATTGGAGACAAAGGGTAGAGTAATAGCACTCCACCAATCTAGGGTAGACTCTGTAGCTATCTTTGGGTGATAAATGATAAATGTTTATGAAAGACATGAGGATCTTTGTATATGTCAGAATTACTAAGGTTCAAGAATTTTTCTTTTATGTAATAACTGAACATAGCTCATTTATGTTGTCACATGTACTGCTTACAATTCTACATT
Organism: Pinus tabuliformis; assembly: GCA_031772625.1. Lineage (NCBI taxonomy): Eukaryota > Viridiplantae > Streptophyta > Pinopsida > Pinales > Pinaceae > Pinus > Pinus tabuliformis. Next base: position 753,469,541 of record CM062807.1, on the reverse strand, counting down.
ATGCAACCTGTACAATCATCTACTATACTATTCAGAAATGGAATTTCTATTACATTAAAGGATGAGATCTCTTACCTACTTCCTGGGCATGATCTGGGAAGTCAAGTTCATGTTACAAATTGCAGTGCCAATTTATATGAAATCATGAGGCTTTTGCATGTTATGTTTGGTAATATATTGCCCCCAAACAAAATCTGGCAAGAGCTCTCATTAAATTTCTATCACTATATGCATAAACTTGCTTCAAGGACAATCATAGAAGAAAATATGACAAGAGCTTTCATTAAATTGCTAATACCATATACATAAACTTGCTTCAAGGACAATCAGAGAAGGAATTCCTAGAATTCTGTAGCAATAATGTTTACAACATTGAGCCAGACAATAGATCTGGGCATCTGCAAACTGTCCATTAACCTCCATCCAAGAATCCAGATTCCCTAAATGATTTCAAACAAAATGAAGATCAATTTGACTAAACCATTCTAAAAAAGGATTACTTTGCATGTCTTACTTAATACATCACTATTATTCTGCTCTGTGTACAGCATCTAGGGCTCAAGCCTAAGAAGCCCGGTTGGGGACCCTTACTAGTTTCTTCATAAAATTGAAAAAAAAAATTATTCTACATATTGAAACCTTCCTAATAAACAAAAAAAATTATACTAGCCTAAGACAGCCTTAAGGATCTCAATCAACAAAAGGCCATATGAAGCAAATAATATTCAAGGAGCCCAGAAACAAAGGAGATTTTTCTCTGAATCCTCAGCAACAAGAATTCTTTGTCTTGGGTGGTTCCACTCCATCCCCATCTCCATATACATCCATAATATTAACTCTGTTGAGAGACAATTGAGACTTATAAGAATCTGAATTTAGCATTTTCTTTCTCACATTAGTGTAAATCTCCTTGACCACAATTTGGAATGCACGCAAAACATTTGTATTATCCAGAGCTGAGGTCTCAATGAAGAACAGCCCCTTTGATTCTTCAAACTTCTTCCCATCTTCCACAAGAACTTCCCTTATATGAGATAAATCAGACTTATTCCCCACAAGCATTTTCACAACATTGCCATCAGCATGCACTGCAACATCAAAATTTCACATGAGTTTAAAAATAGCTTGCAACATCACATAGATGACAACCAAAAGCCAAAGCCAATTTCAAAGATGCTCTATAAGGCATTACAGCAGTAATTGCTTGCAATGCAAAAGTCAAAGCCAAAGCCAATTTCAAAGATGCTCTACAAGGCATTACACAGAAACTGCTTGCAATGTTAGTATCAGAACTAAGGAAGATGCTATCACATCAAACCCAAAGATGATCCACAAGGCATGACACCCAGACATCAATGATCCACAAGGCACAGCACAAAACTGCCCATAATATTGGTAGGAGAGTGGTGGAGTGTTATTGCTTCAACCCAAAGATAGCTTCAGAGTCTACCCTATCCCCCAATTATAATAGAAAATTTGTTCCAAATGTTGTTGATGGCCCTGATATACAATACACGACAAGATATGGTGGCCCTGAGACTAGGTACCCTTGGTATATTTATTGGAGACAAAGGGTAGAGTTATAATGAAAGGGTACAAGCAAAAGTTATGACCTACATAACAATGTAACAATAAAAATGTAATAATTCAATATCTAGGGCTTAATAAGGAGTTTTAGGGTTAACATGGAGCTTGTCTATTATTTAATAAGGGGTTTTAAGGTTAGCATTGGGCTTGTCTAAGTCATAACATGCCCCTCCCCTCCAAACAAGTGTTGTCCTAAACACTTGACTACCTGCAAGTGTTTCAACATGACTAACTCATCTTCCAAGGTCGCCTCTTCCACTGGTAGGTTCTTCCATTTAATGAGGTACCCAATAATTGCTCAATTTCTCAACTGCCAGGCAGGGTATGTCACCTATTCTAGTCTCTTGCAGGGATGTGTTGACACAAAAGCCTTGGTAAAGGGAAAATGGATCCATACCCATATGATAAAAAGTGGGTTAGAGCCAAATGTATTTGTAGAAAACAATCTCATCATGTATGCTAAATGTGGAAGTTTCAATGATGTGCGCCAAGTGTTTAACAAAATGTATGAGCGGAATGCTATTTCATGGAATACCATGATTACAGGATATGTTAAACAAGGTGCAATTGAGTTTTCTTGCCAAAGGTTTGACGAAATGCCTGAGAAGGACTTCGTTTCTTGGAATTCAATCATTGCAGGATATGCAAACACTGGGGATAGGGAGAAGGCACTTGGTTATTTTGTCTGAATGTTGAGGGCTAGGATGAGGCCGGACCGGATCACTTTCACTAGTGCTCTTGGTGTTTGTGTTGGTATTGAAGATTTCATTTCCTTTTCTTTGTTCTAACACCTATTTTTCCACGGGTAGTAGAATGTGAGCATAATGATTGCCTGCTATAAATTTCACATATATTATGGCAGCACCGAGAATCTTTGAGGACAAACTACTAGTAGAGTTGTGATGTAAACATACATTGTAGAAAGCCCTTTCATTCAAGTCTCGTCCTACTTAGCAAATGGTCACCCTAAAAAAACATGGCCAACATTCATTGGATTACATCTGTTCATGTTTTCAAAGGAATCTTTCCTTTTAGGAATGCCATGTTCAAAGTGAATGAGGCAAGAAGCAACATCTTAAAGGAAATGCTTGCATCCCAAATTTTTTGCATCCTTTTGTGCTATTTATTTTTGTCATTATTGAGTGATTGATATTTTAGACCTAAAAAAAAGCATAAAAGAGGTTTTATATTTATATATATGTTGGATAACTTGCTAAGATTGAAAGTATGGTTTTGATGTCCTTGCATATTGTTTGACCAGATCAGTTCAAAATGGGCAAGCAAAGCAAATGGAAATATATCATGGATCTTGAGGTGCAAGACCTCAAAGACAAAATGACGTTCTCTAGTAAAGACTTGGTTTGGACGGAAATAAATAGAAAAAACAATAGTATTGATCGAGTTACTGTAATCCCATTACGACGAGTTGTTGACTTTATCAAAGGAGAGGAAGAAAATCCTATTGCTCCATGTAAATTCATACGAAAAACAAAAAAAGAACCAAAAGAAAGAGCTACTACTGCATTGCAATATGAGATGTGAGTATTTAAAATATGTATTGTTTAGATTTTTTGAAACCACAGTTATCTTTCTTTGTAGGTACTAACAATTTAAATTTTTGGTGTGGTTATCATTGTTCATTTGGCCCAGAGGACAAAAGAGGAAATCTTTCAGCTAAACGAAGGACCTCATTTGTGCAGAAGAGGGGTTGCCAATGCCACTTTATTGTGAAAGTTATGCATCAAATTCCTGATAGAGCAATATTAACTTTCAATATGTATGAACATGAAGATGGAGAAGGTTGGGCTTGTCACGGTCAATGTGACACTTTAGGTGAGACCAGGACCTTGCATAGGCCAAAGCTTTCAAGGGACGTTGTTGCATATGTAGAGAGTTGTTTCTTTTTGGGAGTGCCTTTTGATGTAGTGTATAGAACCCACATTAAGAGACATGTTGACATCGATGTGGTAGCTCGAGATAGAGATTTATTCTTGTGCAGGAAAGATATTGTAAACATCTATAATAGGTTGGCGAAGGGAAATTATCAGCTTCACAAAAAGGATGAAATGAGTGTAAAGCTTTGGTATCAGAAGCATCGGGAAGATTTTTTCTTTTACCAAAAGCCCAATGGTGTGGAGGTCCCTTTTATAATAGGGATTCAAAACAAATTGGATGTTGGAGACAATGGTCAAGCTATCGCACAATAGCTTAATAGCCATGGATTATACATTTAACACAAATAAATACGAGGTAAGTCAGATGCCAATGATTTATTGAATATATTTATTTAAGTTGTATACATTCAGAATGATTAATAACTTGTATTTGAATTTATGCAATGTTGAAAATGACAGTATCAGTTGTATACACTTGTGGCATTTGATGAACAACAAAGTGGGGTGCCTATTGCATGAGTCGTGGCATCACGAAACACATCAGATGATATTGCAATATGGCTGGAGCAGCTCATGCGCAAGTGTTTCCAAGCCCGTCCTAATTGGAAAGTCAATGCTTTCATGGTTGATGATGCACTAGCTGAAATTAATGCCTTGAGGTAACTTTAACATTGTCATGATATAACCAAACTTGCATTTTTCCTAAAAATACCACACTAAAATTCATTGAATATGGTAGGAGGATCACAGGTTGTGATGTGATCTTATGCGTTTGGCATGTACAGAGGGCTTGGTTGAAAAATGTCAATTGGTTGGCCACTAGTTCCATAAAAGCCAAGGAGATGTTCAGTGAGTTAGGTTTCATCATGAAACGCACTCTCAATTATGAAGTGGAAGATGCAATCAATCAATTTTTCTATCAAATTTGTAGATGAAGAGAAGTTCTTAGACTATTTCAATAAGAATTGGGTCACTGGAGATAAGTTTTGTAAGTAAACATTTGTTTTCGTATTATATGCATTTTTTTCTTTTATAAAGGTGATATAGTGAGACTGACATCATTCTATTTGCAATTAGGTATGTGGGTGAAAGATTGTCGAGAGTTTCCTCATGCAAATCAGGAGACCAATAATGATGTTGAGTCATTACATTGTTACCTAAAAACAACATTTCTATCTGATAGAAACAAAAAATGTGTCTGGAGGATGGATTGGTTATTGCATATGCTACTAACAACAGTTGAACCCTTTTATTGGTTCAAGGAAATCCTAAAAGAAGAAGGATTTCTAAACAACTACAAGAGAGAAAAGCAGCTAGAAGCTAAACTTGATTGCTGAAGAACAGAGTTTCAGATGCAGAATAAAACCTTGTATTCATTAATAAAAACTGCCTGATACAAAAGATCTTCCTCTTAACAGAGGGATTCACCAAGAACTTCCAGTTCCACACAAAAAAAAATTACTCTGTTTCAGCTCCAAATTTTTACACTACTGTGTGTAGAAATAGAACTTACATTTACTGCTGTAAATTTTTTCTCCTTACTTTTCACTCCTCACTCACGAGCTGCTGCATATTTCTATTTCTTCAACGAACAACCATTTGCATTTTACACTGATGTGTATATTTCACATTACATTTCAACAAAAAAAAAAACATTACATTATATTCGCTGCTGCGAATTTTATTTCATTGCTCAACGAACAAGGAAAATACCCACGCTGCTGCTCCTATCTTCATTACATGCTCCCCCTGTATTTTCTTAACAAAAAAAAACTTGCGCATATACTTTCACGCTTTTTCCTATCATACTCCTGTGAATAATTAAAAACAATAAAATTAAATGGTTTTACCAAAGTTTACTTGTGCCCATACTCCTGCTGATAGAAAATAATAAAATTAAAAAAATTTACCTACATTCTACCCATCACAATAAATTTCATTAATTACTTTTACGGAAAAACTGGCGGTCAAAACAAAAAAAACTTCACGCAAGGTTCATGGATCAATGGCGGAGACCTGTACAGCAGCTTTAGTTTCAATCGGACGGTGGACAACCTTGACCTCAATCAAACAGCTATCGCTCAATCAAACCAAACGAATGTTATGCTCCGATGAAAAGTTGTTTTAGAAAATGTACTGAGGACACGCGTCAAATGGTGATTGTATCGCTACCCTTCGAAGGAAAACCACTTGCTCAACAAAAGCGGTGCGATAAAACGTTGGCTGTTTTGCTGGAATAAATGCGCTGCACGGCAGTAGAAATTATAATTTCAACACTCCCCTTTAATTTCAACTGCTGGGTTATCAGTCATACCCAAACATTTCCTCAAAAATTCAAAACTTTTCTGTCCCAAAGTTTTGGTCAGAATGTCTACAACCTGCTCCTGAGTTCTGCAGTGTTCTAAGACAATTTCTCCACTGTTTACCAATTCCCTGATGTAATGAAACTTTGTGTCAATGTGTTTCGTTCTCTTATGAAACACCGAATTCTTGGATAATGCAATAGCTGAGCTATTGTCACAAAAAATCACAGTTCCTTTTACTTGCTCTTGGCATAAGCTCCTTAACATCCTTCTCATCCAAACTGCTTGACATGTTGCTGCTGTAGCTGCCACATATTCTGCCTCTGCTGTAGACAATGCTACAATAGGTTGTTTTTAGAAGCCCATGAAATGGCTCCTGAACCCATGTGAAAAACATAACCAGATGTTCTTTTCCGATCATCTACACTTTCATCCCAATCACTATCAGTGTATCCAATTAAATCTGAACATTCTGAAGTAGTATATAAAATGCCAAACCTTTTAGTACCACTAACATGCCTCAGAATCCTTTTTGCTGCCTGCCAATGTGATTCTTTTGGCCTCTCCATGAATCTGGAAATTAAACTAACAGCAAACATTATATCCGGCCTAGTTGCAGTCAAATACATGAGGCTGCCAACTATGCTCTTGTACAAACTAGGATCAAAATCCTTGTTGTTGTCCTCTTTACTGAGTTTTAATCCCATCACTGTGGGAGTGATTGCTACCTTGCTCTCCTGCATATTGAATCTTTCCAACACTTCATTAACATATTTCTCCTGTGAGATAAAAATCCCATTTCCACTTTGTTCTACTTCTATTCCTAAGAAGTATCTCAGCAAACCCATGTCAGTCATTTCAAATTCTTCTTTTATGACTGCTTTGAAATTTTCAATAAGATAAACATCATTTCCTGTGAAAATAACATCATCAACATACAACACAACAATTAGAATTTTACCATCCTTTTCTTCGATGTAGAGGGTGGGTTCTCCCTCACACTTCTCAAATCCATTTTCCAGTAGATAGGAATCTATCCTACTGTACCACGCTCTTGGTGCTTGCTTCAGCCCATAAAGAGCTTTCCTCAATCTGCATACTTTGTTCTCTTGGCCTTTCTTTTCATAGCCTAGAGGTTGTTCAATGTAAACCTCTTCCTTTAACACTCCATTTAGGAATGCTGACTTCACGTCCATTTGGTAAACTTTCCACTTGTTTTGTGCTGCTATGGACAGCACTGCTCTCACTGTTTCCATTCTTGCAACCGGTGCAAAGGTTTCCTCATAGTCTCTCCCATACTGCTGCTTATATCCTTTGACAACTAATCTTGCCTTGTGTCTTTCTATTTTGCCTTCAGCATTACTCTTGGTCTTGTAAACCCATTTAACTCCAATGACTTCCTTTCCTTTTGGTAGTTCAACCAAATCCCATGTCTTGTTTCTTTCTATGGCATTGATCTCCTCATCCATAGCTTCTATCCATTTCTTATCCTTAATTGCATCTTCGAAATGAATAGGGTCATCAACATGACAATATAATGCAAACAAAGAATTCATACCTTCATTTGCTGCCTCTTGTTCATAAATATCACTTAAATTTATGAACTTCTTACCTCTTTCATTTGGTGTGCAAGTGCTTGAAGAAGCACTTGAATTTCCTCCTTGTGGTGTGCTTGGAGAAGCACTTTCATTTCTCCTCAAGGGTGTCCCTTGCTGTCCTTGTGTTGGTGCTACTGTTTGGGGATGTATTTCAGCCATCTCCTCATCATTTTCATCATGAGACATAGAGTTTTTAACATTCACTGTTTTCTCTATGCTTCCATCCCAAGCTTCCTCCTCAATGAACTGAACATCTCTACTCACAATGAGCTTCTTGGTGGATGGGTTATACAACCTGTAAGCTTTGGATTCCTCACTGTATCCAATGAAAATACATTTCTCCCCTTCGTTGTCCAACTTCTTCCTTAGCTGATCTGGAATGTGTGCATAGGCCACACATCCAAAAACCTTCATGTGGGTGACTCCTTGCTTTCTCCCACTCCATGCTTCTTCTGGTACTCTGTTCATCATTGCTTTTGTAGGGAATCTATTCAAAATGTATGCTTCACAATGTACAACTTCAACCCAATAATCATTTGGTAAACGCTTTGCCTTTAACATACTCCTCGCCATATGCATGATTGTCCTGTTCTTCCTTTCAGCAACTCCATTTTGTTGTGGGGTGTACCTAGCTGTAAATTGCTTATGAATTCCATTTTCTCTATAAAAACGTAGAAATTCCTTGGAGATATACTCACCTCCTCTATCAGTTCTCAGAAATTTGATATGCAGCCCGCTTTGGTTTTCCACAAGTGCCTTGAAATTGCAAAATCTTTCAAACACTTCACTTTTGTTCTTAAGGAAATAGACCCAAGTTTTTCTTGTAAAATCATCAATGAATGTTAATATGTAGTGGCTGCCTGCAAGTGATGGAGTTTGCATCGGTCCACATAAATCTGAGTGGACAATTTCTAAGGGTGCTTTTGCCCTTATGCTTTTCCCTGATGGAAAACTTTCTCTATGTTGTTTCCCCAAGATACAACCTTCACAAAGGTTGTCTGGTTTCTCTATCAATGGTAATCCTCTTACCATTCCTTTTCTACTCAACAAGTTAAGACCTCCAAAGTTGAGATGTCCAAATCTCAAGTGCCACAACCAATTTTCATCCTTTGGTTCGCTTTGGAACGCCTCTTGAGTCGCTGCTGCAATTACTTCTTTATTTTTCAAGTCTGCCTTCATTCTGAGAGGGAACATCCTGTTCCTTGTCATCTTCACTTCAGAAATATATTGTTTGCTGGGTGCCCTATCCATGATGGTGCATGCATCATTCACAAAGAAAACATTGTACCCCTTTTGAACAAGTTGTCCAATACTTAAGAGATTACACTTCATTCCAGGAACGTAATAGACAATTGCTATGGTTTTCTTTTCACCTTTCTTTGTTAAAACATTTACCTCTCCTTTTCCCATAACAGAAACTTTACTATCAGTCCCAAGTGTGACTTGTGACTTCACACTCAGATCTAACTTAGAAAACAGGGCTATGTTTCCTGTCATATGGTTGCTGCAACCGGAGTCTAGAAACCATATATCATCACTCTTTGTTTCAGCCATATTACAAGCTAACAACAAATTATCTTGGCTGATATTTTCCTTAGTGAAATTTGCACTAGATCTATTATTCATATCATGCTGCTTCTTCCTACATTCATTTGCATAATGCCCATATTTTTTACAATAATAACATTGGACATTGGATTTTTCATACCTTTGTTCTTGAGCATGATGTTGTCCACTTCGTTGGGTGCTGCCTTGGCCTTGGTTATGATTTGGATTGCTTCCTCTTCCTTGTGCATTTGCTGGACTGTTTCTTCCACCTCTGTTTTGGCTTTTGCCTCTTCCTCTCTTGTTTCCTCTGCCTTGACCTCTTCCTCTTCCAAAGGAAATCTGGGTCTTGAAGGCATGCTCTAGAGATGAGTTTTCATTTCTACTCAATCTCTGCTCATGTGTTATCAGTCATGCATGTAGTTCATCAACTAAGAAGTTTGTGAGATCCTTTGTGTCTTCTATGGTGGTGAGAATCACATCGAACTTTGAGGGTAGGACCCTCAACAGTTTCTCCACAATCCTCCTTTCTTCAAGAATTTCTCCATGAGACCTCATCTGTGTGACCATACCAATCACATGTGTGGAAAATGAGTCAATGTTATCTGACTCCTTCATGCAAATATTCTCAAAATCTCTCCTCAGCAATTGTAGCTTTGCTGTCTTCACTTTATCCATGCCTTGATAGGCTGTCTTGAGAGTTTGCCATGCTTCTTTGGATGTCTTAGCTGCTGCTATCCTTGGAAACACACTCTCATGCACTGCTTGATACAATAATACGAGGGCTTTAGAATCCTTCTTCTTATAGCTCTTCAACAGATCTTTCTCTGCCTGAGTTAACCTATTAAACTCATTTTCATATGCTGGTTCTTCAAAGCCATCTTCAACAAATTCCCATAAGTCTTGTGAGGCAAGCAAAGCTTTCATGGTTATTGCCCAATAGTCATAGTTTTTCCCATTAAACTGTGGGAGATGAGTATTAAAGATACCCATGCTAGTGCTGGTGCTGGAGCCAACCATTCTTGCACTCTTAAAATACTTGACTGTGTATTAAAATAACTGATTGTCTTCAACAGCAACACAAAAAACTAGCTTGAGAAATACCTTGGATTTTTGACTGAGTCTTCACTCTGCTGGAGAAGCTGCTGCAGCAAGAAACCCTTCCTTTAGCTTCTTTGACACCTTCAAAGAGCCTAGACAAGCTCTGATACCACTGTTGGGAATTTTCTGTTAAATTCCAAAACAAAATAATGAACAGAGAACAATGTTGTGTTTTCTCCACAGGATCTTAACACAGGGAAGCTAAACTTGATTGCTGAAGAACAGAGTCTTAGATGCACAATAAAACCTTGTATTCATTAATAAAAACTACCTGATACAAAAGATCTTCCTCTTAACAGAGGGATTCACCAAAAAACTTCCAATTCCACACAAAAAAAATTACTCTGTTTCAGCTCCAAATTTTTAGACTACTTTGTGTAAAAATAGAACTTACATTTACTGCTGTAAAAATTTTCTCCTCACTTTTCACTCCTCACTCACGAGCTGCTGCATATTTCTATTTCTTCAACGAACAACCATTTGCATTTTACACTGCTATGTATATTTCACATTACATTTCAACAAAAAAAAACATTACATTATATTCGCTACTGCAAATTTTCTTTCATTGCTCAACGAACAAGGAAAATACCCACGCTGCTGCTCCTATCTTCATTACATGCTCCCCCTATATTTTCTTAACAAAAAAAACTTACACATATACTTTCACCCTTTTTCCTATCATACTCCCGTGAATAATTAAAAACAATAAAATTAAATGGTTTTACCAAAGTTTACTTGTGCCCATACTCCCGCTAATAGAAAATAATAAAATTAAAAAATTTTACCTACGTTCTACCCATCACAATAAATTTCATTCATTACTTTTACGGAAAAACTGGCGGTCAAAACAAAAAAAACTTCACGCAAGGTTCATGGATCAATGGCGGAGACCTGTACAGTAGCTTTAGTTTCAATCGGACAGTGGACAGCCTTGACCTCAATCAAACGGCTATCGCTCAATAAAACCAAACGAATGTTATGCTCCGAAGAAAAGCTGTTTTGAAAAACGTACTGAGGACATGCGTCAAATGGTGATTGTATCACTGCCCTCCGGAGGAAAACCACTTGCTCAGCAAAAGTGGTGCGATAAAACGTTGGCTGTTTTGCTGGAATAAATGCATTGCACGACAGTTGAAATTATAATTTCAACAATCTGAGCATGCTGTGTAAATGAGTCTGTTAAGCTTTATTATTAGTAGGACCAGCCGAGCCGCAAGTCCATGGGTTTTCTATAATGAAATATATACACAAAGTATATATATTCCCATTATCACGATGGGCCAATATGAACAGACAACTTACTCCTGCATTTGCCTGAACACATGTCGAGCACTTTGTCTTCCAACGACAAAACAAAGGATTTGTTTATCTCTGAAAAAAGGAGCTCTAAATGCATGAGTGATCAACTATTCCACTTTCATGTGGCAACTAAATGTCTATATTCTTCTCAAATGCAATAACATGAATAACATGCCTGATACATTATTCCTGAACTGGGCTTTTTCTTTGTAGAACAAAAATATTGTTTGCAGGCTCTCATCCCTGAAAATCATTCGAAAGGATAAACGATGAAATTCTCGCTTAATTTACTTTTCTTCATTTGTGATAACAGTGAAATAGAGTTACCAATGTATTTGGTGGTGAAATCTCAACGCTCTTCAGTTTTCACTGCCAGTAACCAAATTCAATTTCTCCATTAGTAAAGTATTTTTCTTATACTCCCTATAGAATTACTCTACCTAGGTCTGTTTATTCTCAGTATGATTATTTAGTGAGATTAATCGGCATATTAAAAATGTAGTTCTTTCTACTTATACAGAAACAGTTTTGCAAGGAGCATTGCCATTGCGAGGGAGTCGGTGCCATTCATTCTGTGAAAAATGGTATTTCACTCATTTTGTTTTATCAATTTATCCAAAATGACTACATAACCGTGGCTTTGGAAAGAAAACCAATAGATGGTATGGCTAATTAAAAGCTTTAAACCCAACTATTATATACTAGGTCTACTCAATTGGCGGGAAATCAACTTAGAAAAAAAAAAAATTAATACAGAGCATGACTGTTAGTTTACTAGACCTTCATTGAATAATTGAAAACTTTTGCCTTTAGGCCCATAAAGTATAAAAATATAACATGCAGAAATACAGAACCTACCTTGTTTCTGAAAACTAAAAAACATAAAAATAAATAAAGAAATATCGTTGAGGCTAGAGAACATGCCTCTCAATTACACCACTTGTACCATCCCCTCAGCAAATAGAATGTGACAATGGCCATCAACTGTTTGGCTTCTTGGTGTTCTGCTATATATTCTTTACAAATAATAAATTAGTGATTTTGCAGCAGGTGCAACATTTTAGGGATAACAACTTCCCCTTAGAAGCTGATTTAAGATCTTACCCAGTTAGTTGAAAGCTTTGGTTGCAGGTAACTATGCGTGGAGTAAGCATCTCAAGATCGAGGCGCTTGATGTTCAAGTTAATTAAAAATACCAACTGCAAGTAGAGTGAGAAAGGCTTGCATGCAAAAAGGGAAGCCAGACCTGAAAACGAGAAAGCAACACAGAATGCGAGCCCAGTGAGAAAGACCGACATGCAAGAAGGGAAACTAGACCTGAAAACGAGAAAGCTACACAGACTGTAGGAAATAAGGAAGCGAGATTTAATAAGTTTACAGTAAACTTCATGAAATTGATGGAGAAACTCGAGGCCAATCATTGCACCTCTCTTTTGCTGGCTCTCAAAGCCTCAAGTTGCAGCAACAATGTCTCCTTTGCTAGCTCGAGCAACAATGTCTTGAAAGGTGAAAATCAGCGCACTACTCTCTCGGGTATGCACCGGCTAAGGATGGTGTCATTTACAATACTAGAGCTTACAATACTAATGTTGCATGCATGCAAAAGGACATGTGGAAAGGTCCTTGGAAGACATGTGGAAAGGATCTTGGAAGGACATTCGCTGCAGTAACTTTGGATGTATGCCCTTCTAAAAACGTTTTGGATATAGAAAAAACTTTGCACGATAAAACTGTTTGGATATGGAAAAAGATTTGCATGATAAAAGACTTTGCCACAACCGGACTTTGGTTAAAATAACATAGGACTTCGGTTAAAATAACGTTGGGTGAACCTTCCTGCATCGAGGTACATGAAGCTTACAATAAGAGGTCGAATATTTTCTCTCGAAATATTTTGGTTAAAATTTTGATGAATGAACTTGCCAACATAAAACTTAGTTTAAATTGATAGAGGCCACAAAAAAATTTAGGTCAACCAGTAAATTAATAGGTGGTCAATGATCTAACGATCGCTAGAGTCCTGCTGAAGGCAGGGACTAATAAGAAGTGCATATAAAAATAATGAAAGGAATTTATTACAGTACTTTATCCTAGTTACAAACAAATCTTGTTGTTTGAACTCAAGAAAATTGATAGAGTTTGAGATACGTGTAAGGACCAATCCCAGTAAATTCCTCAATTGTTGAATTATAAAAGACTATGTGTGGATATAGGAAATATCTAGTTTACTTATTCTCGAAATGTGAAGTATGAAAGAACCGTAGGGAATAATAAGTTGATATTGTTACACCGGTTAACATAGAATTATTTTTTGTTTGTTTTCTTTTAACAAAAAGAAAAAGGGAAACAAGCTTATTCCTAAAATAATTATGTATTAAGAGTTAGTGGTTGTAAATAAACATCTCAATCAAAACAGAATGGTAGAGATGCACAAACAATAATAAATTCATCACTTATTACAGATTGGCGTAATTTATTTGTCATAAGAATTGGCCGAGGATATTATCTGATGCTAAACTACCTATGAGGAGTCATTCTCGGTAAATACTACCCAGAATGTTCTTAAAGTAAGTTTTAAGTTAACTAAATTGTCATTACGGAAAGTAACAGGAAATTGCACACTTTAATGGGGAACAAAATTGAAATTTAGCAAAATTGGGTGAAATCATTTAAAATTTGGGCCAAGACAACGACGGGTTGGCAACCCAAGATCTGTCGAGAAACCCCAACTAACTGAGCAAGAAATTAATTACAAAAAAATACAGATTGAAATTAATTAGCTTATTTTAACACCCCCCCCCCCCCCCTTAATTACGACCGCTAAACTAAGACATGACTCATGACAACTCAAACATGTATGTAGGTCTATGTCTCAACTAGACTTACAACACCCAATTTTCTTCTATGAAACTCAAACACATATTTTGCTAATGACTTAGTAAATATATCAGCCAATAGATCACTAGATTTACAAGGCTTCAAGTGAATTTCTCCATTGCTCACAAGTTCTCTAATAAAGTGATATCTAGTATCAATATGCTTGCTCTTTTAATGAAACACACTATTTTGGGATATCGCAATCGATGAGGTGTTGTCACACTATATTATTGTTGATCCTTGTTATTTCTGCTTGAGTCCATCAAATACTCTTCTTAACCAAACTACTTGACATGTTGTTGATGTTGCTGCTACATATTCTTCTTCTGCTGATGAAAGTGTCACAATGGGATGCTTCTTAGATTTCCATGAACTCACACCTAAACCAAGATGAAACAAAAACCAAAAGTGATCTTCCTATTATCCAAACTTCCTGCAAAATCATTGTCTGTGTATCCAATCAAATCCTTCTTTTCTGTGATTGCATACATTATGCCACAATCTCTAGTTCCTGCTATGTATCTAAGAATTCTTTTTCCTGCACTCTAATGTGTGTCTTTTGGAGTCTCCATAAATTTGGAAATCAAACTCACTCCTTTCATGATATCTGGTCTTGTAGTTGTGAGATACATGAGGCTTCCAACCAATATTTTGAATAGAGTTGGATTGACATCTGATCCTTCATCATCCTTGCTTAACTTTGTACCTGTTGCAACTGATGTAGGGACAGGTTTGCAATTTTCCATCATGAATCTTTTCAACAAATCTTTGGCATATTTATTTTCACAAATAAAAATTCTTTTTCAGATTTCTCAACTTCTATGCCAAGAAAATATTTCATGAGACCAAGATTTGTCATCTCAAATTATTTCATCATGGCTGCTTTAAATTCATCTAACTCAAAATCACCTGTAAAAATCATGTCATCAACATATACGCAAACAAGCAAAATCTGTCCATCCTCATTTACCTTTGTGTACAAGGTAGCCTCAATGTTGCTTCAGTCCATAGAGCGCTTTCTTCAACCTGAAAACTTTATCTTCGTTACCTTCAACTTCATAACTTGGAGGCTACTGCACATAAATTTCTTCTTCTAGAATTCCATTCAAAAAGGCTAATTTCACATCCATCTTATATACTTTCCACTTGTTTTGAGTTGTTGTGGCTAGAATTGCTCTTACAGTATCCAATCTGGCTACCAGAGAAAATGTTTCTCCAAAGTCTATTCATGGTTGTTGCGAGAATCCTTTTGCTACAAGTCTTGCTTTAAATATGTCAATTTCACCCTTCTCATTCAACTTTGTCTTGTACACCCACTTTACACTAATGATATTTTTGTCCTTTTGAAAATCAATCAAATCCCATGTATCATTCTTTTCAATAGCTTCAATTTCTTCATCCATGGCTTGCACCCAATTTTCATCTTTGATTTCTTCTTCAATCGAAGAAGGTTGGAATGACGACAATGCAAAATTTGAAATAACATCCAAATCATCATAAATATCTTTCAGACTTCTCATCTTTCTCTTACCATTGCTTGATTCATCACCTGATTTATTACTTGAAGAATCTCAATCTGTTGATCTGATTGAAGATATATGCTACTCAGAAAATCTTGGAGTCCTTGTTGGCGTGTCTATGTTTGGTGTTTTCACCTGTGATTCTTTCTTCTCCTTTTTTGCTACATCATCTTCTTCCATCAATGTCACTTTTGCATCAACTATTTTGTCTACTGTTCCATTCCATGACTCTTGTTCTTTGAACACAATATCTCTGGTAATTATGGTCTTCTTCGTTATAGGGTTATATAATTTGTAAGCTTTTGATTGCTCACTATAACCAATAAATATGCATTTTTCACTTTTATCATCCAATTTTCCTCTTCGCCCCTTAGGCACACGTGCATAAGCTACACATCCAAATACTCTGAGATGAGATACGCTGCAATACATACTTGACCATACTTATTCTCGTACTCTGTTCATCGCACTCTTTGTAGGAGATCTGTTGATCACATAAATAGCACATGCAACTTCTTCTGCCCAATACTCATTAGAAAAGTTTCTTCCTTTCAACATGCTTCTTACCATGTTCATAATTGTCTTGTTCTTTCCCTCTGCTACACCATTCTATTGTGGTGTGTACCTAGTTGTAAACTTTCTTGTGATTCCATGTTGTTTGCAGTAATCATGGAATGCCTTTGAGTCATATTATCCACCACGATCTGACCTTAATACCTTGATCTATCAATCACTTTGGTTTTCTACTAAGGCTTTGAATTCTTTGAACTTTGCAAAAGTTTCAAACTTCTGCTTCAAGAATTAAACCTAAGTCTTTCTGATATAGTCATCAATGAAAGTGAGGAAGTAACAACTTCCACCAATCGATTGTGTCTTCATAGGTCCACAAAAGTTTGTATGCACTAGTTCGAGAGGTTTCTTTGCTCTGTATGCAACTCCCTTTGGAAAAATTTCACGATGTTTCTTTCCAAAGATGCAACACTCACAAGTACTAGCAGGTTCTTTGATGGGAGCTAATCCTCTGACCATCTTTTTCGGCTGCAACAATCTTAAACCTAAAAAGCGCAAGTGTCCAAACCGAAAGTGCCATAACCCATAATCATCAGAACCCGCAACTAAAAAAGAACTGGCATGATCACTATAATTCATAATTAGAGGAAAGACTATGTTCCTCATCATCTGCACCTTCCCTATCAACTGCTTACTTGGGGGATTGTCATATATAACACATTCTTGACCTTGAAAGATAACTTTGTATCCTTTTTATGTCAATTAACCAACACTTATCAAATTATGTTTGAGGCTAGGAACATAATATACCTCTAAGATTGTCTGTGGCTCCCCCTGCTTGGTTAGAATGTTGACCACTCCTTTGCCATTTACTTCCACAGTTTTGTCAGTCCCCAACTTTACCTTTGTTTTCACAGATTGATCGAAATTTGCAACCAAATTCTTGTTGCATGTCATGTGATTACTGCAACCACTGTCTAACAGCCACACACTAGAGGAAGGTTCATGCATGGTATGGCAAGCTAGGAACATGGAGTTAGCATTCTCTGTAGTGACATTAGCTCTCTGATTCCCTTGATCAGCTATCTTCTTCCTGCAATCACAAGCATAGTGACCAAATTTATTGCAATAATAACATCTCACCTTTGATTTGTCAACTCTTTGATTATTGTTAAAGCTTCTGTAATTGTTTCCACTTTCATGTTCATGCTCTTCTCAGCCATCTCTCTGACCACCATGTCTTCCGCTTCGTCCTCTGCCTCTCGATCTACTTCTGTCTCGACCTCTGTCTCTTGAAATAAAAACCTGACTTTTGAAAGCGGTCTCTAAAGTGGAATCCTTATTGTTGTCTATCCTTGCCTCATGGGATAACAGTGATCCCATCATCTCATCAACTGTCAATGATACCAAATCATTGGCTGCTTCTATGGCTGCGACCACATCATCAAATTTGGTAGACAAGGATCTGAGGACCTTCTCAACCACTGTTTGATCTTTAATTTCCTCACCATAGATTTTTAACTGATTTACGACAGTTATGACCATATTCATGAAAGAACCGATGTCTTATGTCTCCTTCATTTGCAGACATTCAAAATCCCTCCTAGTATTCTGCAACTTAACAATATTGACTTTGACCATGTCTTTATAGCTTGTTGTCAAAGTATCCCATTGTTTCTTTGCTGAAGACAAAATCATAATCTTCTGGAACACTACTCGGTCCACTCCCTACTGGATAAGATCCAATGCTTATGCATTCTTCTTTTTGTCTTTCTTCCATTGTTCCCTCTTTGTATTACTAAGCTCTTGTTCTTCTGCTTCATTCTTAGGTTCTGAAAACCCAAGCTGAACATAATCTCAAACATCATGAGCCTGCAAAGTGGTCGCCATCTTAATGGCACACACATCGTAATCTTTCCCTGTAAAGAGTGAGAACTGAGGCTAGAAATTTGAGAACGCTATCTTTCCTTAAAACTTCTCTTCAGAAACCCTAAATTTCATATTTTGATAAACTTGCAAAACTCCTCAAAAATACTTCTTGTTATCTTTTTTTATATATAATTTTTTTTTTTAATTTATATATAAAAAAAACTTTTAATATAAAAAACTTTTATTATTTTTTTAATATAAAAAAATATTCTTTTATATAAATAATATTTATATTAAAAAATACGTTTTATAATCCTTTCAAAATAAATATTATAAATTCCCATATATCACTTTATAACTTTAATGAAAAACCCATGTGCTTGTTATGAAGCACTTCACGTCACCTTCAAAAAAATAAGAAGTCAACGTATGCATACGGCTTCAATAAACCGCGGGACCCACATTACTTTGATTTCGGTGAACTTAATAAGAAAAGGACAACCCCACATGTGAACTTTGCTAACTCGTTCAAACGTTCAGTATGTTATTTACGGCCTGCGCTCTTTCCTTCCGAATCATAAAAGCCGCGAAGCTAACCCGATTTTTCATGGAAGCGTAGTTAAACGAAAACCGCCCGATTTTATGTACTAACAAAGTTTTAAATTTGTGCGGTTTTTAATCGTTCCATAAATTTGCAATGCAATTAAAAAAAATAATCATTGTTTTTGGGCCCATCACTGGTTTTCTTTTCTTGGTCTTCTTTTTACTTACTGGCTCAGCAGGTACTATGGATCTCTTGATCTTTCTTTAGCTCTAATACCAATTTGTTGGAAAGACAGAAGAAACACACAATTCACCCAAAATAAACTAGTTGTCACTCTTCTATTTATCACACAAAACTTGATTTTTACAATAAACCCAGTAAAGGTTATTTAACTATTTATCACACAAAACTTGATTTTTACAATGAACCCGGTGAAGAGTATTTAACCTTTTATCACACAAAATTTGATTCTTACAATGAAGCCGTTGAAGGTTATTTAACTAGTGACTCCCCTAAAATATCTTGACATGCAAGCACACACTAAAAGTCGTCTAGCACACACTAAAAGTTGTCAACCCTTATTTATCACATAAAACTTGATTTTTACAATGAACCGACCTTTTATCACACAAAATTTGATTCTTACAATGAAGCCAGTGAAGGGTATTTAACTAGTGACTCCCCTAAAATATCTCGACATGCAAGCACACACTAAAAGTTGTCAACCCTTCAACACTCAACACTCATCACTCAAAGTCGTCTAGCACACACTAAAAGTCGTAACCCTTCAACACTCATCACTCAGTTCACTGACTCTCTAAGTTTAGCCAACACACTAAAAGTCGTCAACCCTTCAACACTCATCACTCATCACTCAAAGTCGTCTAGCACACACTAAAAGTCGTAACCCTTCAACACTCATCACTCAATTCCCTGACTCTCTAAGTTTAGCCAACACACTAAAAGTCGTCAACCCTTCAACACTCATCACTCATTACTCAGTTCACTGACTCTCTAAGTTTAGTCGCTAACCTCTGGAAACCTCCGGATAAAAAAAATAAGTTTAGCCAACACACTAAAAGTCATCAACCCTTCAACACTCATCACTCATCACTCAAAGTCGTCTAGCACACACTAAAAGTCGTAACCCTTCAACACTCAACACTCATCACTCAGTTAACTGACTCTCTAAGTTTAGCCAACACACTAAAATTCGTCAACCCTTCAACACTCATCACTCATCACTCAGTTAACTAACTCTCTAAGTTTAGTCGCTAACCTCTGGAAACCTCCAGATAAAAAAAAGTTGAGGGACATCTCAATGCTAGCCTTGAGATAAGTTGTAAATAAAACAAGAAAAAGGGAAAACCATTAGACTTGTAAAACCAACCATATCCCAAGAATCTTACCAACAAGTTGTAAAATCTGGAAAGGACACCGAAAACAGCGCCACAAACCCTTGCGAAAAAAACTGCAACAAGAATGAGATATGGTTACAACAGAGAATCCCTGTTTTCTTTCCCACGAATAAATAAAAATAAAAAAGCTAAATCTCAGTCGAAATGCAAAGAAGCGAGCAAAAACTAAACCAAGACCTAAAACGCTGGCAGAGAAGCGAGCAAGAGCTAAACCAAGACCTAAAATGCTATAGGTGAGCAATGGTGACCACGAGAAAGCCAAACCAAGACCTAAAATGCTATAAGTGAGCAGTGATGACCACGAGAAAGCTAGTAAGTAAATGTATGGGGTTAGGGTTTAATAACCCTTCTTTCCAGCCACTTTCTTTCTAACCACCTTCTTGATCCAACCGTTAAACATATTTTTATGATCTAACATAATTAACAGAACATAATGATACCAGGTTCTTGATCTAACCGTTAAACATCTTTTTATCATCTAACATATAATCTAACGAAACATAATGATAACAAGTGAGTCAGAAAAAAGTTTTCTCAGAAAAAATCAAATGTAATTATCATTTATTTTAATTTTTAAAAATTTAATTAATATCTATTTTTATTTATTTTAATTAGTATCTATCTAAATATTCAAGAGAAAGATTGAGACATTAATCTTATTAACAACAAACAATTTCACCATCATATAATAGCACCCAATGTCAACACCCTATTTTTTTAATAGAAATGTAATTATTATTTATTCTAATTTTAAAAATTTAATTAATATTTATTTTAATTATTATCTATCTAAATATTCAAGGGAGATTGACACATTAATCTTATTAACAACCAACAATTTCACCATTATATAGTAGCGCGCCCAATGTCAACCCTCATTTTTCCCCTATTTTTTTCACAATAATGAAAATGGGTAATAAAAAAAATTGGAAATATTAACTTTCACTATCACATCAAATAAAATATAATTTTCACTATCACATCAAATAAGATATCATATTCTCGTAGATATCAAAACCTAAAGCCCACACAATTAAAAACACCACCTCCAAATCCCACACAATTAGAAACACTTTCACCAAACCATGTAGCTGACTGACAACGTCTAACTTATAAACAAAAATAGAGGACAGTAATATAATAACATTCTACAACACTTAGCGCTTATCTGGTGATGGGAAAAGATCAGTAATATAATGGCTTTCTATAAACTATATGGGAAATGGAGGCCTTCGTTGTTCAATTTCTGCTCGATCTCTAAATAAATACGCTCCTCCATCTGTGGCGTGAAATGCTTCTTCCACTCGCCCACTTTTCCAGCTGCGTTTCTGATCCAGCTGCGTTATCGACCACTGCATTCTCCGCCTCCCCGGGCATCGAGGGTTCCGATCCGGTGGTTTTTAGTCCGCGTTCTCCTTCCGATAGCTCTGATTCCTCAGCGCTTAGGTGGGTATCAATTGGTGATTTGGCAGACCGGCGTGGTATGGGTAACGTGGAGTCTTTGAATTCGGTGTCGCCGAAGGATAGCTCCTCGTCCCCGGTGCCTAGCAAGACCGTGTTTTCGAAAAGCGGTGTGGCTGGCAGGATTGGAGAGGTCAGCAAGGGTTCGTTCCCGGTTCCCCGGTCTTCGTTCATGAGTGGAGATCCCGCGGGTTTTGCCGTGCCTCATGATAATATTGGGGTGTTTTATAATAGCAGTATTATAAATAAACATAACAATAGGAAATACGATAATAATATGAACAGTAATAGTAGTAATATGTTTAATAATAATAATTTTATTAATGATAATAATAATAATTA
This sequence comes from Pinus tabuliformis, assembly GCA_031772625.1. Lineage (NCBI taxonomy): Eukaryota > Viridiplantae > Streptophyta > Pinopsida > Pinales > Pinaceae > Pinus > Pinus tabuliformis. The sequence goes on along the minus strand of CM062807.1, from coordinate 753,447,669 downwards.
TAATAATAACACTTATAATAATAATAAATTCATTAATAACTTTAATAATTATAATAATAATAATAATAATATGAATTATTATAATAACAGTAATAATATGAATAATAATATTGACATTATTAGTTATAATAGTAATAACAATATTAATAATAATAATAATATTAATTTTAGTAATAATAATATTAATAATATTAACTGGACAGACAAGAGTAACAAAATCATCTCTAACTTGAAATATAATAAGAATAATAGGACTCCTGGTAGTAATAATCTTTCTTCTCTTTCTAGAAATAGGGTTATAAATCTTTCTAGTTTCGTTTTTCCCCCTTCTGTTTTCAAGGTTCTGGGCAAGGGTTTAAATTTTGCCTTAGCCCCTAGAAAAATTCCTGTGGAAGATATTATTTGTGATATTGAGTTTGGGATCAGAGGTTTACCTGATAGGATCAAGGATACTATTAGGCAGGATTGTGCAGTTGCCTTGAGAAAGGCTAGGCCGCCTAAGAGTAACCTTAGCAAGGATGAATATCTAGCTCTCAGATCCTTAAACCAGAACAAAGATATCATTGTTCTTAAGGCAGACAAGGGTGGTGCTGCCGTCATTCTTAACAGGGTTGATTACCGCAGCAAGATGTTGGATCATCTTCATAATAGTGGTAGCTACAAAAAGCTTCCTAAAAATCCTTTGAAGAAGGTTGCTAGAAATGTGGCTTTGGCCATTAAATCCATTGGCTCATTAAGTTCCTTGCACCATAAGCTCATTGAAAGCAACCCTATTACTCCTAGAATCTATGGTCTCCCCAAGATTCACAAGGAAGGAGCCCCCTTAAGGCCCATCGTCAACACCATTGGGGGTCCTACCTACCTTCTTGCGAAGTTTCTTGCGTTGAAGCTTAAACCCTTGGTTGGTCGGACGGAGTCATTCGTAAAAGACTCTGCTTCCTTTATTGAAGAACTCAAGGACATTAAGCTTGATCCTGGGGACATTCTTGTGAGTTTTGATGTTGTCTCCCTGTTCACTTGCATCCCTATTAATGAGGCCATGGAGGTGATCAACCGCCTATCGGATCCTGACACGGCTAGGTTGGTTGAGATCTGTCTCACTTCCACCTTCTTCAGTTTTGAAGGAGAGTTCTTCGAGCAAACCTGTGGGGTTGCGATGGGCTCCCCCCTTTCCCCTGTTGTTGCTAATCTGTTTATGGAAGATTTTGAGTCCAAGGCTCTTAGCTCTTCCCGGCTCTTGCCTAAGCTGTGGAGAAGGTATGTGGATGACACCAATGTCATATGGCCTCATGGCCAGGATGAGCTTGATCTCTTCTTTGATCATCTCAACAATCAATCCTCAGCCATTAAGTTCACTAAGGAGCAGGAAGTTGATGGATGCCTTCCATTCCTTGATATTCTTATTTCTAAGAATAGTGATGGTTCCCTCACCCATCAAATTTTTCGAAAGAAAACTCATACGGAGCAATATCTTCATGCCAGTTCCCACCATTTCCCGGCTCAAAAGATGGGTGTTCTCAATACCCTTGCTACTCGAGCCCTAAGGATCTCGAACAAAAAGAGCTTTGAGAAAGAAAAATCCCATCTGCTTGATGTCTTTGTTGAGAATGGTTATAGTAGATACATGGGTCAGAAGGCTTTCCTTAAAGCTTCCAAGAATGCTCTGACTAAAAGGGAACCGAAGGAACGAATTCCAGGTGTCCATCTTCCGTATGTTCAGGGGACCACTGATAGAATTGGAAGGATTCTCAGGAAGCATAGTATCCCTGTGACCTTTAGGCCCCTGAACACCATTCGTATGTTCCTCAGATCAGTGAAGGATCCTATAGACCCTAAGGATATGAAAGGTGTTTATATGATCCCTTGTTCCTGTGGGACCCCCTATATTGGGGAGACTAGTCGCTCCATTAATCAAAGGATTAGCGAACACGCAGCGGACCTTAAACATAGGCGAGCTAAGTCTTCCTCTTTAGCTGAACATGCTGAGAAAACCAATCATCATGTTTGTATTGAGGAGGCTAGTGTTATTGCTAAGGTTTCGCATTTCCTTCATCGTAAATTTAGGGAAGCGCTTGAGATTGAAAAAAGGCCAAGCAATCTCAATAGAGAGGATGACTGGAAAATCAGTAGGTGTTGGGTCCCAGCGCTCTCTTCCTAGTTGTTTTTCCGCCCTCCTCTTTAGGTTTTTTACTTTTATTTTTATATTTTTATTTATTATTTATTATTTATTATTTATTATTTATTTATTTTTATTTTATTTATTTATTTAGTTTTTATCTTTATTTTTATTGTTATTTTTATTTATTATTTTATTTATTATTTATTTATCTTTATTTATTTTTTATTATTTATTTAATATTAATTTTAACTAATTTATATTTATTTATTGATTTATTTACTTTATTTATTCTAATTTTATTTATTTATTAGTTTTATTATTACTTTTTATTTACTTATTTTAACTTATACTTTTTAACTAACCTAACTTCCTTTTGATATTCTTTATTATTAGGTCTTTTATGTAACTATCTTTCCATTTAATCATTAATTATTTTATAATTTTTAATAATACTTTTAAATAAGATTATTTTATATATTACTTAGGCTTTTAATTTATATTTTAAGGTCCTTTATTTAACTAAATTTCCTTCTATATTCTAATTAACTTATAATTTTTAATAATATTTTTTGAACTAAATACCCATCATAAATATGTTATATATTTTTATATTTATTTATTGATTTATTTACTTTATTTATTCTAATTTTATTTTTATATTTATTTAATATTTATTTATTGATTTATTTACTTTATTTATTCTAATTTTATTTATTTATTAGTTTTATTATTACTTTTTATTTACTTATTTTAACTTATACTTTTTAACTAACCTAACTTCCTTTTGATATTCTTTATTATTAGGTCTTTTATGTAACTATCTTTCCATTTAATTATTAATTAATTTATAATTTTTAATAATACTTTTAAATAAGATTATTTTATATAACTATCTTTCCATTTAATTATTAATTAATTTATAATTTTTAATAATACTTTTAAATAAGATTATTTTATATATTACTTAGGCTTTTAATTTATATTTTAAGGTCCTTTATTTAACTAAATTTCCTTATTCTAATTAACTTATAATTTTTAATAATATTTTTTGAACTAAATACCCATCATAAATATGTTATATATTTTTATATATATTAGTCCTAAATCTTACTAATTAAACTAATAAAATAATTTTGACCCCGGTCCTAGAGTCAAAATATCTGTTGGTCAAGTTAGCCGTTGGAGGCTCCGCTTAGACTATTTAACATGCTAAGCTGGATCTGTTTCTTCATCTTGTCATGACGATGAACCACACTAGTTGGTTCGAAACGCGTCGACAAATGGTATTCCATGTGATTTTCGCCGAAAAATCTCTCACTAACTTGAATTTTTTTATTTAAAAGTTAGTTATGGCCAACCAGGGAATTTACAGGAAAAGTAACTAATTCAAAGTTTCATTTACCATACAATTAAGGGACAGTTACTCCCGCCCCTACAAATAAATCATCTCAATTGGGGAAACAAAAGCCAAGAGGGGATGAGAGGAAATTACCTCAGGCATCTGAAGGAGAGACAGGAAAGTATTTTCTTCCTCGAATAGGACGTTGTTGAGGAAGGGAAGGACACTGCTAGTTAGGTGTTCTTGAGTTTGTGGGTTGCCAGTGGAATCCTTGAGATAGACTGGATAGTCTATGAATCCCTAGGCTCGAATGGAAAAGTCTTGAAGTCTTTGGATGAACCTTGAGAGCTCCTTGATTATTATTTTTTTGAAAATGGAAACTAGCACAGGGTGGGTTGCCAGTGGAATCCCTAAGACAGATTCGATATTTTGTGAATCCCTAGGCTGGAATGGAAAAGTCTTGAAGTATTTGGATGAACCTTGAGAGATCCCTGATTATTACTATTCTGAAAATGGAAACTAGCACGAGGAAAACGAGTAGTGCTTACTGTTCTCATGGAAACTAGCACGAGGAAAACGAGTAGTGCTTACTGTTCTCGTTGGTCAGGTGGAGTGACCACCTTCCTTTGTATTTTCCTAGGCAGCCTAAACTAACTTTAATAAGTTCTTTGTATTATTAAAATTTATCTTTCAAAACATAAGAAATAGATGTATTTAACAAGGGCTGCATGCAGTGGCAGTCCCTGCTGGGTTTGAAATATTAAAGGATGCTATGCTAACAAGAAGTGTTTAAAAAAAATGATATTAAGTTATTTATGATGCTTTACAAGTTCTGAGGAACATCTTCCCCTAAATAACATAAATGCACTATATTAAAAGTATTGCAACTCTACAATATCAACAGATATTGCAAGTTTTGCAACCTAATTTGCAACAATTAAGTTAAGAATTGTTACCAATCAATGAACAAAATTCAGACTATAGATGTCTGTCATTCCCTACCTATACTTCCAGTTGAACTATGCAATGGAAGATAAAATAATACCCTCCTGAATGATTGCTATAGGCTTTTTTGGGCAATATATCCTTGACAGAACTGAAAAAATGACAACCTTGTGTGTTTAATATACACCTATACGCTAATGGATTAAACACCTATACGCTGATGGAGCTAGATTGCTAAAGGCCTCTTGAACATGAAAATCATTTCCCAGAGTTTATAAAAACACAACTCTATGTAGTTGTTTGCAAGGGATGACGAACACTCGGATATTTATATCTCGGATGGATATAAAAAGGGGTTTAAGCTAAGAGCTGCCAAATTACAATGTGACTCGGTATTTTGAAGCAAAACCTTCCACTCGCACCAAAGTCTTTATTCCATAAGAAGCTCCACAAGTAGTATTCATCACCAAACAAGCGATTTCACTCACTTGTGTGTTGCCTCATCGCATTGCCCCATCATGTCTATGACATATTGGTTCACTTTCTTTGTCACGGGTTGTTGACCAGCAGATAGCTACTTGGCAATAATTCTAGAGAGTGAGGGCAGGTAAGCTACTTTGCCTCCACTCCCGCTTAGGTGGGTCATCTAGCTACAACGCATGTAACATATAAGAAGGCTAAGACTTTTCACTTGCACTATTAGGTGGCTTTGGTTACCAACATCAAACACATGTTTTCCTGGTCAACATAATATGTGCCTAAAAATACATTATTCATTAAAGTTCTTAAATGTCCAGGATAGTAGTGCATATTGAACATAGTCTTCACCTTTACGGGGGAAATTTCATAAATATTTCCCATTCATTTCCAGCCACTGCATAGTTGGAAGTAATATGTCAAAGGTCAAGAAATCAATGGTGAACATTGAAGAAGAAAGCTACAGTAATACAAAAGGAAGAAATACAAATACGATAAGCAGGTAACCAGTCCCTAAATAACAGTCATCAACAATTATCAGTATACTTGTAGGTGCTGTCAATTTCATCAACCCACAAGAGCTATTGAACAATGTGACAGATAAAAAAATAAAACCAAATGGACCTTTTATTAGGCATCTTCAAACCATAAGTGAGAAGGAAGAGCAAATAAATTTATAACAGGAAACTGGGAAGAGTTCTCAGATTTGGAAGGACATGACAAAAAGTGGTACATGTAAAATCCTATTTTCTTTCTTGGTCAAGCTACTTGATAGCCATCGTGAAACACTCCTTTACACACACAGCCAAAGGCAAGGTAATATTTCTTATTTGAAGTCCGAGCATTCAAGAAAAGACTTCTATGGCCAATGGTTGTAGGCCTTCTGTTGGTTCTATTGCATGGAGAGCATCTGGAAATACTATGCAGACATCAGATGGCTCTGCACAGTCTGCGAAGGATAAAATACGCTCATCCAACGCTCCAAAGATAAGACCCTCATATGATGATTTTCAATTGCAGAATAAAATTTCTTCATATAATGCTGAAGTGAAGAGCACGGTCAGGTCGGATTCTGATTCCACCTATGTTGAGATTTGACAAATCATATATCAAGAGTACAGAGATTTCTTCCTCTTTTTACGGAGAGTCCTGAAAACCCTTTATCAATGCTAAGTTGCAGAGTTCTATCCTGCCATTACCTGTGGCTGAAGGTTGAATACTCTCTTGTGAATGGCTTGACCTATAGTGACCAGCATTTCACGCGTATATTTCATATGTTCGAACATAAGTTCAACTTAGCTGCAGAGATAAATATTTCAACTTTAAGCTAAACTACGTCAGATGCTCTTTAGGAGTGGAGTAAAATTTTGAGTTCAAAAGCTGGTTAGCTTTCTTGGTTCATAGTTGTGAGGAGCCAAAAGTTTGGTTTGATATGGTGCTTGGAGACATGGTCAGCTGGATTGTATTGAGTCTTCGATGAAGCTACTTCTTGGAGAAGTATGTTTATTGAAAAATACAAATCTACAACAGGTCCAAAAGAGCATGAATTATGGTTGTTATCTTAGTTGGCCTTGCAGATTCAACGCATAATGAAAGTATTTCTCTACACAAGTCAAACAAAGATAACTGGGATATATCAAAACACTAAGTGTTATATTACTGCAAACATATTGATGGTACTCTATGATTAAGGTATGTGCAAACTTTTAAGTAAGTGATTTGGGATGGGATCTCTTTAATAACGAGGTTATTGGGCTTCTTGCCCCGTTTAATACTGCGTAAATATTTCAAGTTGGAATGATATTATATATATATATATATATATATATACATGTTTTCTCTCTGCATTTCTTTGAAATTCATAATACAGTTGTAATAATTTTATGGTCAGTTGTAGTTCATCGAGGCTAAATATTTGGTTCTTAGTTATCCCTCCTGTCTTTCCATAAAAGTCTTTCCATATAATGAATTTTTTATTTTTATTTTTTGTTTGCATTTTATAATTGCTTGATGTATTTGTCAACAAAGGAACCTCCAACCACAGTGCTAGGGTATAAATCAGTCAACATGTGTGTAAATCACCCCAACAACTAGAGCGCTCAGCTGCCATAAATCATGTTGAAGAAATCCAAGTTCCCCTTAAAATCCAGTGAATATGCCTGATAAGAGCAACCACGGCTAAAAGCGGTCCAAGTAGCAATACAGCAGGTAAAAACTACAATTGAAGACTTTTTATACATTGGAAATAAAACCAATAGATGACGTTAATGGACATATACTACCCTGCACATTAATAGATAGATATCACACGATATAGAACATTAATATATAGATATCACACTATATATTAGAAACAACCCAAAGATCCGTTTCAAAGATCCAACGGTAAAGTGGTCAATGATTATGGATCTTACCCTGCCCATTAATGGATAGACAACACACGATATATTAGAAGCAACTCAAAGATTCAACGATTATGGATGTTACCCTGCCCATTAATGGATAGATAACACACGATATATTAGAAGAAACTCAAAGATTCAACGATAAAGTGATCAACGATTGTGTAGGTAGGTCACTCCACATATGTACGAAGAGAACCCTCGGGTAACTGAAAGGAAACGTTGGTGCAAAAAATAAAAATATGACATGCGGAAAATATGAATGATTTATCATTTGACCAGGACCAAACAATTCTATTGTGAATGATTTATATGCATTGTTGGGCCTAGCTTTCCAGTGATCATTAAGGTAGCGGAATAATTTGTACGGTACATTCAGGCACGCAACAATTGCTTCACAGATTTTGCAATTTATATTCATTTACTATATCTGTGTTGGGAATTTTTTGTTAAATTCCAAAACAAAATAATGAACAGAGAACAATGCTCTGTTTTCTCCACAAGATCTTAACACAGGGAAGCTAAACTTGATTGTTGAAGAACAGAGTTTCAGATGCACAATAAAACCTTGTATTCATTAATAAAAACTACCTGATACAAAAGATCTTCCTCTTAACAGAGGGATTCACCAAGAACTTCCAGTTCCACACAAAAAAAATTACTCTGTTTCAGCTCCAAATTTTTACACTACTATGTGTAAAAATAGAACTTACATTTACTGCTGTAAAATTTTTCTCCTTACTTTTCACTCCTCACTCACGAGTTGTTGCATATTTCTATTTCTTCAACGAACAACCATTTGCGTTTTACACTGCTGTGTATATTTCACATTACATTTGAACAAAAAAAAACATTACATTATATTCGCTGCTGCGAATTTTCTTTCATTGCTCAACGAACAAGGAAAATACCCACGCTGCTGCTCCTATCTTCATTACATGCTCCCCCTGTATTTTCTTAACAAAAAAAAACTTACACATATACTTTCACGCTTTTTCCTATCATACTCCTGTGAATAATTAAAAACAATAAAATTAAATGGTTTTACCAAAGTTTACTTGTGCCCATACTCCTGCTGATAGAAAATAATAAAATTAAAAAAATTTACCTACGTTCTACCCATCACAATAAATTTCATTAATTACTTTTACGGAAAAACTGTCGGTCAAAACAAAAAAAATTTCACGCAAGGTTCATGGATCAATGGCGGAGACCTGTACAATAGCTTTAGTTTCAATTGGACGGTGGACAGCCTTGACCTCAATCAAATGGCTATCGCTCAATCAAACCAAACGAATGTTATGCTCCGATGAAAAGCTGTTTTAGAAAATGTACTGAGGACACGTGTCAAATGGTGATTGTATCACTGCACTCCGGAGGAAAACCACTTGCTCAGCAAAAGCGGTGCGATAAAACGTTCGTTGTTTTGTTGGAATAAATGCGCTGCACGGCAGTTGAAATTATAATTTCAACACTCCCCTTTAATTTCAACTGCTAGGTTATCAGTCATACTTAGACATTTCCTCAAAAATTCAAAACTTTTCTGTCCCAAAGGTTTGGTCAGAATGTCTGCAACCTGCTCCTAAATTTTGCAGTGTTCTAAGACAATTTCTCCACTGTTTACCAATTCCCTGATGTAATGAAACTTTGTGTCAATGTGTTTCGTTCTCTTATGAAACACCGAATTCTTGGATAATGCAATAGCTGAGTTATTGTCACAAAAAATCACAGTTCCTTTTACTTGCTCTTGGCATAAACTCCTTAACATCCTTCTCATCCAAACTGCTTGACATGCTGCTGCTGTAGCTGCCACATATTCTGCCTCTCTACAATAGGCTGTTTTTTAGAAGCCCATGAAATGGCTCCTGAACCCATGTGAAAAACATAACCGGATATGCTTTTCCGATCATCTACACTTCTAGCCCAATCACTGTCAGTGTATCCAATTAAATCTGAACATTCTGAAGTAGTATATAAAATGCCAAACCTTTTAGTACCTTTAACATACCTCAGAATCATTTTTGCTGCCTGCCAATGTGATTCTTTTGGCCTCTCCATGAATCTGGAAATTAAACTAACAGCAAACATTATATCTGGCCTAGTTGCAGTCAAATACATGAGGCTACCAACTATGCTCTTGTACAAACTAGGATCAAAATCCTTGCTGCTGTCCTCTTTGCCGAGTTTTAATCCCATCACTATGGGAGTGATTGCTGCCTTTCTCTCCTGCATATTGAATCTTTCCAACACTTCATTAACATATTTCGCCTGTGAGATAAAAATCCCATTTCCACTTTGTTTTACTTCTATTCCTAAGAAGTATCTCAGCAAACCCATGTCAGTCATTTCAAATTCTTCTTTCATGATTGCTTTGAAATTTTCAATAAGATAAACATCATTGCCTGTGAAAATAACATCATCAACATACAACACAACAATTAGAATTTTACCATCCTTTTCTTCGATGTAGAGGGTGGGTTCTCCCTCACACTTCTCAAATCCATTTTCTAATAGATAGGAATCTATCCTACTGTACCACGCTATTGGTGCTTGCTTCAGCCCATAAAGAGCTTTCCTCAATCTGCATACTTTGTGCTCTTGGACTTTCTTTTCATAGCCTAGAGGTTGTTCAATGTAAACTTCTTCCTTTAACACTCCCTTTAGGAATGCTGACTTCACGTCCATTTGGTAAACTTTCCACTTGTTTTGTGCTGCTATGGACAACACTGCTCTCACTGTTTCCATTCTTGCAACCAGTGCAAAGGTTTCCTCATAGTCTCTCCCATACTGCTGCTTATATCCTTTGACAACTAATCTTGCCTTGTGTCTTTCTATTTTGCCTTCAGCATTACTCTTGGTCTTGTAAACCCATTTAACTCCAATGACTTCCTTTCCTTTTGGTAGTTCAACCAAATCCCATGTCTTGTTTCTTTCTATGGCATTGATCTCCTCATCCATAGCTTCTATCCATTTCTTATCCTTAATTGCATCTTCGAAATGAATAGGGTCATCAACATGACAATATAATGCAAACAAAGAATTCATACCTTCATTTGCTGCCTCTTGTTCATAAATATCACTTAAATTTCTAAACTTCTTACCTCTTTCATTTGGTGTGCAAGTGCTTGAAGAAGCACTTGAATTTCCTCCTTGTGGTGTGCTTGGAGAAGCACTTTCATTTCTCCTCAAGGGTGTCCCTTACTGTCCTTGTGTTGGTGCTGCTGTTTGGGGATGTATTTCAGCCATCTCCTCATCATTTTCATCATGAGACATAGAGTTTTTAGCATTTACTGTTTTCTATATGCTTCCATCCCAAGCTTTCTCCTCAATGAACTGAACATCTCTACTCACAATGAGCTTCTTGGTGGATGGGTTATACAACTTGTAAGCTTTGGATTCCTCACTGTATCCAATGAAAATACATTTCTTCCCTTTGTTGTCCAACTTCTTCCTTAGCTGATCTGGAATGTGTGCATAGGCCACACATCCAAAAACCTTCATGTGGGTGACTCCTTGCTTTCTCCCACTCCATGCTTCTTCCGGCACTCTGTTCATCACTGCTTTTGTAGGGCATCTATTCAAAATGTACGCTTCACAATGTACAGCTTTAGCCCAATAATCATTTGGCAAACGCTTTGCCTTTAACATACTCCTCGCCATATCCATGATTGTCCTGTTCTTCCTTTCAGCAACTCCATTTTGTTGTGGGGTGTACCTAGCTATAAATTGCTTATGAATTCCATTTTCTCTACAAAAACGTAGAAATTCCTTGGAGATATACTCACCTCCACTATCAGTTCTCAGAACTTTGATATGCAGCCCGCTTTGGTTTTCCATAAGTGCCTTGAAATTGCAAAATCTTTCAAACACTTCACTTTTGTTCTTAAGGAAATAGACCCAAGTTTTTCTTGTAAAATCATCAATGAATGTTAATATGTAGTGGTTGCCTGCAAGTGATGGAGTTTGCATCGGTCCACATAAATCTGAGTGGACAATTTCTAAGGGTGCTTTTGCCCTTATGCTTTTCCCTGATGGAAAACTTTCTCTGTGTTGTTTCCCCAAGATACAACCTTCACAAAGGCTGTCCGGTTTCTCTATCAATGGTAATCCTCTTACCATTCCTTTTCTACTCAACAAGTTAAGACCTCCAAAGTTGAGATGTCCAAATCTCAAGTGCCACAACCAATTTTCATCCTTTGGTTCGCTTTGGAAAGCCTCTTGAGTCACTACTGCAATTACTTCTTTATTTTTCAAATCTGCCTTCATTCTGAGAGGGAACATCCTGTTCCTTGTCATCTTCACTTCAGCAATACATTGTTTGCTGGGTGCTCTATCCATGATGGTGCATACATCATTCACAAAGAAAACATTGTACCCCTTTTGAACAAGCTGTCCAATACTTAAGAGATTACACTTCATTCCAGGAACATAATAGACATCTGCTATGGTTTTCTTTTCACCTTTCTTTGTTAAAACATTTACCTCTCCTTTTCCCATAACAGAAACTTTACTATCAGTCCCAAGTGTGACTTGTGACTTCACACTCTTATCTAACTTAGAAAACAGGGCTATGTTTCCTGTCATATGGTTGCTGCAACCGGAGTCTAGAAACCATATATCATCACTCTTTGTTTCAGCCATATTACAAGCTAACAACAAATTATCTTGGCTGATATTTTCCTTAGTGAAATTTGCACTAGATCTATTATTCATATCATGCTGCTTCTTCCTACATTCATTTGCATAATGCCCATATTTTTTACAATAATAACATTGGACATTGGATTTTTCATACCTCTGTTCTTGAGCATGATGTTGTCCACTTTGTTGGGTGCTGCCTTGGCCTTGGTTCTGATTTGGATTGCTGCCTCTTCCTTGTGCATTTGCTAGACTTTTTCTTCCACCTATGTTTTGGCTTTTGCCTCTTCCTCTCTTGTTTCCTCTGCCATGACCTCTTCCTCTTCCAAAGGACGTCTGGGTCTTGAAGGCATGCTCTAGAGATGAGTTTTCATTTCTACTCAATCTCTGCTCATGTGTTATCAGTGATGCATGTAGTTCATCAACTGAGAAGTTTGTGAGATCCTTTGTCTCTTCTATGGTGGTGACAATCACATCGAACTTTGAGGGTCCAGTTTCTCCACAATCCTCCTTTCTTCAAGAATTTCTCCATGAGACCTCATCTGTGTGACCAGACCAATCACATGTGTGAAAAATGAGTCAATGTTATCTGACTCCTTCATGCAAATATTCTCAAAATCTCTCCTCAGCAACTGTAGCTTTGTTTTCTTCACTTTCTCCATGCCTTGATAGGCTGTCTTGAGAGTTTTCCATGCTTCTTTGGATGTCTTAGCTGCTGCTATCCTTGGAAACACACTCTCATGCACTGCTTGATACAATAATACGAGGGTTTTAGAATCCTTCTTCTTATAGCTCTTCAACAGATCTTTCTCTGCCTGAGTTAACCTATTAAACTCATTTTCATCTGTTGGTTCTTCAAAGCCATCTTCAACAAATTCCCATAAGTCTTGTGAGGCAAGAAAAGCTTTCATGGTTATGCCCAATAGTCATAGTTTTTCCCATTAAACTGTAGGAGCTGAGTATTAAAGATACCCATGCTAGTGCTGGTGCTCGAGCCAGCCATTCTTGCACTCTTAAAATACTTGACTGTGTATTAAAATAACTGACTTTCTTCAACAGCAACACAGAAAACTAGCTTGAGAAATACCTTGGATTTTTGACTGAGTCTTCACTCTGCTGGAGAAGCTGCTGCAACAAGAAACTCTTCCTTCAACTTCTTTGACACCTTCAAAGAGCTTGGACAAGCTCTGATACCACTGTTGGGAATTTTCTGTTAAATTCCAAAACAAAATAATGAACAGAGAACAATGCTCTGTTTTCTCCACAGGATCTTAACAAAGGGAAGCTAAACTTGATTGTTGAAGAACAGAGTTTCAGATGCAGAATAAAACCTTGTATTCATTAATAAAAATTACCTGATACAAAAGATCTTCCTCTTAACAGAGGGATTCACCAAGAACTCCCAGTTCCACACAAAAAAAAATTACTCTGTTTCAGCTCCAAATTTTTACACTACTGTGTGTAAAAATAGAACTTACATTTACTACTGTAAAATTTTTCTCCTTACTTTTCACTCCTCACTCACGAGCTGCTGCATATTTCTATTTCTTCAATGAACAACCATTTGCATTTTACACTGATGTGTATATTTCACATTACATTTCAACAAAAAAAAACATTACATTATATTCGCTGCTCCGAATTTTCTTTCATTGCTCAACGAACAAGACAAATACCCACGATGCTACTCCTATCTTCATTACATGCTCCCCCTGTATTTTCTTAACAAAAAAAAACTTACACATATACTTTCACGCTTTTTCCTATCATACTCCCGTGAATAATTAAAAACAATAAAATTAAATGGTTTTACCAAAGTTTACTTGTGCCCATACTCCCGCTAATAGAAAATAATAAAATTAAAAAATTTTACCTACGTTCTACCCATCACAATAAATTTCATTAATTAATTTTACGGAAGAACTGGCGGTCAAAACAAAAAAACTTCACGCAAAGTTCATGGATCAATGGCTGAGACCTGTACAGTAGCTTTAGTTTCAATCGGACGGTGGACAGCCTTGACCTCAATCAAACGGCTATCGCTCAATCAAACCAAACGAATGTTATGCTCCGATGAAAAGCTATTTTGGAAAACGTACTGAGGACACGCGTCAAATGGTGATTGTATCGCTGCCCTCTGGAGGAAAACCACTTTCTCAGCAAAAGCGGTGCGATAAAACGTTCATTGTTTTGCTGGAATAAATGCGTTGCACGGCAGTTGAAATTATAATTTCAACAATCTGAGCATGTTGTGTAAATGAGTCTATTAAGCTTTATTATTAGCAGGACCGGCTGAGCCGCAAGTCCATGGGTTTTCTATAATGAAATATATACACAAATTATATATATTCCCATTATCGCGATGGGCCAATTTGAACAGACAACTTACCCCTGCATTTGCCTGAACACATGTCGAGCACTTTGTCCTCCAACGACAAAACAAAGGATTTGTTTATCTCTAAAAAAAAGGAGCTCTAAATGCATGAGCGATCAACTATTCCACTTTCATGTGGCAACTAAATGTCTATATTCTTCTCAAATGCAATAACATGAATAACATGCCTGATACATTATTCCTGAACTGGGCTTTTTCTTTGTAGAACAAAAATATTGTTTGCAGGCTCTCATCCTTGAAAATCATTCAAAAGGATAAACGATGAAATCCTCGCTTAATTTACTTTTCTTCATTTATGATAACAGTGAAATAGAGTTACCAATGTATTTGGTGGTGAAATCTCGACGCCCTTCTATTTTCACTGCCAGTGACCAAATTCAATTTCTCCATTAGTAAGGTATTTTTCTTATACTCCCTATAGAATTACTTTACCTAGGTCTGTTTATTCTCAATATGATTATTTAGTGAGATTAATCGGGCATATTAAAAATGTAGTTCTTTCTACTTATACAGAAATGGTTTTGCAAGGAGCATTGCCATCGCGAGGGAGTCAGTGCCATTCATTCTGTGAAAAATGGTATTTCACTCATTTTGTTTTATCAGTTTATCCAAAATGACTACATAATTGTGGCTTTGGAAAGAAAACCAATAGATGGTATGGCTAATTAAAAGCTTTAAACCCAGCGATTATATACTGGGTCTACTCAATTGGCAGGAAATCAACTTAGAAAAAAAAATTTAATACAGAGCATGACTGTTAATTTACTAGACCTTCATTGAATAATTGAAAACTTTTGCCTTTAGGCCCATAAAGTATAAAAATATAACATGCAGAAATACAGAACCCACCTTGTTTCTGAAAACTAAAAAACATAAAAATAAATAAAGAAATATCGTTGAGGCTAGAGAACATGCCTCTCAATTACGCCACTTGTACCATCCCCTTAGTAAATAGAATGTGACAATGGCCATCAACTGTTTGGCTTCTTGGTGGTCTGCTATTTATTCTTTACAAATAATAAATTAGTGATTTTGCAGCAGGTGCAACATTTTAGGGATAACAACTTCCCCTTAGAAGCTGATTTAAGATCTTACCCAATTAGTTGAAAGCTTTGGTTGCAAGTAACTATGCGTGGAGTAAGCATCTCAAGATCGAGGCGCTTGATGTTCAAGTTAATTAAAAATACCAACTGAAAGTAGAGTGAGAAAGGCTTGCATGCAAAAAGGCAAGCCAGACCTGAAAATGAGAAAGCAACATAGAATGCAAGCCCAGTGAGAAAGACCGGCATGCAAGAAGGGAAACTAGACCTGAAAACGAGAAAGCTACACAGACTGTAGGAAATAAGGAAGCGAGATTTAATAAGTTTACAGTAAACTTCATGAAATTGATGTAGAAACTCGAGGCCAATCATTGCACCTCTCCTTTGCTGGCTCTCAAAGCCTCAAGTTGCAGCAACAATGTCTCCTTTGCTAGCTGTCAAAGCCAAAGTTCGAGCAACAATGTCTTGAAAGGTGAAAATCAACGCACTGCTCTCTCGGGTATGCACCGGCTAAGGATGGTGTCATTTACAATACTAGAGCTTACAATACTAATGTTGCATGCATGCAAAAGGACATGTGGAAAAGGACATGTGGAAAGGATCTTGGAGGGACATTCGCTGCAGTAACTTTGGATGTATGCCCTTCTAAAAACATTTTGGATATAGAAAAAACTTTGCACGATAAAACTGTTTGGATATGGAAAAAGATTTGCATGATAAAAGACTTTGCCACAACCGGACTTTGGTTAAAATAACATAGGACTTTGGTTAAAATAACGTTGGGCAAACCTTCCTGCATCGAGGTACGTGAAGCTTACACTAAGAGGTCGAATATTTTCTCTCGAAATACTTTGGTTAAAATTTTGATGAATGAACTTGCCAACATAAAACTTAGTTTAAATTGATAGAGGCCACACAAAAATTTAGGTCAACCAGTAAATTAATAGGTGGTCAACGATCTAACGATCGCTAGAGTCCTACTGAAGGACGAGACTAATAAGAAGTGCATATAAAAATAATGAAAGGAATTTATTACAGTGCTTTATCCTAGTTACAAACAAATCTTGTTGTTTGAACTCAAGAAAATTGATAGAGTTTGAGATAGGTGTAAGGACCAATCCCAGTAAATTCCTCAATTGTTGAATTAATAGATAAGTATTATGAAAAAACTATGTGTGGATATAGGAAATATCTAGTTTACTTATTCTCGAAATGTAAAGTATGAAAGAACCGTAGGGAATAATAAGTTGATATTGTTACACCGCTTAACATAGAATTATTTTTTGTTTGTTTTCTTTTAACAAAAAAAAAAGGGAAACAAGCTTATTCCTAAAATAATTATGTATTAAGAGTTAGTGGTTGTAAATAAACATTTGAATCAAAACAGAATGGCAAAGATGCACAAACAATAATAAATTCATCACATATTACAGATTGGCGTAATTTGTTTGTCATAAGAATTGGCCGAGGATATTATCTGATGCTAAACTACCTATGAGGAGTCATTCTCGGTAAATACTACCCAGAATGTTCTTAAAGTAAGTTTTAAGTTAACTAAATTGTCATTACGGAAAGTAACAGGAAATTGCACACTTTAATGGGGAACAAAATTGAAATTTAGCAAAATTGGGCGAAATCATTTAAAATTTGGGCCAAGACAACGACGGGTTGGCAACCCGAGATCTGTCGAGAAACCCCAACTAACTAAGCAAGAAATTAATTACAAAAAAATACATATTGAAATATAACTCCACATGCAAACAAATCCATAGAGTGAAAGAAATTAACAACATTACTATCAGTGAAAAAAAAAACCAAAATCGAATGGCTACAAGAACTGAAACAGAGTAAAGAATGCATTATAAAATAACTAGAATATGCATCAAATTATAACATATCCCATTAGATTATAAATGAATTGCAAATTAGCTCAATATTATTGCTAAGAACTGAGTCAAATAATTCTACAATTTCAGTAAATAGTCTTACAATATCATGAGTTAGCTTATAGTGGCCAGATTCCTAATAAGAATATACAATTGTGTAAGTTCATAAATACTAAAATATGCAGAGGAAGTTCAAACCCTGAAAGCCAAATTGGGTCTATATATATAATTTAATCAACTTCTTGTACTGAAATTGGTACCAGGCCTGCAGTTGAATAACCCTAAATGGTATTTACAAATTCAAACCCTAGCTTTGTATTACGTGTTGATTTAATGATCATGAACGCTTTAACAAGAAGAAAGTTGAGAACCCAAAGAGCGCCTATGGAAAGGAGGGACATTAGTTAAGACAAACTTGGTGAGCTGACATTTGTATACAATCGCTTCAGCCATTGTGAGACAGGGTAATTACCTGCATAAACATAGAAAACCTTATTATTATTAAACAAGAACTGACGAGTAGCAATTCCTTACAAAAATAGTAACCAACTGTAAAAAACATACATGTAAGAAGCGTGGCGAAGAAATGAACTCGAGATAGGGTTTGGAGACACAATAAAGGACGTTAGTAAGTAATTTACATTTGAAATGTTCAAGCAAAGAAAGATCAGGAGTGGCAGGGAATTTATTGTACCTACCATGTCGGGTTGATAAATCGTAGAAGACAAGAAACCCTCGAGACCTAGGCTTATTCCCAAAAATAATTTATTTCAATCATTACTAGAAGTCAATGCTAGGGTATAGTTACAAATTAGAGGAAGAACATAATTGTAACTGGAAAAATTGAATACAATATTTGATGTTCGAAGTGAAAAACCATCATTTTGGTGGCGCATGTTGTAGAACCATCAACCTGGAGTGAGAAGAATGATCATTGAACCCTCGAGGAAAAGTGGTTAATCACTAGGTCTTATTGCGAGGATGTAGCAGGATCGTCCAATTGGAACCCTCAAAAATCAACAGACATGATAACACCAATTGTCCCATCAAGATTCTAATCTAGAGGGTTCAATAAAAAATTTAATAGAAGATAAACCTTAGGAAATAAAAAATAATAACCCTGAGATGTTAACAATGTATGGTAGACAAAGTTCACTTAATACAAACGAATTTGACAATTTATACCTTTGGTTAATAGCGTAATTTGGCATTGTAATACTTGTGGTAACCAAGCTTGACACCTCTAAATAATTGTTTATTTGATAAGTTCAAGAACCCATGGTAATTGTTTTGAAATTTCCTTTTATTTGTATGTGTTATATTAATCAGGTAAATAAAAATAATGGACAGAGACATGTTACAAGTGGTATGAGACCTTAGGTTCAACTCTAAGGCCTAAAGGGTCAACCTAGAATTGCAAAGTCTGGTAACTCGTTGTTGAAATTGAATAGAATCAAGAGACAAAGAAGATAAAAGGGCAGATAAACAAACTAGACTCCTATGGGAGGAGATTAAATAGGGGCACACTTGTGGATAATAAAACCATATATATATAATGCAACTAATTACATAGGTATGACAAAAGGAAAAACAGAGTGCTACATTGAGTAGTTGGAAACAGAGGCCCAACCAAGGGTTGAGGCTTGGATATTTGTGGATGCTTTTGTTTTAAATTTTTATAGATAAGAAATTCATTTTGGATCAAACATAAATTGGTAAATAAGAATCTAAATTTGTCTTTAATTTTAGGTGTCTATGACCAGGATCTCCAACTAAAAGAAAGGGGAAACCAAAGCTGTAAAAGGCTATCTCAAAAGATGTTTACTTTATTATAGTTGTAAGACTATACTTTTATGGATTTTCATACAGATTAATAGAAATATTTGTCATGTTCTGGGAAGTAATAGTGACAACCTAGGCACCGCCTTATGTGAAATCTACAAGGTTTTGTTGAGTAGTTGAAGGGTTCAGCACTGTGGCCTAACTAAGGGTAAGAGGAGCGAGAATTTATATTGGGAAGTACATTAAAGTAGCTCCATTACCTTAGATAAATTACTAAAATATTAATTCTCGAAGTATTAATTGACTCATTGTTGAGGCCACCCTTATCTACAAAGATTGATTCATTGAACACCTAAGAGAACAAGCAACTGCGTGAGATATTTATTTAATGATTTAAATCGGATTTTGTCACTGTTTTGGATAACAAAGAGATCATGAATTTGAAATGATGAGGAAATAGATGCACAACAAATCAGAAGATGAACACAGATAAACTAGGTAGAGTATCTACAAAAATGGAATTTCTTGTAGGATCATTCTTAGAAGTTTGGGATTATCTATAGGATGACTTCCTATTAGTGGTGGTGAAATTATTTATTAATTTGCATAAGGATCATTTCAATACCTAAGTTATAATAGTAATATTCATAAAGAACAGTATATATGAGGGTTTTGATCAAGAAGGGATAAAATATAGAAATAAGTTAAAAAAAAAAAAAAAACACTACTTATTGTTATCTTTGATATGTTGCACCTATTGCTATAGTGACATTATAAAAATGTTCAATATTGAAACAGTAAGGAATGACTTAAGGGTCATTTGCTTATTATTATTGTATACAAAGAGAGCAGACAGACACAGTAATGAAAGTGTGTATGTATTATCTACACTAGAACTTGTACATGGAGTACAAAATGAAAGATAACCATTGATGTATAAGATAAAGAACCTTGTCCATAAAAATAATGAAATAGCAATACAGTGAAGGCGTGGTTAATAGGTTGGTTTAAGTGCTTGCGGTGAAGGAATTAACGCTTTTCTTAACTGGCAAGTCCCTGGCATATGCCAATAGTATAGATAATCATATCTCAATTAAAAATGTTTTAAATTACAAGGGTCCTTATGTACAGTAAGATATTATAGAATTGATAACCATCAAATTTTCATAGAGGAACCCTTTTGATCTCTTAAGGTAAAAGAAAATTCGTAAGAATCAATTTTTCAATGATCGAAACTTTGTGGGGGTGATTGAAGAAAGGAAAATTTATTCCAAACAAGTGATACAAGGAGTCAAGAAATGAGGCACAAAACATGAGTTTCTTTTCTTATGCAATCAAGGCCGAAGTAAATCAACTACAAAGGAAGATATCAAGAAATTGAGACCTATAGTGAAATTGTTAGACAACATTTTCTTTAAAAACCAACAAAGTGGAGCGAAGCCGTGATGGACATCTATAACAGCTCGTGATGGAAAGAAAGTCTCGAGAATAGTGACTTAAAAAAAATATTGATTTTTTTAAGTTAAAGGTTATAACACCCTCCTCCCACATCTACCCAAGTAACTAGTCAACCGGGGTAAATATGTGACAAGAGGCAACTATGATTAGATTTGACTTCTTATTTGACTTTAAGAAAGTGGAATCGAAGGAAACACAACATATAGACCTTCCACATCAGCTACAGGACTCCTAGGAACCATCCGAACCACTCAAGTAGCAAGCCATTAGGTCCCACGGAAGTTTTTGACCACTTGACCTTTGGACATTCTCATGCTATAGGCCTTCCAGCATCTAGGAGGCTCTAGATGCTCTCATGACAAGGCATGTCAGCGTCCAGGGACTATTTTTCTTAGTGTTGTGCCAGTGTCCTCAGGATTTGAGCCACTTTTTTAGGCCATGAGCCTAGGTCATTTCCCATAATTGAATGACACCTTCAAAATAGTAAGATAACACATAAACAATGTTGCAAAAGTAAATACTTGAACAAGCCCTTAACTGGACCCCTACTAGCCATGACAGGCATTTCATCAAACATATCACAAATATGTAATCTACATGTGAAAACAACATATTTAAGCATAGGGATATCATACTTATCTGAGAAATTATAAGAACCATTATTCCCTCATATAATTTGTTGCATTATCATCTATTAGGTCATAGATACATTATCCATTCATTTACAAGTAAAAACATGATGAGAGCCATACATAACCACTGTCATAAAACACATACGTAACCAGCATAATAGCAATAGAAATACCAATGAAATCATAAACATATGATCCGCATATAAACCAGTATAATACTCATAGAAATACAAGGACTCCACCATTCCCAACTATTGTAAGTAAATGATTTAAAGCAAATATTTCATAACAAGTATTCTCATATCACATTTAATTCACAATGCAATAGATAATAGTTTTTGTTAGAAGATATTCAAGATACACTTCCTTTAGATTAGTTACTAGGCTTGAGGGGTAACTTTTCCAATTTCCAACAAAATTTCCCACAACTTTGCACCCCACCTCTTCACCAAGGATTCAATTCAGGATTCAAATTGAATGGTGTCAATTGTAGTTTTTCAACAAGATCAACAAAGTATTTTTCTTCCTTGAGTCAAACATGATTGATTTTTAGTCCAATTGTGTAATATTTTGAGTTAGGATGTGGTTCATCACGGGTAATGAAATTTGTACAGAACATCCATTTAAGGTTGTATCATACTTATGTTCACAAATAATTAAACGAGGGGGAAACTGTGTTCACAGTTAGCTATGAAAAACTCAAGTCTTATTACAAGGTTTCTTTTGCAAAAAAAATTCTTGTAGGTTCGTAAATAACAACAAGTTAAGGAATTATTTATATATATGCACATCGACAATTTCCTTCCATAATTCATGATCATACAAACAAACCTAACTTTACACTCAATAAACATAAAAGTTATATTACAAATTAGCGAAGTTTAAGAAAAATTCATATACCACATTACTTATATTACATAAGGTTGATCCAAAAAACATAGAAAACATGCATTGATATCATGGTGAGTTGGAGCTCTTGCCACAACATAATACAAATTGAATTGCAAGTTAGTTTTTTGTTATCATAAAATACATTGTAGTGGTCTAATCAGTTTGGAGTATTATAGAACACTCAAATTCTCTTATCCTCTATCTGGAGATCCCAATATGTATTTGTTGCAGTGTGTTTTTCCTGTCATTTTGTTGTACAGATTGATGTCGTTCCTTGGGTATTTCTAGATCTTTTTCAATATGTTTTATTTTGGGGCCTTGAATCTGATTTGATGAGAAATTCAATGATTTAATTTCTCTTTTCTGCACATTGGCCTTTGCCTCCAAAGCTAGAGAGACAATTTTCTCTTATTTTTTATATGTTCATACTTTGAAGGTCCCAACTATGATTGAGTTCTTGATTTTAGTGTTGCAATGGGTAGTATGGTTATAAGGTTCCATTGTCCATAATACATATACCAAGTAAGAAAAGAAAATTCAAAAAAATCTATCTCTCATACACTTGGAGAAAAACAAATACAAAATACCAATTCTCCAAACTATAAGATACAGAGTATAATTCATTCATTTCCCACAAGAATAAAACATTGGAAAAATGCCAGTATTATCCTCTGTTAAAAAAATATAATAATTTCCTTTTTACAAAGACAGTATACCAAGTAACTTGCTAAGGTTTTACAAATTGGGTAGCAAGCTAAATGAATTTCACTATGTAGAATATCTACATGGTTAAGTGCACTTGAGCCAAAGGTGTCTTGGAATGGGTAACCTTCCTAAGTAGTCATGGTTATAAAGTGAAAGTACGGAAATTGATGAGTGATGCTATGGGATTCATTTTAATAGTTTCAGTCCCACTTCATCACTCCTGTGAGCATCACCTGATGCACATAATGCTAATCGGATCATTCGCAATCATGAGAATGTTTTCATTATTGAATGATCCTCATGAGGGATAGAACATAGGTAAATGAATTTGTATAAACAATTAATCCCAAAAAATAATATTTCATATTCAATGTAGTGCAACCCTCAAATAATAACTTACTATGAGTTTTCCACAAGTCCTTTTTACAGAGACAGTATACCAAGTAACTTGCTAAGGTTTTATAAATCAGGTAGAAAGCTAAATGAACTTCACTATGGAGAATATCTACGTGGTTAAGTGCACTTGAGCCAAAGGTTTCTTGGGATGGGTGACATTCCCAAGTAGTCATGTTTATCAAGTGCAAGTACTGAAATTGATATGTGATGCTATGTGATTCATCTTAGTAGTTTCAGTCCCACTCCATCGCTCCTGTGAGCATCACCTAATGCACATAATGCTAATTGGATCATTTGTGATCATGAGAATGTTTTCATTAGTGAATGATCCTCATGAGGGATAGAACATAGATAAATGGCTTTGTATAAAAAATTAATCCCAAAAAATGATATTTCATATTCAATGTAGTGCAACCCTCAAATGATAACTTACTCTAAATTTTCCACAAGATGGCAACTGATGTGCCCAAAGTTGTTCGTTACAACTTAAACCACCAAAAATATGATAGGAGCAATGAGAAAACAATGAAAAAATAAAGAACAAAACCTTATTATAAGTCCATTAAACTTCAAAACACTTTGAAGAGATTGCAACCCAATGTAACTACAACAAAAAATCACATATTCAAGTGGGGATAAAAATATCAGGAGTAAAATATGTTACACGGACTTTATATCAGCAATAAGTATGTAAAAAAATTTGGAACATAAAGAGTCTAAAAAATCAAAAACTTATTTGATTCAAAAAATATCAGAGCATAAAGAGTCTAAAAACTCAAAAACTTATTTGGTTCAAAAAATGTTCAAACAATGTAATCAACATGAAAAATTATCAAAAAAAATAAAACGTATATTCTCTTTAGCGTAAACAACAATGGATTTGTATTTATAACTGAAATCTAATGTGCTTCAATTATAGATACCTAGAATCACCGTTTTAAAAAAGTCTCATTTTCATAGTAGGCGCTACGCTATACATGGAAATAAAATCAAACCATGCAATTTGAAATGGACGCATCATTAGAATTTTATACCCACCATCCATTTGATCACCAACAACAGCTAACGAGGATAAATTCAATGGAAAATAATGAACCTGTACTATAAAAACTACAACCAACACCCATTTGTTTGAAGGAGAACAATTGCATTGTATTACACACTGAATCTAAAGCAATCAACGCAAAACTAAAAGGGAGAAAATAATTGAAATATATTGGAAACCTTGAACCTATAAAAAAATATATGATTTCCTTGAAGTAGAAGGGATAACATAATTGAATCTGTCAGCGCAACCACAATTTTTATTAAGAGGAATAAGATGTAATAATCTACAAAGATAAACTCTATTACTTCAAAGATATAATTTTTATAAATTTAAAAGGAAAATAAAAAACTGATCATATGATTGTAACGGAAGAGGAAATCAACAATAGAGACGATCTTGTAAACAAACCTGAAATCTTTTTCCATTGCCAAGAGTTTTTGGAAACTTTATTGACTAATTTTCATTTCTCACATTAGCTTCTCAAGCCTAGTTCAAGTTATTGAATACAGTTGAAGAGCTAATGTTTTTGTTCATCTCAATTGGTCTTTCTATATTGAGTATGATAATCAAGTCGTGAAGTATGGATGTAGTTGTTCTACCAGAAATGGAATCCTTGAAAGAATTTATTGTGCCCAGCTCAACTCCACTACTAATAGTTAAGTCTCTAAACTTTTGCTCCAAAACAGCATTTAAGCTATCTCAACCTAACATGGCAGGCTTGAAAGAAGATGAAGATGAGAATGTTACTTCCAATGTGACTTTGTTAGGTTCACTATCGGTGCAAGGAACTCTCCAACATGTGGTTTGCCTTTCTCTCCAATCATTCACTACTTCACCTTGCTTCTTCTGCATTGAAAGAATTCATGTCTTGTATCCACCTGTTACCTCATAGGAGTTGAAAATCTAAAAGAAACCACATCCATGCTCTTTTTGCAACTCTAAGAATCCTGTTGAGAATTCCATTCACCTCTTTTGATTCCTTCTCTATCGGTTCTAGTGCTTTTTGAAGATTCCTATTTGTTATAGATTCCATGGCTTCCCTTTCCCTTTGGTTATGGTTCTTCAAAAAAAAATAGGAACTTTATTATCATTTTTCTCAAGATAAATGCTACGTTCATCATCTGATGTAGAGTCCAAGTGAAAAAAAATTTGACTCACAAAATGACCATCACTCATTCTCTGATGTAGAGTCCAAGTGACAAGAGCTTTGACTTGCAAAATGACCATCACTCATTCTTTTTTTTCTTTTCTTTTTCAGGGAACACCTTAGCTCCAACTAAAGAATCACTTTTCTTTACCTCATTCGTATTCTTCCTATCTTCCTTTCCATCCTTGGGTGACCCAAAATTCTTAACAACGTTATTACTATGGTTGTTGCTCAGATTCTTATTTCAAGCCACAAAGTCCTTTGTACCTTGAAAATTTATTTGAATGGGTTTTGAGGAATGCTCTCCTATAAATCCCTTGTTTGATTGCTGACTACATTGATTATTTTTATATGACACTTTATCCAAGCTTAACAACTGATTGCATGGTCTATTAAAGACATAGATGGGTTTTTCTTGGCTGATGTAGAAATCCTAGATATGTATTTTTTGCAGTGTGTTTTTCCTTGTCATTTTCCTATACAGATTGATTGATGTGGTTCCTTCAGTATTTCTAGCTATTTTCAATATATATTTTTTATGGGCCTTGAACGTGATTTGATGAGAAATCCAATGATTCAAATTCTCTTTTCTACACATTGGCCTTTGCCTCCAAAGCAAGAGAGAGAATTTTATGTTATTTTTTTATATGCACAGACTTCGAAGGGCGAAACTATGATTGAGTTATTGATGTTGCTCCCGATCCATCTAGCTTCAATGTTAAAATGGGTAGTGTTGTTATAGGGCTCCATTATCCATAATCCCTGTTGACCACTATGTGTCAATGACCCATAGCAGTTCACCCCCCTTTTTTACAAAAGGGATAGTGCTTGACCAATGTGTTCATGTTGTCCAGCTATCATCATCAGCTTGATTATCATCTTATAATATAAACCCATTTTGCATGTGTATAATGTAAATAATCTTAGCAGATCCATGTTGTGTATGTAATTACCTAGGTAAAACTATTTTTCTAGTGACGATCTACTTTCCAGGAAGTTTTTTGTCTCACTGATCCATTCATGGATGGTCGAAAGAGTTTTCCTTCAGCCTTACCCCCAAAGCCGAAATGGATTCTGTCACCGGGATCTTAGGGGAGTCCTAGTATTCTAGATTGAGTCTATGTAAAATTGATTCAGGAAAAATGCTAATTATTTGGTTAGGTTATTTTATTACAAATTTCTTCGTCTGCTAGATTATATTTGTGTCGCAGAAATGGGTAGTCTGTGAGGGTCTATCACAAATTGGTTTGCCCCCTTGAAATTTAAAAAATGTAAAAATCATGATGTAAAGTGTCTTGAGGGTTGGAAAAATAATTTATCCCCTCACAGGTTAATTAATTAAATTTTCTGGCCAAAATTAATTAAAATCCTAAGCCAGAAATTTAATTAATTCTAGGTCCTAGGTAAATTTAAATTCTTCGAAGGAAAAATTCGTTAGCCCTTAAAAATGAAATTTTAAGAGGTTCACGAACTAAAGTTAATTGATTATTTTGCTAAATTTTAAACATTTGGTCCCTGGGGTTAAGTCAAAGTCAAAATTTTGAGGAAATTAATTCAAAATTTTAATTTTTGAATTAATTAAAATGCATTTAATTGAAAATTTCGAATTTCCTCAATAATTTAAAATTTCGACGGATGAGATTAAAAGAAATTTTGATCCTTATCAACGTCAAAATTGCTTTGACGAGGATCACTCGAACTAGCCGTTGGAGGATTTATCTTTAAATAGGAGGTCATTTGTCAGTCAGTTCATCCGATCTCTGGATCGTGTACTAAGCGAAAAGCTCTCTTATAATCTTTTTATGAGCAATAAAGAAAGACTTTATGGTTAAATTTTTGTTGGTGTTACTCTTCATGGAAATACTGTAAGATGTGTCATTTTCATGCATAGATTTCTTTTTAACCATTGATGATAGATTTTTGAAGAGCGATTTGAGTACAGGTATCTTGCTCGGTTGTTGGGGTTTGAATGATAATTTAAGTTTTGAAAATAATAGCAAGTATCTTTATTTATCTTAATCTTATTATCGTTTTCTCACTCTATGTTGATAGTTGAATTGAGTTGTGCAGGAGAGTCTTGATTTTTAGATCATCAGGCATTCAGAGAAGTTTTTAGTTGAACCAGCCAACTCCCAATCCATGTTTTTTGAAGAGTCCATCTTAATTTGATCCTGGGCTTATCATAAGATATCTTTTATGGGTGATGCATTAAAGGTTTTGAGCTCAGTACCTCCTTTAAAATTCAAAAATTTTCTTTTTTCAGTGCTAAATTGATAGGTTTGGCTTTGAAGATCCTCATATTATCAAATCTAGGAGTGGAGTTGGACTCACACTCCCTAGATCTGATAGATCTACCATTCATGTACATAGACCTGTAATTATTTTTGGCTTTCTGACTTGGGTTTTCTAGGTTTTTGTATATATCATTTAGGTGTTTCTTGTTTTCCTACAACTGCATATCTGAAGCATAAAATTGTGCAGAGTCCAGATCTAGGCCATGGAGGGTAAGATCTAGATCTCTGGAGTTCATTAAAATCATTTTCCAGGAATGTTAATTAGCCTTTCGCAGTCCAGGGGTTTAAATTTAAAATTCTTTATTCTGGAAAAATTCAAGGTTCCAAATATTTTTTTAGATATGGATGTTTTCTTGGGTTTCAGGGTTAAATTTAAAGCTGAAGTATAACATTTTAATCTGGGAATTTTTTTTCGGTTCTTTGGCTACCTGTCTATTGCCTGAGGTTTTCAAATTTCTCTGCTGCAGGAAAATTTTGAAATTTTTTAGGGCTCGCAGCCTTTTATTGCAGCCGGTGGATTCCTCCTCATCTCCTTAACCCCCTCACACAGTCCTCTGATCCGCAGCTCTCAGATCCATCCATCTGCCTGTTGATGTTCCCATTCTTCTCATTGTCCATGTATCCTTCCTTCTATTGCATCTTTTTTGACTTGCAACATCCAACCATCACTTTTCTTTCATCCCATCCTCATAACCCTCTTCGACCTACATCATCGTTGCTCCTCTACGTATCTTTCTCCACTCCATACTCTTCATCCTTTCACGTCCACGCTACCTTTCAAATATGCATAGCAGAACTCATAACATGTTAGCTTGCAACCCCCAAACACTCTCATTGATGTCCTCTCTCTCAGCAAAATCCGTCAGCTTCCAACTCTCTGCCATCATTCCCTTCATAGCTTCCTTTCTGCCTGTCCATCACACTCATCAACCCACAGCATATAACCTTGCCTGTTGCCCATCCATTATCCTCGTTGCTTCATTACAACCTGCAACCTCTTCGCTTCAACCTGTGTTTTTCCAGCCTTCAACTCGTAGACTTCTCCTTGCTTGATCTCCTTTCCGTCGTCTCATCCAAATGCAACAACATTCTCCCTTAATCATTTGCGCTGCTCATTCCTCCGTTGCCATCGACCTGCACCTGCATACAACAGCAAAACAATCGACTTTCATTTTACCTTTTTTATTTTATGAATGTATGTGGGTTAGGGTTAGGTTGGGGTTTAGATAGATTTCGATTTTCTTTTGTTTTATTTTTATTCTCTTGTATAGTTTAGTTTAGTCAGTTCATTCGATTTTTTATTTCTATAAATGCGATTAAGGTTAGTTCTCCTTTTTCTTAATTTTGTTTCATTTGCATTTTAGTCAAGGCTTAGGGTTAGCGTAGTTTTGAATTTTGGGTTTGATTTTTATTTTTAATTTGATTTCATTTGACCTTTTTCATCTTTTATTTTTTATTTTAAAAAACTTTTAAAATTTAAAACTTCAAAAAAAAAATCTAAAAACATTAAATTCTAAAAATCATAAAAAAATATAAAAACTTTTAAAATTTAAAATTTTTAAAATCTTAAAAAATCTCAACATTTAAAAAATTTTAAAAATTTAAACTTTGGTGTCTAAGGAGTTTAAAATAAATTAAAGGGATTTGTGCTTAAACCTTAAAAATTTTAATGTGGCCTATGGCCCATTCAAAATTTGATTTTTTAACCCGTCAATTTGTTTTATTTCTTTACTTATTACCTAAGGAATAATTAAGATTTAAATTCGAAGATCCTTAGTGTTATTAAATGCATGATTCTTCTATGGTCAAGGTGCGATAAACGTTTTAAATCATATTTATTGCTTGAGAAAGTTAATTGAATCTAAATTTGGGTCATTAAGTGAAAATCATTTTAAATCTAGAATCTCTTGCATGTTAAAGTTTTGGGCATTTACATTGATTATTCATGATTGTCATTATTCGTCACATATTGGAAAATTGTTCTGGATAACTTGTTTTACTTAATCCACAGTTGATTGAATATAAAAGGCACTGGTCTGTAATCATTTCTATCTTGTGGTCGTGTCTTGGCTACATTAGCGTTTAATCTTTTCATCTAAGTTAATCGAGATTCGTTTACTTTCATCAAGTTGTCCATCATTAAAATCTCCTAGAGCCTGTGTTTCACAGGCTATCCTCACCCATTTACCTTAGGGACTACCCCCCTTGACTTGCCTAGGAGAGAGTCTAAATGGAGTGAGTAAGGGTCAAGAGTGACAGCCCTTACTCGAGCATTGTCATGGTGCCTAGACACTTTGTGTGACAACAATACCTATAACAAGTAAGAAAATAAAATTAAAAAGAAATTGTTAGAATAAAACAAAATACCAATTCTGCAAACTATATGATATAGAGTATAATTCGTTCATTTCCCACGAGAATAAAACATTGGCAGAATGTAAGTGGATTCAAATTATTTTTACAAAGATGATATAACAAGGAATTTGCTAAGGTTTTGCAAATAGGGTAGTAAGCTAAATGAGCTCCACTATTGAGAATATCTACATGGTTAAGTTCACTTGAGCCAAAGGTGTATTGGGATGGGTAAGCTTACCATGTAGTCATGGTTATCAAGTACAAGTCTTGGAATTGATGAGTGATGTTATGTGATTCATTTCATTAATTTCAATCTCACTTCATCACTCCTACGAGCATCACCTGATGCACATAATACTAATTGGATCATTCAACTCAAGAAATTTTTTTCATTAGTAAATTCTCCTCCTCCTCATGGATAAAACATTCATAAATAAATATGTATGAAAAATTAATCCCAAAAAACGATATTTCGTATTCAATGTAATGTAACCCTTAAAAAATAACTAAATCTGAATTTTCCACATGATGGCAATTGATGTGCCAAAAGTTGTTTGTTACAACGAAAACCACGAAGCATGATAACAACTATGAGAAAACGGTGAAAAAATAAAGAACAAAACATTATTATGTAACTACAATAAAAATGCCATCTTCAAATGGGGGATGCAAATATCATGTGACGGAGTAAAATATGTTACACCGCCTCTTCTCGGTGGTGTTACTTCCCTTTTTCCCATGTGAAATTGAATTTCGTTGAACCTCTTCATTTCAAATTAAATTTTATTGGCTTCTTGAAAATCCAAAGTTGAAGTGTTATTACAAACATTTTTAACAAACATTGAAATTACTACCAATAACGCATTACTAGAAACGGTAAGTTGCAATTCCTATATAGTGGTTGTAATTATAATGAAGTGTTATTACAAACATGTTTAACAAACATTGAAATTAATACCAATAAGGCATTACTAGAAAGGGTAAGTTGCAATTCCTATATACTGGTTGTAATTATAATAAATCGTTGATTGAAATCCATGACCATTTCCTTATGACCCATAACTAAAGGAAATAATTCTTCCATTGATTGACCAATAATAATTTCTTTTCCAAATTTTTATATAAAATATTTTTGAAAATCAGTCCAATTGCTGATTGATGCTATAAGAAAGTTAAGCAAGACTAAAACATTGGCAAAATGTAAGTCAACTGAAATTTTCCTTTGTTAAAAAAATATAATAATTTTCTTTTTATAGAGACAGTACACCAAGTAAGAAAAGAAATTAAAAAAAAAAAATGTCTCTAATACACCAGGAGAAAAACAAATACAAAATACTAATTTTATAGAGTATAATTAGTTCATTTCCCATGAGAATAAAACATTGACAGAATGCAAGTCGACTAAGATTATCCTTTGTAAAAAAAAATTAATAATTTTCTTTTCACAAGCGACAGTATCAGCGGACTGCCATATTGTTTCCTTCAAAATGAGGATAAATTAAATCTTCCTCTTCACATAAAGTTAACTATTATTTGAAAAACATAAAAATTGTCTAGCATGAAAGCCCTGAACCAAGAGGTGGGGAAAGAGAAAGCTTTTAAAAAAACCTTTGACTGGTACGACGGAGTCGCTCACCTCTTAATATTTGTTTTTTGTATCAAAAAAGAAGAAAACAAAAAATTTAGGGTAGCAAGATAATTTGCAAATTCGGCAAAAGAAATGTAAAAATATAATTTACCTGAGGCACATTTGGGTCCTCCGCTTAAGAGAAGTTGTAAATAAAACAAAAAAAAAGGACAGACAAAACTGCACCACAAAAACAATTTTATTTTTACATAGACTGTATCAGCCATCCACAATAATTTTTTCCTTCTAAAGGAGGATAAATTAAATCTTCTTCTTCACATAACGTTAACTAATATTTTATAAAACTTAAAACCTTGTACAGCATAGAAGATCTGAACCAAGAGGTCGGAAAAGGGAAAATTTGTTGGAAAAGCAGAGAAGCTAAACACATAATTCAAC
Organism: Pinus tabuliformis; assembly: GCA_031772625.1. Classification (NCBI taxonomy): domain Eukaryota; kingdom Viridiplantae; phylum Streptophyta; class Pinopsida; order Pinales; family Pinaceae; genus Pinus; species Pinus tabuliformis. The sequence goes on along the minus strand of CM062807.1, from coordinate 753,415,694 downwards.
CAAAAAAAATGAGCTGTGACTCTTCTATTGATCACACAAAACTTGATTCTTACAATGAATCTGGTAAAGGGTATTTAACATTTTCGACTAGCGACTCGCCTAAAATATCTTGACATGCAACCACACACTAAAATTCGTCTATCACTTAACTCGACTTGACTCAACCCTTCAACACTCAACACTTATCACTCAATTAACTAACTCTCTAAGTTTAGCCAACTCCTCATGCAAAGTAATTAGCTTATTTTAACACTCCCCCTTAATTATAACCACTAAACTAAGACATGACTCATGACAACTCAAACATGTATGTTGGTCTATGTCTTAGCTAGACTTGCAACACCCAAGTTTCTTCTATCAAAATCAATCACATCTTTTGCTAATGACTTAGTAAATATATCAGCCAATAGATCACTAGATTTATAAGACTTCATATGAACTTCTTATTTCTCACAAGTTCTCTAATAAAGTGATATCTAGTATCAATATGCTTGCTCTTTTCATTAAACACAATATTCTTTGATAGTGCAATCGTTGAGGTGTTGTCATAATATATTGTTGTTGATCCTTGTTGTTTCTTCATGAGTCCATCAAATACTCTTCTTAACCAAACTGCTTGACACGTTATTGATGTTTCTCCTACATATTCTGCTTCTGTTGACGAAAGTGTCACAATGGGTTTCTTCTTAGATGCCCATTAAATCACGCCTGAACGAAGATGAAACACAAAACTAGAAGTGTTCTTCCTATCATCCAAACTTCTTGTAAAATCATGGTTTGTGTATCCAAACAAATCCTTCTTTTCTGTGATTGTATATATTATGCCACAATCTCTAGTTCGTGCTATGTATCTCGGAATTCATTTTCCTGCACTCCAATGTGTGTCTTTTGGAGTGTCCATAAATATGGAAATCAAACTCACTCCTTGCATGATATCTGATCTTTTAGCTGTGAGATACATGAGTCTTCCATCCAATCTTTTGAATAGAGTTGGATTGACATTTATTCCTTCATCATCCTTGCATAACTTTGCACATGTTGCAATTGGTGTAGGGACAGGTTTGCAATTTTCCATCCTGAATCTTTTCAACAAATCTTTGTCATATTTATTTTGAAAAATAAAAATTATTTTTTCAGATTGCTCAACTTCTATGCCAAGAAAATATTTCATGAGACCAAGATTTGTCATCTCATATTATTTCATCATGGTTGCTTTAAATTCATCTAACTCAAAATCACCTGTAAAAATCATGTCATCAATGTATAAACAAACAATAAAAATATGTCCATCCTCATTTACCTTTGTGTACAAGGTAGGCTCAATGTTTCTTCTGCAAAATACATTCTTAATCATGTAGTTGTCGATTCTGCTATACCAAGCTCTAGGCGCTTGCTTCAATCCATAGAGCACTTTCTTCAACCTGTAAACTTTATCTTTGTTACCTTCAACTTCATAAACTAGAGGTTTCTGTACATAAATTTCTTCTTCTAGAATTCCATTCAAGAAGGTTGATTTCACATCCATCTTATATACTTTCCATTTGTTTTGAACTACTGTGGATAGAACTGCTCTTACAGTATCCACTCTGGCTACCGGAGCAAATGTTTCTCTAAAGTCTGTTTCTGGTTGCTACGAGAATCCTTTTGCTACAAGTCTTGCTTTAAATCTATCAATTTCAACTTTGTCTTGTACACCCACTTTACACCAATGAGATTTTTGTCCTTTGGCAAATCAATCAAATCCCATGTACCATTCTTTTCAATAGCTTCAGTTTCTTCATCCATGGCTTGCACCCAATTTTCATCTTTCATTACTTCTTCAAACGAAGAAGGTTGGAATGACAATAATGCAAAATTTGAAATAACATCCAAATCATCATAAATATCTTTTAGACTTATCATCTTTCTCTTACCATTGCTTGATTCATCACCTGATTGATTCCTGGGAGAATCTCAATCTGTTGATCTTCTTGAAGATATATGCTTCTCAAAAAATCTTGGAGTCCTTGTTGGTGTGTCTCTATTTGGTGCTTTCACTCGTTATTCTATCTTCTCCTTTTCTACTACACCATCTTCTTCCCATCAATGAAACTTGCACACCAACTGTTTTGTCTATAGTTCCATTCCATGACTCTTGTTCTTTGAACACAATATCTCTATAATTATGGTCTTCTTGGTTACAAGGTTATACAATTTGTAAGCTTTTGATTGTTCACTATAACCAATAAATATGGATTTTTCACTTTTATCATCCAATTGCCTCTTCGCTCCTTAGCCACATGTGCATAAGCTACAACTTCAAATACTCTAAGATGCGATACGCTACAAGACATACCTAACCATGCTTATTCTGGTACTCTATTCATCACACTCTTTGTACGAGATCAGTTGATCACATAAATATCACATGCAACTGCTTCTGCCCAATACTCATTAAACGAGTTTATGCCTTTCAACATGCTTCTTACCATGTTCAAAATTGTCTTGTTCTTTCTCTCTACTACATCATTCTGCTGCTGAGTGTACTTGGTTGTAAACTGTCTTTTGATTCCATGATGTTTGCAGTAATCATGGAATGCCTTTAAGTCATATTCTCCACCACAATTTCACCTCAATACCTTGATCTGTCGATCAATTTGGTTTTCTGATAAGGATTTGAATTCTTTGAACTTTGCAAAAGTTTCAGACTTCTACTTCAAGAAGTAAACCCAAGTCTTTCTGGTATAATCATCAATGAAAGTGAGGAAGTAACAACTTCCACTAATAGATTGTGTCCTCATAGATCCACACAAGTCTGTATGCACTAGATCAAGAGGTTGCTTTGCTCTATATGCAACTCCCTTTGGAAAATGTTCACAGTGTTTCTTTCCCAAGGTGCAACACTCACAAGTACTAGCAGGTTATTTGATGGGAGGTAATCCTCTAACCATCTGTTTTTGTTGCAATAATATTAAACCTAGAAAGTGAAAGTGTCCAAACCGAAAGTATCATAACCAATAATCATTATAACATGCAACTAAAAAAGAACTGACATGATCAATGTCATTCATAATCAGAGGAAAGAGTTTGTTCCTCATCATCTGCACCTTCGCTATCAGCTGCTTACTTGGGGGCTTGTCATATATAACACATTCTTGACCTTGAAAGATAACTCTGTATTCTTTCTGTGTCAATTGAGCAACACTTATCAAATTATGTTTGAGACTAGGAAATATACCTCCGAGATTGTCTTCGACTCCCCCTGCATGGTTAGAATGTTGACCACTCCTTTGCCATTTACTTCCACAGTCTTTTCAGTCCCCAACTTTACCTCTATTTTCACAAATAGATCTAAATTTGCAACCAAATTCTTGTTGTTTGTCATGTGGTTACTGCAACCACTGTCTAACAGCCACACTTTGGAAGAAGGTTCATGCATGGTATGGCAAGCTAGGAACATGGAGTTAGTACTCTCTGTAGTGACATTAGCTCTCTGATTCCCTTAATCAGTTATCTTCTTATTGCAATCACGACCATATCGACCAAATTTATTACAATAATAACATCTCGTCTTTGATTTGTCAGCTCTTTGATTATTGTTGAAGCTTCTATAGTTTCTTCCACTTTCATGTTCATGCTCTTCTCATCCATCTCTGTGACCACCATATCTTTCGCCTTATCCTCTGCCTCTCAATCTACTTCTGCCTCAACCTATGTTTCTTGAAATAGAAACCTGAATTTTGAAAGCGGTCTCTAAAGTGGAATCCTTTTTTTTGTCTATCCTTGCCTCAGGTGATACAATTGATCTCATCATCTCATCAACTGTCAATGATGCCAAATCCTTGGCTTCTTCTATGGTTGATACCACAACATCAAATTTGGTAGACAAAGATCTGAGGACCTTCTCAACCACTGTTTGATCTTTAATTTCCTCACCATAGATTTTTAATTGATTTACAATAGTTATGACACGATCCATGAAAGAATTGATGTCCACTGTCTCCTTCATTTGTAGACTTTCAAAATCTCTCCTAGTATTCTGCAACTTAACAATATTGACCTTTATAGCTTGTTGCCAAAGTATCACATGCTTCCTTTGCTGAAGACATGATCATAATCTTCTTGAACATTGTTCGATCCACTCCCTGCTGAATAAGCTGCAATGCTTGTGCATTCTTCTTTTTGTCTTTCTTCCATTGTTCTCTCTATATATTATTGAGTGCTTATTCTTCTACTTCGTTCTTAGGTTCTGAAAAACCAAGCTGGACATAGTCCCAAACACCATGAGGCTGCAAAGTGGTCGCCATCTTAATAGCCCACACATCATAATCTTTCCTTCTAAACAGTGGGAACTAGGACAAGAAATTTGAAAAAACCATCTTTCGTCAAAACTTCTCTTTAGGAACCTAAATTTCTCTTTTTGATAAATTTACAAAACTCCTTAAAAAAACCTCTTAGTTATCTTTTTTGATATATATAAATCCTTTGTTTTTTTAAATTTACAATAAAAAAAAAAAACAAAAAAAACTTTAATATAAAATATTTTTAATTTTTTTTAATATAAAAAATATTTATATATAAAAATGTTTAAAAAAAACAAAAAAACCAAAAACTTCCAAAATAAATATTATAAAGTCCTATATATCACTTTATAACTTTAATGAAAAACGCATATCACTTTATAACTTTAATGAAAAACGCATGTGCTTGTTATGAAGCACTTCACGTCACCTTCAATAAAATAAGAATTTAACGGATGCATACGGCTTGAATATCCGCGGGACCCACGTTAGTTTGATTTCGGTGAACTTTTTAAAAAGGACAACCCACATGCCTTGTTAACTCGTTTAAACGTGGAGTGTTATTTACTACCCACTCAACCCAAGGTTATTTAACAAGGTTATTTAACTTTAGGGACTAGTGACTGGCTTAAAATATTTTAATACGCAATCACACATTAAAAGTAACCTATTACTTAATTTGACTTTCACATACTAAAAGTAATTTATTACTTAATTTGACTTTCACATATTAAAAGTAATTTATCACTTTACTTGATTTGATTCATTTTTTGACACTCAACACACATATCATTGAGTTCACTCTCTAAGTTTAGGGACTAGTGACTCGCTTAAAATATTTTAATATGCAATCACACATTAAAAGTAATTTATCACTTAATTTGACTTTCACACATTAAAAGTAATTTATCACTTTACTTGACTTGATTCAATTTTTGACACTCAACACATATATCACTGAGTTCACTCTCTAAGTTTAGCCAACTCCTCGTGGAGGAGTAATTAAATTATTTTAACAAAATTTTGAGTAAAACATTTGACTAATACAATGGAGCCTAAAATTTCTTAACATGTAACCACACACTAAAAGTGGTCTAAGTTTGGTTAACCCCTAACCTCCGATTATTTGATTTTTGTATCAAACAAACCTAAAAGAAAAAGTTTAAGTGAGGGACATCTCAATGCTCACCTTGAGATAAGTTGTAAATAAAACAAAAAAAGGGGGAAAACCCTTAGACTTGTAAAATCAACCATATAATATTACTAACAAGTTGTAAAATCTGGAAAGGACAACCAAAACGTCACCACAAACCCTGGCAAGAAAACTACAACAAGAATGAGATATGGTTACAAGATAGAATCCTTGTTTTCTTTCCCATGAATAAATAAAAATGAAAAAGCTAAATCTCAGTCGAAATGCAAAGAAGCAAGCAAGAGCTAAACCAAGACCTAAAATGCTGGCAGAGAAGTGAGCAAGAGCAAGTGCTAAACCAAGACCTAAAATTCTCTAGGTGAGCAGTAGTGACCACGATCACGAGAAAGCTAGTGAGCAAATATATGGGGTTAGGGTTTAATAACCCTTCTTTCTAATTACCTTCTTGATCTAACTGTTAAACATCTTTTTATGGTTTAACATATAATTAACTGAACATAATGATAACAAATTCTTGACCTAACCCTTAAACATCTTTTTTATCGTCTAACATATAATCTAATGTAACATATAATCTAACGAAACATAATGATGACAAGTAAGCTCGAGGAAAGTTTTTCTTGTTAGCATAAACAACGATTCTTAATATGTGGAATTAAATATATTAAAGAATCTAAAAAAAATGAAAGTTTAATGCCCAAGATAAATACCTCCAACCATTGATGCACTCTGATTTAGATAAAAGACAAGATT